>JARHVA010000148.1:6332500-6932500 GCA_037957365.1 Torreya grandis
AAGTCTCTCTCATTTATGGGATGATGGTGGGTTTAGTCAAGCACTTGACAAGAGGACACCTTAGACTCCAAATTTTCACCATGCCATCATGGTATTTAATTTATTAAATCAAAATATAAGGTAGTGGTGGTGTTTTAAACTTCTTTCACCCCCTCACGTTCCATCATTGGTTCCTTCCTGATAAAATTATTTGTTGTTTATTGTGCTATGTTTTATACTTATGCACTAGACTCACTAGGGGCTTACACTTATATATAAATAATACATTTTCATGTTCCCTCATAATCTTCCTCTTCATGAATTACATTTATAGGTTTGATCCTCTAGGCCTTTTACTTTAGCTGCATCATCCTCCAAGGAGCCTAAAGGTTGAGGCATGGACATCCAACTCTCTTAAATGAATACATGTTTCTTGGTTTGAACTTCCTCAATTTTATTTCTTTAACATCCTATAATGGTGGAAATTGATACCTATAACCTAATTTTTTTAAAATAATGTTCCTATAATTACAATTTCACCTTTTTCTCCATTCATGATCATCACCTCACTTTTTAGATTTAAATTTATCACTAGAATATAATGAATGTTATTTTTGGTGGCTTAGAAATACTTTGTTTGGTCTTTATAAATTCAAAAAAATCAATAGTAAAATGTTAAAATGATGACCTTCTAACTTTATATAGACTTTATGACTTGCATACACTTATTCTTCCATGCTTTCATCTATCACTTCACTTATTAGTTCTCTAAAAAAGTATGCCATGACATTTATTTATCATGCTTGCCATTATTATTACCACTTTGTCAATTCAATACACTTGTCCCATCTTCATGATTTTCTCATAGTGAATTTTATCTATAATAATATTTAAACTTATATTATCAAAGGTGGGAACTTCCTTTTCCCTCCTAACCCATTCATCGTATATTTTACTTTGACATCCTTTTCCATGCTTCTATTCACATGCCACCTCCTGAGTGCCTTCTTAGCCTTATGTGTTTTAACTTTCACACCCATTTTGTGCAATGTTTTTAACCTAAATGCCTCTCCTACATGTTTCTTATGTGTATGATTTATTCTAATTTTCACTTTACATTCTATAACCTTACTTTATTCATCTCAAAATTTACCCCACACTAAAATATAGTCATGTCTCTCCACAAGCATGAAAAAAATGAATAAAAGAGAACCATGTATTAAAATAAACCTAAAAAAATTGCATGAAAATAATGTTATTCTTTATTAAAGAACAAAATAAAAATCATAAATTAATTTAGTAGCACATGCCTTATTGAAAATATTTGAAATATTACATGGAATAATAGGGCTGAAGCTTACTACCATTAAAATTACCTAGAAATAATTGGCCATATAACCATATTAACTTGCATGTACCTATGATATATATGTTATTAATAATTAAAAAACCATCCCAATATACCCTAAGTTAACTTGAGTGGCACACAAACTTGGAATCATAGACCAAAATACACATACCAGGAGAAAAATATTTTTTTGAGATATCTATCATGTCAGGCTTTTTTCTTCTATTTTTTAACTCTTTGACTCCAAAATTCAAAAATTTATGCTTCATATAACTATAATAAAGTGTCAAGGTACATTTTTAGAGATTATTCATTATCTAGGCAGCCAATGTATATAATACATAAAGAAGGAACAAGGAAATCCACTAGTAGAATTGATTCAACACCAAAGACAAGATGAAAATGAGTACTTATATTCAATCATGTGTATGTGGTTTGATATGCCCATAATATTTAAAAAAATAAATCATCCCAGTTAGTACAAATTATATTAATTTTTTAAAAATGTATGGTCCATTATTTTGCTAAAATATTTAATAGTGCCATTAGATTTAGGGTGGTATGTAGTTGTCTTATGGTATATAGTCATGAATTAGACTAAGAATATGTGTATCATCTTAGGATAATTGGGTTATTTTCTTTTAGTTTAGCATGAATTTTCCTTGTCATGTTCCCAAAGAGGTTAATAATTTCAACTAGCTAATGCACTAGCATATCATGTGATAAATTGTCTTACAAACTCACTTGAAGCACATGACTTAAGATTGGTTTCCATCAATTATATTACATGATGGTGTATACATTATTATTTTTATACCAAGGTGTTTGAATGAGAACTTAGTTATAACTAAAGTTATTATAGTAAAACTAATTCTAATAATCTAATCATTTCATACTTTAGACACAAATAAAGAAAAAGAGTAGTGGTAATAGTTCCATAACAAGTTTACAAGGGGTACTTCAATAAAAAAAGTATTCTATCTTATTATGTATCAATGATCATCATACATAAATATCGATGGACATGATAAACATGTATAGGCTCAAGATTGTAATTAAAATATTATCAATATAACAATAACAATCAACAATACTTCTAAATAAAATTAGTATTTATACATGGTTTTACCCTAAAAATTCTATTATAGTATCAATATCAATAATAATTATTTGAAAATGACCATTAATAACAATGAGTCATGGTAAGCCATTATAATTAATTCTTATTGATTTCATTTGATGCAGAAAAAGAGGTCATTTTTTTGAGCAATTCTTCTAATAGAGTTGTGAAGTTAGCATAACTATGAATAAAGTTATGATAATAACATATGTGACCAAGGAAGGTGTGTACATTGTGATGAGAGGTTGGAGGTGAGAGTTTAAGAATAATAACAATCTTGGTTGGATCTATGATTAGGTCATCTTGGTAAATGATGTTTCATAACAAAATCCCAAAAGGTATGGTAAAGATTCACTTTTTTAGGTATAAGGAATCTAAATTTATTAATAGCACTTGAGCATGAACAAAAAATTAGTATAGTAGTCACATACCAAGACATACATAATCTAATCATCTAGATATACTTAAAGGACCTTGTAGATTAAATATTTAAAAGATTCTACCACAATGTGAGAGAAGACTATTATTGTGTTCTTTAAGCCAAATAACATAACATTGTATGCAAAGGACTCACATTTAGTGACAATTTTTTTTTTTACCTTATCTTCCTTATTAATTTTTACTTGATGATACCCTAAAAATCTATCAATGAAGGTATAAATTTCACATCTAGTGATAACCTCCAAAATCTCCTCTATGAATGGTGTTGTGAATGGGTTTGTGACACACACAACATTTAACTTTATATAATACATGTAAATGAAAATTCATCCATATTTTTATGATAATTACCATAGGAATAACCAGTTCATATTCATCAATGGGTGTGATAAACTTGATTCACAACATGCCATAAATTTCCTCTTTAACATGTGTGTAGATTAGGATTCATTAGATATGGTCACTTCTTGACTAAGTGAGCACCCTCAACTAATTTGATGTGTTTTTTACAATGTAATATGAATTACTTCCATATCTATGTAATTTCATGGGAAAATGTCTACATACTCATTTATTAAGTTTAAATCTTTTAACCAATTATACTTCAGACTAGTAATTTCCTATAATAGCCATCTTGGATGCATCTTCTATGCCAATATTATATTAAATTATTTGGAGTGGAGAAAATATGTTTTTTACTTATATTGCATATTATATTTCATGTCACACACCATGTATTTTGTAGGAAAGTTTAAGTGGTCAAATGGCACTTATGTGGGATCAGTTTTATTACCCTCACCAACTTAACATACAACCTTCTACTTACCCTTCCAGATCTATTCCTTATTGATTTATTCATATTGTGAGTTAGGTTCTAATAGGGTCCTATTAAGAGTATTAGGTTTTTAAAAAAATTCCAAGTCATACTCAATTTAACCATTCATGGTCTGAATTTTATCTTTAATTGGTGTTTGATTACCTAGTACTCCTTCATAAATTACTTACAAGGATAATTTACATCTAATCAAGGTGAAGAAATACAAAGGTGGTGAGCATATCATTTCTAATTTGTTCTCAAATATATATATCTAAGTGTGTTTCTTGATATACATACCATGCTCTAGGCATGTTTCTTGGTAAACATACCTGCTCTAGCACAATCATGTAAAGTGCCATAAAATGCATGTACCCATAAAGACTCTAGTAAAAATTCCTCATCAACATTCAAAATATACTCATAGGTAGCGAGATGGTCATCTAGGGACTCAACACCATTTATAACATCATGACAGAAGAAAATGAAAATGTATATCTTGGTTTGGGAGTACATAAAATAATTAAAGGATTACTATGTTTTGAAAATGAATGTATCTGTGCACTCCCTAATGTACTTCAAGGTAAAACTACTTTTAGTGGGTTAATCATCAATACAAGTTGTTGACATGACAATAAGTACATGCCAAACTACATCATTAATTTACCCATGATAATTGGGCTCACACAACACTTATCTAAAATGGTGTTAAGTCCCCATATGGCCATCTATCTACCTATGAGGATATTTGGAATGCGAATGAGACATTTTTACTAGAATATTTATGGATACATCCTTTTTATGCCACTCTACACGTTTGGGCTATAACATGGAATGTTAATCAAGAAACACATCTAGATATGGATCCCAAAGAATACATCAAACATGGTCTCCTCACTACCTTTACATTTATTCCTCCCAATTTGATTTAAATTTATCCTTATAAGTGACTCATCAAGTAGTACTAGGTGATGAAGCACTAATTGAAGATAGAATATGGACCATGCATAGTGAAAATGAGAATGACTTGGCCATCTTCCAAGAACATGATACTCTTAATAGGACTAAATTAGAACATAACTCACAATATGAATATATCCATAGGTAATATATATAAAAGGGTAAGTTTAAGGTTGTATGTCAAGTTGATGAGGGTACTAAAACAAATACCATAAAACCTCCATTTGACCACTTAAACTGGCCTATCGATAATGGGGCAAGTCAGGTGAGAGATAATATGCAATCTAATAAAAACCCATATTTTATGCCACCCCACATAGCTTAGTATAATATTATCTTAGAAGATACACCCAAGATGGACACTATAGGAAATTACTCATATGAAGTAGAATTGGGTAAAATCTCTAAAATTATATAGGAGTATGTGGAAATTTTCCTAATAAACTAGATAGATATGAAAGGAATGCATCCAAAATTGGAAAAAATACACATCATATTGGTTAAGGGCACTTTCCCCAATAGTAACTTTGCATATCAAATGAATCCTAATGTGTGTATGCATGTTAAAGAATAAACTAATGGCATGTTGTGCCTCAAGGTTATCAAAACTAGTGATGAATCTGAAAGGGTTAACCCCATGGTAATTAACATAAAAAAATATGGCTTAATTTTCATTCATGTGGATTATAGATGATTAAATTTTGTGTGTCACATACCAATTCATAGAGAATATTTTTGACGGTGTTGCTGGATATAAAATTTATACCTTCACTGATGGATTATCAAGCTATCATCAGGTACAAATTATTGAGAAAGATATAACAAAAACCACTTTTTCCACTCAATTGGGGTTCATTTGTGTACAATTTTATGTCATTTGGCTTAAATAATGCACCAACAATCTTATCTCACATTGTGGTGAAATACTTTAAATATTGCATCCATAAGTTCCTTTAACTATATATAGATGATTGGACTATGTATGGATTGGTGTGTTACCACTATGCTAATTTTCACCTCATTCTTAATAATTATTTCAATTTTAAGATTTAATTAAACTTGTAAAATTACATCTTTGCCACACCTTTTGTGATTCTTGTAGGGAACGTCATTTTTTAGGATGGACTACTTGTAGATATATAACTATTATGGTTATTATTCAAATCTCACCTTCAACCACTCAACATGATGTCTACACATTCCTTGGTCATAGAGGTTATTATCATAAGTTTAATCATAGTTATGCCAACATAATATCTCTATTAGAATAATAAATCAGACAAAATGTCCTTTTCATCTAGACTAAATGACATCAATATGAATTTGAGACCTTAAAGGAGAAATTGGTAATTGTACCAATCCTCCAATTCTTAGACTAGATGACACCATTTCATGAATATTTTAATGATTCCATCATGGAAATGGGTGATATCATTATATATCTTAGAGAAGGAATTTGGACCATCCCATATATTTTTCTTATCATAAGCTCACACCGACGAAGAATAATTACTCTACTATGGAATGGTAAGTCTTATCTATGGTGTATGTACTCCAAAATATCCACCAATACTTGTTATCCATTCCATTCACCTTATTTATGGATCATGAGTTTATTAAGTACCTTGTGAATAAACCAATGTTACATGAATGAATCTACCAAGGGATTTTTCTTTTCTAGGAGTACCAATTCTTTCTGGTCATAAAACATGGTAAAGTGAATTTCAGTCTTGACCACCTCTCATGTGTTGAGTCTGGTAAACCAATTAACACCATAGATGATGACTTTCTCTATGTAGAATGTTTTAAATTTACACACATTCTTGAAGAATTGAAGGAAATAATTACTTTGTTTAATACATTCTACACTAGACCATCTTATCACCCAAAAGAAAAATCAACTAGTTATATGCATTACACTTTTCTAGCTTATTATCTAAAACCTATATAAACTTGGAAGGTATGAGGTGTTATTAAGTTTTGAAATGCATCAGGAACATGTTTCATTACTTATAAAATTCATTGAGTGTATCATTAGGGGACATTATGTTAGTGATGCAATGACATGAAAAGTGATCCTAACTAGTTTGTGTTATCCCACCTTACTCAAATATACCAAGGCTTATACACATCAATGTGATATATTTTAGTGAGAAGGAAACCCAAAACATAGGGATTCTATGCCTATTCATCCAATTATTTCCCAATAACCTTTTGAAAAAGGGTCTATTAATTTTTTGGGTCCATTAATCCTGTTGCAATATGAATCACCACATGTTACATTAATACCACCATTGACTAAATCATATGTTGGGATGAAGGATTACCCACATGTGATTTTACTAATTTAACCACCACTAGGTTCCTTTGTTAAAATATCATCACTATATGTGAATGCCATTTATGTTTAACAAGTTTTTGTGGCACTCACTTCCTCAATGAGATGATACACATCCTCTTAGCCGAGTTCATGATTACGCACCATAAGACAAATACATACCACCCTCAAGATAATGGTAATATTAAAACTTTTAATATAATATCAGACTATAAATTAACAAATATTTTTAATATTAATTGCATTGACTGGGTCAATTAAGTTTTATAGTCTTAAGGGAATATCAAACCACATATAAATGATTGAATAAGTACTCCTTTTCATCATCTTTGGTGCTAAAGTAGTTCTAACAATAGAGTTACTTGTTCCTTATTTATGTATTGCACATGTTGTCTAATTAAATGATGAATAAGATATAAAATTATAGATTTATGCTTTATTATAGCTAAATAAAACATGCTTTCTTGCACATTGGATTAAAGGATTTGAGAAACAAAAGTAGAAAGCCTGATATGATAGACATCTTAAAACCAAAACTTTTTCCCCTAGTATACAAGTATTGGTATATGATTCCAAGTTCACGTGCCACTATGCTAAAATTAATTTACATTTGGATGGTTCTTTCATCATTCATATCATTTATCCCATAGGTGCATACAATCTAATATGGTTATATGGTCAATTTATTCTAGGTCATTTTAATGGTAGTTGGCTTTAGCCCTATCATTCCATGTAATATTTAAAATATTTTCAATAAGGTGTGTGCCACTAGATTAATTTAGGATTTTGGTTTTTTCCCCAATAAAAAATCTCATTATTTGTGTGCCTTTTATTTAGGTTTATTTTAGTACATGGTTCTCTTTTTTTTCATTTTGGTCATGCTCGTGGAGGACCATGATAATATTTTAGTGTGGGGTAAGTTTCAAGATGAATAATTTAAAGATAGATCACATAAAGTAAAGTTGGAAGGAATAACTCATTGAAGAGGTGTGAAGGTGAAAATTATCACACATTATGGGTACACAAATGGAATCAAATAAGGAAAAAATAGTTCATGTAGGAGGCGGTGTGTGACTAGAAGCATGGAAAAAATATGGCAAAGGAAAACCTAGTATGAATGGGTTAGGAGGGAAAAAGTAGTTTCCACATTTGAGAATTGAAATTTAAATATTTTTATAGATAACATGCACTATGAGAAAATTATGAGGATGCTATATTTGTATTAAATAGACAAAGTGTTAATCATAATGGCAAGCATGCCAAATAGACATCATGGCATACCATTTGAGAATTTTAATGAGTGAAGTGATAGATGAAGGCATGGAAGATTAAATGCATGAAAGTCCCAAAGAATATATAAAGTTATAAGGTCTTCATTTAATACTTTAGTGTTGATTTTTTTTGAATTTACAAAGCCCAAGTGAAGCATTTTTTAGACACCATAATGAGCATTCATCAAATTGTAGTGACAAATTTGAAAGCTAAGAAATGAGAAGATGATCATGAATAGACAAAAGAGTGAAATTGTGATTATGGGAACATCTTTGAGATATTTTTAGGTTACATGTATCAACATCAACCATTTGATAACATTGAATCAAGAAGGCCAAAGAAGTTCAAACTAGGAAACATGTATTCATTTGAGAGAATCATATGGTCATGCCTCAACCTTTGGGCTCCTGAGAGGGTGATGAAACCAAATCAAAAGACCTAGAGAAGTGAGACTTTACCTATAATTCATGAAGAGGAAGAATATGCAAAAATCCTATTTTGATATAGAAGGAATTACCTAGTGATTTCAACACATAAGTAGAAAATGTGGCACAACAAGCAATGGATACTTATATTAATAAGTAATCTGTGATGGTGCACAAGGGGGTAATAAATTTATAACACCACATCCACCCTCTATTTTGATTGAATTAATGCAATACCTTAAATTAGTCTTACATGGTGAAAATTGGGAGTCCAATGTGTCCTCTTCTCAAGTGCTTGAATATAACTACCATTAGCCCAAAAACAAGGGAGACTTACAGTGTGACTATAGAATTGAGTGATATAACACAAATAATTAGGTCATTATAACCTCAAGGTATTCAATCATTTGAACAATGCCATAATATTCTAACTTTTATACTTGCCTTAGTTTTGGAATCTCATGGAGGTGGTGAGATTTTTCATCTCACACATCCATGAATACTATTTGTACTTTATAGGGTGAAGGATGTGAATCATTGCCCAATGGGTTATCAAAGTAACATAGTTATAATATTTGAATGTTGACATTAATATGGATATAGAGGACCATGAGGAAATTGAAAAGGTGGTGTTGGTACTAAAATATAAAAATGAGGGCTGCACCATGTAAATTTATAGCCTCTAATATCCCACCATTAGTGTATCTTCATGCTTATAAATCAAAAACCTTAGGGGTGGGGATAAATAGAAAGAGGCTAACATGATGCATCTCTATGTAGCAAGCTAGATAGCTTAAGGGAAAAATTACAATTGCACATTATATTTTAGTATGAAGATCTTGGAGGATGTTAAATTTCCACCACATTCAAAATCATAAATTTATTTAGGGAATGATTCTTATTTTTCTAAGTGTTTCATGAGATTGGTGCTCCATAATATGCATACAAAGATCTCCAGTGGGTTTACACATTAGAAAATAAGTCCCCTACAAAATGGTTCTGATAGTTCACCTATCCAAACACCATATCTCCTTATTATAATTTAAAAATGAAGGGATGGAGGAAGCATTTGTAAATTAATTCCACATCCCCAAAGATTTACCCATATAGATAGGAAATCAAGCCTAATTTGTTGTGATTTAACATTATTCACTCATGCATATTTTAGATGGAGCCCATAGATAACTTGTTTGGGTGGATAAAAATACCATATGATTTTACTACCAAGTAATTTAAAAATGTATTTAATTACATTTCTGACATGTATAAGGTTTGTATTGACACCAATAAAATTGATGATAAAACTCAAACTCTTCAAGAATTATATGTCTACCTAGAAAAGAAGGCATATAGGGAGAATAATAAAATGGATATTACTAATATCAAAATGAGCTAGATTCTCATTGGGGGTCACATTCATGTGTTATATTATATTATAAAGCCTAAAAGTAAGGCTTTAGGAAGATAGGAGGCCTCAATGCAAACCCTTCCCCTCTTGCGATAAATAGTAATGCAAAGAAGGCAACATAGACAAGAGAAGAGGCCAAGGCCTAATACCATGGAAATTAATAAGATGATAAACTAAGCAAGAAAATATGGCTACATCATCTATAAAATACTAGAGCATGCTTGTATGACAAGAATAATAGGGCATGTATGCCACCCAACAAATTTTTATTCCTTCAGGATAGGAGCATTCTGCACCAAGTGTTGGGGCATCTGAATAAAGGGTGGTGACTCATAAAGTATCACCTAAGAAGGAACCTAAGGAAGCCACCCATGAGATGAATAAGGAACCCCTAAATTAACAAGAAGATCCTACCCCTGATGATGTGTAAATGGACATTAGAAGTCCCATTGGTAAAGAGGGGGAAGATAACAGTACAATCCTAGGTGCAAGTGACTAGGATGTTGGCCTAAATGACCAATAGATTCTAAATGTTGAGATAATCAATCACAATCTAAATAAGGGAAAGGGACCTACTGAGGAATTAGAGAAACAATAATGAAATAAGGGTGATAACCTATCTATTTATGGTTATCTCCAACAAAACATCCTGGAGGAATAATTATATATGTGGTAATGTTTCCCTAAAGAGGATTCTTCCAATCAAACTCAATACAAACTCTCTTTTTACATTCATGATGTTAATGAGAAACACCATTTTGAGTTTTCTTTGATAAACATGTATTTATCACCAAAAGGGGTAGATATTCTTGAGTAATTTTGGGTGGATCCTTAATAGTGTTCACTAGCCCAAGCTTGTGCAACCCTCATAAATTTATCTCTCATAGTCATAAATAAAAATGTTATATATGGATATGATGTTATCTATCTTTAGAAAAAACACCAATTAGTTATAACCTTGTACTAGCATGAATATTTTGAAATAATAAGGATTGAATAATAATTAGGTGAGCTCAAGAATGAGTAGGAAGTGGTAATGGTGTCTCAAGTGAAGAATATAAAAATATTTAAGTCAATTTTATAACAAGATTCGACACTTGGAAATGGGATGATCCTTACAAGAAAACCTATTGATAAAATCGAAACCATGGTGAATCTTTTGTTACAAAAATTCAAATACTAGGTGAATTCCCAATGTGAGTAGACTTGGGTCATGGAAAAATTTATAGAATATATATAAGTATGTAATATATTTTTATCCCAGGTGGGTACCATACTTCCCATATCTAATGGTGTTTTTGTCAAGCTGGCATGACCCACCATAGTTTTAGAAGCTAGGCTTTAATCAAAAGAACACTAGCACAAAAAACTAGTCGAGAATGAACTAATAATAAAGGATAGAGTGAAACATGCCAAAACATTTCAAGATTTAGAGGCACTAGAAAATAATATTAAATCTCATAATTAATATCTCAATACTAATTTTTAAGCACTGTAAGGACATGTTTTGATAGAGACCAAGTTGCTTGAGGAATTCCACAAGGAAACCACTACTTCACTTGAGATTTTGAAAACTCAAGTAAGTGACTTTTTAGAAAAACCCAAGGAGACAAAATGAGTAAAAGGTAAATTTGAAGAAATTACCTCTAAGATATAGACTACCCTAAACCACTAGGAGGAAGTCAAGTGCTAGGTAGAGAAAATGAAACCTAAATTTTTGGTATTTAAGGGACTTGATAATGGCACATAATTCAAGATGGAATATTAACTTAGTGTGGCATAATTTTGAAACCCAAATTTAATATCAATTTATTATAATCACTTTTTATAAGATGGTGTAGGAGAGATGAGAGCAGAAGTAAACCTAGGTATGGAGATAAACCTAAGCATGAAAGTAAGCCAAGCCACATAAGACCTTGGTGCAGAAATAAGTCATGAAGAATAAGGAACAAAAAACATGGAATAAATAATCACTCAAGACTTGGTAATATAACATATGATTTGGAAAAGGGTAAAAAATGTATAAATAATTAATAAATGGATTGCATAAGCATCAGAGGAGAATAGTCAAGCACAGATCTAGCATTGACCTACAAGAAGATAGGAGCACAACATGTATATTCAGAATAGAATGGGTATATAGGTGTAGTTAGGACCAAATTGACAATAATTCATGTAATTGATTCTTATGAATCAATTTTGTTAATGGTCATTTTAAATTCATCATTATTGATATTAATAATATAACATAATGTTTCGGTTAAATTCATATATAATTACCACTAGTTTTACTTAGAAGAGTTTTTGATATTATTTTTGAGATAATGGTAATATTGTAATTTTAATCTTCAGCTTAGTCATGTTCTTGATGTGCATTTAGACCTATGTATGTGACCATTGATAAGTAATAATATGAAATACTTGTGATGATGAAATACCTCTTATAAATTGTTATAGAACCAATAGTACTACTACTATTTTTCTTGATTTGCACCTATCTCTTTTCTTGTGATAAATAACTTAGGTATGGAATGAATAGATTAATATAATTAGATTAACTATGATATATTTATTTATAACTAAGTGCCCATTCAAGAACCCTAGTTTAGAGATCCCAATGTATACATAATCGCATGATAGAACTAACAGGAACTAGTCTTAAGCTCTGCACTTCAATTGAGCATGTGAGACACATTTATCATGTGATATGCCATTATTCTATCTATTAAGATTTATTATTCACTTTGGGAATGTGATATGAAAATTCATGCTAAAATAAATGAAAAGAACCCAACATTTCAAGTTTGCCTTCACCCATTTTCTCCATTAGTATTATGCCCTTTTCCCCATGTTTTTCACTTGGCCAAGCTTCATGACTCATAATTTTATTTAAAAATTCATGTCTAATCATGACAGATATTTATATTTGATTTTTGGATGGGGGTCCACTATAATTTTAAAAAAATTGATACTTGATGTGAAGCCCTTGTATTTTATTAATTTTTTTTTGGTGAACATAAAATTGATTTGGATCTCCTTTGGAAATAAATACCTTTCCTAACTATAAAACCCTAATTTATTGAAAGAGAATAGTGTATATTGCTTTCACCCTATGGATCCAAGGCCTTCTTAGGATAATGTTCTATTTTATGTCCTTATCTATGACATAAAATTTAGTGATCATTTTTTATTTAAATTGATATTAACATGATGGTCCTAACATAATAGAACTTGATTCTGTCATAGCCTCGCAAGGTGTTTCTAGTAATAGAATAGTTGGTTTATCCATAATCAATATTTTAAAGGAAAAAATGGGATTATATTGATATCATCCCTAGAATAAACAATTAATATTTTGAAACATTTATTTATAGTCCAAAATTTTAATTGAAATTATATAACCCTTCTCCTATCCATATTGGTGTCTATGGGGAGGCACCTAAAATAAAATAAGTATCCATCATATCTCAAGTATTTCCCAAGTGGATACATGTATAATTTTATATGGTTTATCTTATATATTTGAGGAGGTATGATGAAAGTTAAATTTCACAATCCTAAGGCATCAAGTATTTATAGGTGATAGGTTAGAGATTTATTGAGGAGGTTCATGATGGAGATGTGGGAAAACATTATCATGAGGTTATAAATAAGGTCATATTTTCTAATGATTTGGGGTTTGTTTGGATGTGGGATTCCAATATGTTTATCACATGGGGAGGTTTTATTTGGTACTTAATCATATGAGTGATGATAATTACATCTTCATGTATTTATAACTCAAAAACACCTATCTTTCTAGTCTTTCCCTGAGGCCATAGCTTTGGATCTACATTAAGATTACATGGTGTGTAAGTGTAAGATTTAGAATCATGAGTTCCATCCATAAAGGGATGTTAAACTAGGTTTTCATGTGTTTGGTTTTGAATATTTGATTATTGATGATTAGGAAATGGGTCTTGATAGATGCACACATTAAAATTGTTAGGTGCCATAAGACCTATTGAAGGGTTGGGGATTTTCATTTACATTTCACATGAACATGTCCACAAAGGTTTGTCATTGGTCTTTGATTATTTTATAGATAAAATTTATTTTAATCCCTACATGCTAGAGTATCATTACCAAAATCCCAACATAAAATTAAATATATGTTTGGATTGTAAACCTTATGCATATGGTTTTAATTTTTTTACCATATCTTTGTTGATTTTTTTATGTAAAAGTTTTGGTTTTAAAATTGATGGTTTTGATTTTCATAATTTTTTTTTAATGGTTTTGAAATTGATTATGACACTAATTATCATAAGGTGGGGGATATTTTAAATCCATTTTGTTAACTATAGGCGGAGGTTTTGGTTTCTCACACCTCTATTTTATTATTAATGTTGTTTTTTTTCATGGATTTGATTTATATTTACAACATTTGTATTTTTAGTTGGGTCAATCACACCATCAATGGTAGAATTATAGTTTTGGTTCATAATTATACGACTTCAATTATTAGGATTATATTATTTGGTGTTTTGGTATTCCCCACTATAATTTTTATGAGTGAAAATTCACTCATTGGATCCATAGGTCCTATAGCCACTGTCTATGATTTTATGAAATATCTTGAGTGCACTTTCAAGATATTATCCATATGACCTATAGGTAAACTTTTGAACATATCACATCAATATCTAGTCCATGTGGGGAGTAATAATAGAGTATTCAATTAATTTTCACCACCTTACAATAAAGTGGGTTTATGCATCATTATATTCTTGATTTATGTACAAGAACTATTGTATACTAATTTGAATAAATTTTTTCATGTCAAACACATTCATAAATTTATCCATAAGTTGGTAGAATAAATGAATGGAAGCATCATGAAGGTGGTAATATTATTCTAGAGAAATTCCTTCAAAATTATTTTAGAATATTCTAGAGACTACCCCATCCCAAGGTAGAATATCTCTAATGGGTGTTGCATATTTTTTAATATGTGCATTTGTGTCTCCATCCCCATTATATTTTTAGATTTTACGCAAGAGACATGGTATAAAGACCCTTGTATGTTTTGGTGTATATATTCTTTAGGTACTCTATGTATGTACCCATGGTTCCAAGATCCACTAAATATGTGAGATGATAGGCTCAAGGGAGTTAATTTAGGTAAGAAGCTAGGAAAATCACTAGAGATAAAATGTATTGGCTAAACAAAGAAATAATAAAATCTTAGAAAGTAGTTATTTAGATAAGTGGTTTTATAAAATATGTGATATTAGCATTTTAAGTATTTTGAAGGAGGTGAGGTAGTTGTTTCTTATAAATGTTAAGCATACATAGGTGGTGTATTGGTGGACACTTAGTTAGAAGGAGTGATGGGTGATGGTAGGTTAGTCATCACATTATTTATTGGATCATAAGAGATATAAATCTAATAGGAGCTTGGGTTGGATGTTGATACTATGGGGGCATGTTTCTTATCACATTATTTAAAACCCCATGGTAAAATATGTCCCCACATTTACGTCTTAGTGTGTATCTAGTTAGAGGGGGGTTAGGTTGTTATTATAGTGGCTGATAATATGTCACTAGAAAGGGAATAAATGAGGAATAACCTTGATTATTGAGGTCTAAGGTCACCCATTCATTTAAATAACCCATTTTGAGAGAGTATTGGTTACTCTTTAGATCTTCAATGCAACCTAACAATGTGAATATGAATTCCTATAGTGTATCTTTGGTGTTAGGTCTGCTGAGAAGATATGAGAGTTTTTTATAAGTATTATAAAAAGGTGGGGATAATTTTAATTGACTTATAACTTCTTTTAAAAAGGTGATCATTTTAGTGTACTCATTAAACCTTGTCATGATTTTAGTGTCGATAAATTTTATACTAATGTGAGTACTAGTTGTAATTTGAGGATAGTCAAATTGGAATCCAATTTTTTGGGTAAAATATGAATACCCATATTTAAGGAAAAAATATATTAATGTGATGGATTAACTTGAGGAAAAAATTAAAAAAATTCAACCCTAAATAACAATACTAAATCTCAACATCCTCTATATATCTTTATACTTTTCCAAATATCTAGAAGATCCTAAATCTCAAAACATTTTTCACATAATTCATTATTTTGGCATGAAACCTTATGTATGGAAAATAGGGAGGTATATCTAAGTGAGACTTAATCAACACTAAAGATACATTCATAATTCATGTCTACCCTTATTTAACACACCCATATAAAGAAACATTATATTTTCAAGGATAAATCCAATAGTATTGTCAAAGAGGATGATTATTGGAAATGAAAAGCTAGGGATACTATTAAAATAGAGAAAACACAAGAGAGTATAAATAGGGACAAAGGGATTGGTATTTGGGATTCATGTTTCCATATTTTAAATCATTTAATAAGGCATGAATATACACATAGTTTTGTTTCTTTATCAACCCACTCTAATTCTTTCAAGAATCATAAAACCTTTTTTTTTGTTTTTGTAGTTGCTCTTGTATGCACTCATAACTCATTGGTCTTAACACTCTCAAATTCACATGGTGTTTCATCTCATTTTTGGTGTTATATCAGGTCATAAAACCATCATTATTGGAAATAACATGTCTATTTTATGAAACTTCATAAATAACACTTAGTGTGAAAGTGGAGTTTTGACCTCCCAATTTACAGTTGAAGTCTAGCCCACTTATCTCTCTTAGTATGATCTATGAGGTCATATTAGTTTTAGTGCCATTATAAATCCTAAAACCTATCCTATTGTGATAACAAAAATTAAGTGTAAACTTTCATATATAAAACTTGACCCTTAAGCAGAGTCTTGTTCAACTTCTCTATGTTAGTTGAGACATGCTCTTTGTATCTTTTAGTGCCATGCAATTGCTATTGGGGTCACTTTGGTTTCCATGACATTTAATCCCCTAAAAAATATATTAGATACAGTACCAATCTCATGCATTTCATTTTCATATTTTATAGTTGGCCTCTAGACACTTTTTTGATTGACTTAAGCCTCTTTGAAAATTTTGCTCAAACCCCCAATTAGATTTGTGTTAGTCCATCAGGGCACAGTCAATGTTAATCAAGGATGGATCCATGATTAGGTTGGGGCCATACCATGATTTTTTTTAATTATATTTGATCACATATACTTTATTAGGTCTATGGGGCCCCTACATTCTCTCCATATTATTATTCAAGTCAAAAATATTGATTACATTATTAGTGTGCGTGGCCTAAAACCTGTAGTGATAATCAAGGATCCAAGACATAATTTGTTCTTGGATCCCTTCTATTCAAAATCTCATTTTTATCACCAAACTAGGTTAGATAAAATTGGGAAAAAAGACAAGATTAGGTCTTGAAACATATATTAATCTCATCGTAGTTCTATTTGGGTTTCCAAATCTCAATTAGAACTAGGATTTTAATTTTCAAAAATTGGTTTTTAAAAACTTGTCTAATCATTCCCAAAAGCCTAATTAGGTCTACTATGAAAATTTTTAGGTAGGTTTTATCTTTATGATAACTTATCACTCTAGTGTCAAAATTATAAATTGTTTATTTGTCCAAAAAGCTGACTCTATCCTAAATGTAACAGAACCTTCAATTTTTTATGGTTGTACCTAGTTTAAAACCTTTTCATTTTTTTTAATTCTACTATTCACTCTTTCAATTATAATGTTTTTACATTTTTGGGTATATTTTATAGTAAATGAATAAGGAAAGTGGAAATATTGGATGGAGAAGGAGGGAAAATAGGTAGCTTGAGCATTAATGAAGGTTGTTGGATATTTTTGGAGGTAAAATCCTCCCTTAAAAAGTTACATCTCTATATGGGCTCATTTTGATGGCAAAAGGGTTTTATTTATCTCCTCACACAATATATTGGGCCATCACTCTTTCCTTTTTTAGGAATTTTATGTTTTTTATAGTGTAATATCTCCCTCAAACTTGTTATGTTGTTGTTATGCTAGTGGCATTTTGGCTCAAACTATTGTAATCAAATATTATTGTTATCAACACAAATATCCTAATTTGTGGAAGATTATGAGTTTTATTGGTGGTTTACACATGCGAATGGTGATCATTTGTTTCTCTCACATAGCTTCATTATCCTTAGATGATTTCATCACCCATGTAGTGATTATGTACTAGCTTATTAAATGAGGGATTGATTTCTATGGTGTCATTTAATCAACATCTTAAGATCTATATTAATTACAAAAGGCTTTTATTTTCTTTCTTTTTTCCTTCTCTTTTGTATTTTTTAATCAAGTTGCTAGACATAGGGTTTGATTAATTTGTAATTTTTTTCATCAACCCATATTATTCCCATCAAAAACCACCAATGATTGTTAATCCTGCTTGGCTTGGTGGAGGTAGATGACTGGTGAATGTTTCAGGGCCTGTATATGACTTAGTGAATAATACTAACAAGTTCTACCTAAAGTACATACCTAATAGGATTTAAATAATTGAAGAATATATTCAATCATTTAAAGATGCCCTTATCTAAACTCAATTTCAATAAAAGGATGTTTTTTTCCACTTTCTCCCCTAATCCTTAAGGTAGGTTGCTTACACTTAGTATCTCAGATTGTCAAATACATCTATTACATCTTAGAATGATCTAGAATAATATATATCAATTACTTTAGGCTATCCCTTGATTTGATTATCATGTACCACCACTTATATTTTCTCATAGGGAACAAAACAAACCTATGAGCATATTTAACACACATTTCCATAAATTATATTAAATTTTGAAATACCCTTACACATAGATGTAACTATTTGCCATCCAAACCTACCCAAGGGCTGTAGACTCGATGGCATCTATGTTTCTTAGAATAAATCCAACAACACTCTGATCTTTGTCTTTGACTTATAATGAATTTATAAATATTTATCAATAGATGGCACCACAAATATATGGATGTTTTCCTTTACCTTCATTAGGCCAATTGGGTGCTTATAACCAAACTATGATGATCAACCATGTTTTTTTAACACAACACGTTACTAATGAATCTACTCTAGGAGCCCTATATTAAATCCTAAATCTACTCTATAATTTAGATACCTTAAATTACATACCATAAAAATAACCTTATATGCCTATGAATCATGTAATACCATAGGAAAACACCCAACAAATTATTCCTATTACATATAACAACACCATTGCCATGCCTATCATGAGTGGTTATGCCTCTTGTACTAGAAACAAACAAGTTGTCCATCATTTCTAAACACTTGGACACCTATCAATAATTCCCATAACCAAACACACATTACTATTCTTAAGTTTATAGATTCTAGTGTACATGTGGTTAACTCACAACCACAATTGATAAATCATGAGAATTCTAGTGTGAACCTAGATTTAGTAAACTTGTAGAAAATGGTTTAATGATTGATAAATGACATGGTCAATTTTCATAGATAAGTGCCAAAAAATACATACCAAAACATGATTAACCCTACATAAAACTAAATATTCAAATTCTGTAGAACCAATAGGCAATGGAACATGATGCCCAATAGTGGAGGTGTGCTTAGTTCTTAGTATAATATAAATTAGAGAAATAATAATAGTGCCTTAAACTTGGTGATCCTAGATGATTTAGCATTTCCTAGGTAGTGTAAGTTGTAAAACACATATGATCACACTAAAATAAATTGTTTTAAGTTCATCTTGGCTGTAAGCATCTTCCAAAAGGAGATGGACAACCTATAAATAGTGACTTCACTTGAAAATAACAACTCTAATCAAGGTGGAGGAAACCCTAGTACATATCTAGTCTTAAAAACATATGGGTTTCTATTTGAGAGTGACAATGAGCCTAGGTAAGTGCATAGAGTTGGGGGATAAACAAGGGCCTACCCATGGACATGATTTTCCTAAAATTTTATAAATTTGAACTTTTGTTAATTTGAGATGGCTACACTCAAAATTTGAAGATGATAAGAGAACATAAATTATATCATTTTGATTCTAGTTTCTAAAACACCAAGTTTTTTGAAATATTGTTAAGTATAACTAGGTCAAACATCTAAAATTTGAATAAGAACTATTTTTCTAAGAAAACATAGTATATACATGTTCGTGTAGACCACCATGTTTTGAGCATCATTTAATATTGTTCAAAACTCTTTGGTGAATATTTAGATAATATATTCTAGTTTGTGACCTATATTTTTTAATATTTTTTTATGAATATTTTTTATTAGTTTTTAAGTAAATAGATCTTGAAAATAGATAGAAATTTGGATAGATGGCTAGGCATCCCCCTAACTACCTCAATAATGAAATTTGATTTTTTTATAAATGTGTACAATTAGGCCTAATTTTTGACCATATAATTTTTTTTCACTAAGATCAATGAAAAAAATTACATGAACATGAATAGGCATGTATATTTGGGGCATGTAGTGTTCTAAAAAGGGTATAGTTATAAATCAACATAGTTTGAATCCTTGAAATAGTGTAAAATTTATAAAAATCATATACTTGGAAAGAGGAGAGTGTGGTCATTGTCATGGAAATAGTTTTTTGAATTAATTTTTTTGAAATACATAGTGTATTTGGTGATTGAAGTTTAAATTTATTATTTCCTATAAAATTTTTTTGGATTCAACTATAGATTGATAGGTCCAAGCCTTTGGCTTGGAATCCTAGCACTTTTCAAGAAAAAAGGCTTGGTTTTTTAAATCAAACTTAAATAATTTGTGTTATAACACATACATGATATAATGCATATGCTTTATAAAACATACACATTCCTATGGATTTTCCTAAAAAAGGCATAAAAGACATATTTAGTAATTACAGATGGTCTTGTATTAGATGATTTACTAAAATAAAGGCTAAGTATAAGTTTAGATTTATATTTTTACATTTAAGAAATATAAATATAAACTTATAATTTAAATTTATTTTATTAAATATAATAAATTATGGTCACTCTACATCTGATAGAGTTGGTCTCATAGTTGTATGCCTTATGATGTGGAAGATAGTTTTTCAAATTCCAATCTGGTTAGTACTTAAGCATTTTTAGGGTTTTAATATTGAACCTAGGGATTTTAGGGTATAAATTTGGTAATTGATGTCCATTTTTGGTAAATATATAGTAATTTTTAGGTTGGTGTGCATTCCATATTACTTTCTATCATTTTTAAGAGTCTTAGGTTTGTTAAAATTAAAGTTTACAAACCACTAACTTTGAACTTTATCAAAAGTGGTGTGATTGGGGCAACATAGGTCACATTGATGACTTACACACATAAAATTAACACTTTTTGTTAATTTTAATTTATCATCATCCCCCCCATACTTAATCACTTAATACATATCCCTCATCAACCTTTATCACTCTCTCTTCATTGCTCATTATGACAAATCACTCCATTGATCTTTACTTCCCTATCCATCTCTAATCACTCCTTTATCATACATAATCATTTATATATTGACCTTCACCATCACTCATCATCTATAATAACTCCATCCTCATCCCTCATAATACCTAATCATTCTTTCCTCATCCCTCATAATCCCTAATCAATTATTCGCCATCCCTCATCATCCCTAATGACTCCCTCCTCATCGCTCCTCATCCATAATCACAAACTCATTAGCCTTCAATATCCATCATCATATATAATAAGTCAATTATAATACCTAATAAATTATTAATTAACCATAACCATCCCTAATCATTCCATCATTTACCTTTGCCATCCCTCATCATTTTGTCCATGACCCTCACCATCCCTCACCATCCCTAATCAATCCCTCAGCATCTAATGTAAGTAGTCCTCTTATAGGTTTACTCATATAGGTATCTTAGGTATCATTTAAACTTTTTATCCTTCCTTTCTTATTTCATAACACATATGTAACTCCTTATACTAACATAAGGTTATTTACTCTAAATTTTGTTACTCAATAAACAAGGTTTATTCTTTTGAAGTACACCAGCTTTACATGATATAACAACATGATCTCCTCTCAAATATTTTATCTTTATTATATGTTTTAACCTTTATATATATCCTATTTACTATAATTTAGTCCCCTTTGAATACTATTGTATTATTTAACACTTATTTTAACCTAATTTCACTTCTTTACCTTCCTATATCTCCATCAAAACACTGATCCATATCCATAAAAACTTAATTCTTGTATAAAATACAAATTTATATCATATAAACCTTATTAATTAGTATTTTAACCATTTATATAGAATATTTTACTCAACACTAACACCTAATGTCCACAATAGTATTCTTGTATTTGATTTTGCACTATCTAAGCTAGAACATTAACTTATTCCATTCTTTATACTTAATTCTCACTAAAATGAAAAAAAAATAGGATTTATATTCCTCTCACAATAAAAATTACTTAGTGTATTATTTTTAATGTTACACATGGTAAGGAACACATTCTATATTTTACTAAAACATTGATTTTCAAGAGACTTTGAAAGACTACACCTTTAACATGCTTTAGGCCTATTTGAGGTATGTTAAAAAAAAAATAGTTGTGAGTATATTATCTTCTAGGGTAATTAAAATTTTAAAACCAATTGTATCAATTTAAAAACATCCTTAAACACATATATACAAACTTTTAAAGTGATTAAGTTATGTAAGAACATCATTCAAAAGATGTAAATTTGTACATAGTAGTATAACTAAGTCAAATAAGTCATGTGTTGAGAAATAAGAAGCCAATTAACTATTATTTGTACATTATAAAGGGTCTATGTAATAATTAAGTATCATGAGTCTTATCCTAAATATGAAAAGTAAATAAGTAGATAAATTCTCATATTTGTCACTTTCCTACCAAAACCTCATGTTTGAAAATTTAAATCATAAAAAAGGCTTGTAAGCCTTTGTGGTTCATTGTAAAGGGTATAAGACTATTTTAATGGTCCTAAATTGTTATCACAATGATTTAAATTCCATATTACTATTTAAAGGTAAACCTAACCTCACCTGTATTTATAAATATGACTCAACATTTATAAAAGATAGAAGTTAGTATATGTTATGTTGAATAAGTAGTTAAGAAGACCTTGGTCTTATTCAAACATAAAATATATAATTAGATAATTATTGTTGAATATAATCTTTAAACCTATTAAGTATAATACTAATAAATTCACCCATATGTAAAAAATAAGATGAGGACAATAGAAGAGAAGAGTAAGTTCTATAGTAAAAGGTTGTAGTAAGGTCTATATCATGTTTTGAGATTTTGATCAATAAAAAAAGGTGTTTATTTTGATGGTAGAATGTTATTTGTGATCCCATAATGATAATAATGTTATTATATGTAATTATGAGTCTAACTTGTATCTTAAAACCTTTATAAACATGACTATGTAATAGAACATAAACCTTTGTGTAGGTAGCTCTGAAATAGGGGAGTTGGATGCGTTTTTTGATGAATGGAAGCCAATGAATCATTATTGAGGTAAGATATGATGATATTTCAAATATTTGATACATTATATTGTATTTTTCAATTAGAAATAATTAATTTGACTCAATTATAGTCCTTTTAGCATAGTAACATGGCATAATCTATAAAATTCATAGTAATTAGTATTGTTTGAGAACTATTACAAATGGGAGTGTTTTAAACTCTATAATTGTTATTAAATTACTTTTACAATTCTCTCATGTTTCCCTAAAACCCTAAATTCTAAGACAAGATAGTGACAATAAAAAAGAGCTCTAAATTGATAAAAAGATAATAGAAACATGTGAAATTTGGTCTATATTTGATTTTATATCTTATTTACATGGTGAAATTTTTATCATTATGTAAATTATCCCTAAATTCACATAACTATGTATAAGAGTAAAATCATGGTGTTATCATGTGAAAAAGTTTCTAACCTCCATTAGGGTCTTATAAATTTATTGAAATTTATAAAAGGGTGTAGTGAATGGTTAAGAATGGTTTTGTAATTATTAATGGTCTTGAAAATTAATACAATAATAGCTATTTAAATTTGTTTCTTAACAATCTTATAACTATTTGTGAAGGTAAGGATTAAGAGTCTTAAAGGAGTGTCTAAACTCTTTGGTGAGTCATTAAAAGTGAAAATACTTTTTAAGGTATTAAAAATAGTTTTTGTGATGAGGTTAAAAGAATAGGAAACCTATACTTGATTATATTATCTATTTAGTTGAGTATAAACCTAGGTTTAAATCATAGGGAAACAAGATCATGGTTATTATGTAAAAAGATCAAACTTTATATTGAATAAAGAAATCAAATGCCTTAGATATAATTAAGAATATATTGAGTGGAGTTTGTGAAACCATATAAAAAATATAATATAATTATTATTATAATACCAATATAAGAGGATAATAATATTGGTAAGGTCTAGAGTGAGAACAAACCCAGGATATAGTGATTGCAGATCTATAAAGAAAAAGTGTGATTGTACAGATCAATAATGAAGAGGATTGTGAATAAGACCTTAAATAAATAAACATAATAAGGTTTTAGTGGAGCAATAATTAAACATAAAAAAAATACAAATATATTTAGAGATTAAAAATGACCTTAAGGTTAATAAAGAACAAGAAAAAGTGTAAACAAGTGTGTGTATGGGCCTAAGCGTTATCAAATTAGGATAATACTATTAACCATTGGTATAATTAAGGATCATGATGGATGAGAAGGGATTGAATTTATATGATGATAGAGTTTTTATGGATGATTATGGATGGTGAGGATCAATGAGGGAGTGATTTTAGAGGATGAAGGAGTGATTAGGGATGATGAGGGATGGTGAGGGATGGTGAGGGTTAGTGAGCTAGTGATTAAGGATAGTTATGGAGTGATGATAAATTATGAAGAACGGTGAGGGTAAATAATGGAATGATTAATTATGAGGAAGGATGAGAATGTAATGCTTATGGATGATGAGAGATGATGAATCAATGATTAGGGATGATGAAATGATTAAGGATGATTAGGTATAGTGGGAGTCAATGAGGGAGTTATTAGGGATGATGAGGGAGTTAGTAAATATGATGATGGATTGTGAAGGTCATTGAGGGAGTAATTAGGGATGATAAAGGACAAAAAGGGAATGATCAGGGATGATGAGGGATAGTGCGGGTCAATGATGTAGTAATTAGGGATGATGAGAGAGTGATTAGAGATGATTAGGGATAGTGAGAGTTAATGAGGGAGTGATGAAGGATAATGATGCATGAGGAGAGATTGATTATGGGTGATGAGGGATGAGGAAGAAGTGATTATAGATGAGGGAGGGACAATGAAAAAGTGAAATTAACACAAAGTGGTCATTTGATGTGTGTAGGCCATTAATGTGACATATGCTACCTCAATCACACCACTTTAGATCATATTGAAAGTGAGTGGTTTTAAAAAATCAAGTTTGATAAACTTAAGACTCCTAAAAATGCTAAGTAATCCAAAAGGAAAAAAACCTAAAAAATGACTATATGTTAACCAAAAATGGACATCAATTAAAAAATTTATGCCCTTATATTGCTAGGTTTAACACTTAAACCTTTAAAATGTTTAAGTATTGACCGGATTGGATTTTGAAAAACTATCTTCCACATCATAAGGCATGTAATTGTTAGACCAAATTTATCAAATGAAGAGTAACCTTAATTTATTATATTTACTAAAATAAATTTAAAGTATAAGTTTAAATTTATAATATTAATATAAATTTATACTTATACTTAACATTTATTTTAGTGAACCATCTACTACAATACCATCTTAAACTACCAAATTTATTTTCTTCCTTTTTATGAAATTCCATAGGAACACATACATGTTATAATGTGTATGCATTCTTATGTAATTGCATAAAAAAGACACAAAGAATAATTTTGTGGTTATAATGTCATAATAATACATATGCACTATAACACATATGTGTTATAGCATGTATGCATTTAGGTTTGAGGTGTTTTTAGCCTAAATTTAAATAATACATATGAATTATGACCATAATTTATACACATTTTGATCATAATGTATACACCTTATGATAAATGTCAACATAATTTCCTCTCAATTTTGTGCACATACCACCCTGAAGATAACTAATACGAGGTCCATACATTTAAATAATTTCAAATGGGAAATAAATATTAGTTAAGGAGTAAGCTCCAAATTTCATTAACTATGTCTACTCCTTCGAGCAATACTCAAGTTCCACCTGACAAGAATTTAAAAAATAATTTGTTTTCACCAAAGGGACCTAGCAAATATTATAAACCTAATAACAAAATTACACCCCAAAAAACTAATAAACTAGTGTAACCAAGTAAGAATGGATATAACATTGTATATGGCCTAAATAATAAGGCCAACATAACAATCTTTGACTTTCTCTAAATTTCCAACCAAATAGATCTATTATTAACATAATTATCCACTCCTAAAGGGAAATAAGCCAATAGTTTATTTTATGATCACATTTAAATATACAAAGATCAAACTAAAAATCCTCCTTTCCCCCTAACAATTTGAATAATTATAAATAACTTACATAGTCTTTTGGTGTAATTAGGTGTTTAAGGTAACATTATGCTTTATGTAATTCTCTAATAGTTAGGTTTGACACCTCTAAAGTTAAATAGAAAAGATTTTAAGTTGGACAAGTCATAGGCTAAGCTTTAAATGAGTAGAATCCCATTAAAATGTGGTTGATCTCTTATCTTAGAGTTAAATAATTTATTGATATTTAGGTAGAGAATATACCTAATACTTAAGGCATGCTCTTGAGTAGATAATGGTCCATAACATTGAATGGTTACTTGAAAACTGACGTCGCTCATGTGTGGCTCCTATGGCAGGGCATACCCAATTAGATCAAAATTGAGTGTGAGTCTAAAATGAATAACATTATCATAGAGTATAACAAAATAAATGAAATATTGTGTTAATAGTTATATCTTGGGGTCTACTTACTTTGGAAAGAATTAAAAAATCATGGAAACCTCTCTATTAACATATTATCCATAAAAGAAAATTCAAAATTTGAGGAGTTAGATCAACTAGGTGAGGATGATTTCCTATATGTACCTAAAATAAATTCATTCCCTAATGTTATTATAACATATGAGAATGTGAAACCAACTAATCTAAGAGTAGAGCAAGGTTGTCATTAGTTATTGTCAGCAATGGGTATAGATAAGTTAGAGATTATCAAGATAAAATAAAGTTTTATAAGTGAAAATAAGGAATTTTTAAACCCCCATAATGAGAATATCACCATTTTGAGTATCTTTGTTCCAACTTTTACTGATAAATACCTAACCAAAAAAGTCTTTATTAGATGAGAGACAAAGTGTGTTGATTTGGACTTGATAAAATTAATGAAGGGGTTAATGTTGCACCAACACCTACTCATCAAAATCCTACATACATAATTGAGAATCACTTTTGGATTTTGAAATTTTATGGATCTAAGTGCAAGAGTAGTTATGGTGCTTGTGTAAAACTCATCACCTCACAAGGAAATTCATACTTAGCTACATTTTACCTATAATTTGATTTCAAAAATACCATATATAAATATGAGACACTAGTTCATGGTATCCTATTTTCACTAAGGAATAAAGTCAATAATTTCAAGGTTCTTAGTGACTTGGAACTAGTGTTCAAACATATAAGAAACTAACATGATTTAATGACAATTACCTATCTAGATATCATAATCAAATATTGAACTTAATATAATATTTTGATGTATTTAACATTCAAACATTTCCTCATAGAATAAAATATATGATAAATGCATTGGTAATATCTATGAGTACTCTAGAATTAATTATTTACTCCAAGTTGAGTATATTCTTAGTGGAATTAGTCTATAATCCTTCCATTCCCATAATATCATCTACTTCTAGGTATTTAATGATGATTAACATATCATCAGCTTCATCACAAACATTGATGTATTTGAATCAAAAATTATAGATGAAAATGATAGAAAATAATTTGAATTGGATGAAGAATGGGTAATCAATCTAGAAATGGATAGTATAACTAAGGAAATGGTCTCAATTAAAATTCAATTTCACATGGAGTTGTTGTGTTCAACACACTCACTCTCAATTATTTCAAATAGGGATCCATTATAGTTCTAAATGCCTAGTTCTTATTTAAAAGATACTTTTCATTATCATTCATGGGTGTAATTATCAAATTTTAAGGCTTTAAAGATCTTATTTCTCATGTTGATATTTCTTTTTTATTATATTATTTTATGTAAATGTAATTCTCACCATGATTCACTATGTGATTAATTTAGGCTAATGTATTAAGTTATTTTGGGATTTTTTAATATATATATGTTTTTAAAATTTATAT
This sequence comes from Torreya grandis, assembly GCA_037957365.1. Taxonomy (NCBI): domain Eukaryota; kingdom Viridiplantae; phylum Streptophyta; class Pinopsida; order Cupressales; family Taxaceae; genus Torreya; species Torreya grandis. Next base: position 6,361,035 of record JARHVA010000148.1, read on the forward strand.
GAAGTTCAAAACTTGAAAATCCTAAGTCAAAGACACAAATGTTCACACCTTTTATAATTTGGAACTTTTTGTTCATAAAAAGTTTTAGTTGTCATGACTTTTTCACATCATGTACTTTAGAACTTTGGGTTGTTTATACTTATTGATTTTGGAGTATTCAAAAATATTGTTCATCAAAATTTTTGTTCTTTGAAACTTTTATTATTCATAATTTTTTTTCATCACAAATTTTATCTTCATGACTTCGGCATCTTGTAAATTTCATGTCTTCATGCGTTTCGGTTATCATAAGTTTTTACATTGCTAAAATTGGTTTCCATATCCTCACAAGCTTTTGTATTTACTAATTTTATCTTCAAACTTTCATGAAAAATGAAAAATATTAGTTTTGTAAAAATTATCCACACAATAAAACCAGGAGTATCCATGTTTCACACATCTGAAGCATCATGGTATTTGGTTAAATAGGTTTCATAAAAGTTTTAATGCATAGCTTCTAAGATAACACTACATGACACTTTTGCACAAAATTAGAGATAAAATTACATTTTTTATGGATAAAAACATGGCATCCTTTTGAATGTATCAATTATCTATGTGATATACTTGCCAAAGTAAATTATTGAATTTGAATTAAAAGAGCAAATCAAGCCTGTAGTTATTAAACATTGATGGCACACAAAATAGAATTCAAGTCCCCATCCTCAAAGATATATGATAAAATTATAAAGAGACATTGTGCCTATTGAATTAACAAAGAGATTGAGTGAACCTTCATTCAATAGAGAACCAATACCTAATTATCTATGTTTGCCTATGAGTTACTTCCAATAAATGATCAACTAGTGGAATTGTCATGAAAACTACATTAGTAAACTTGATAATAAATGTATCTATCATTAAAGGTATGCAAGGGAGTTTCACCACCATCAAGAATTTTACAGAGTACATGGATACAATATTTAACATGTTTGTCTTAAATGAAAAATTTGCCAATTATTTAGCTCTATGGGATGTGGTGTAGGATGTTGATGCCCATGTGGGTGAGGAAATCTTGGAAGCTAAGTAGAAGTAACTAGAAATTAATTTGATATAATTAAAATTCTATCAAATACATTTTATAGCAGCCAAGACATAGATGATACCTTGTGTTATCCTACTGTGAGACTATTCTTCACAAGAATAGTGTCTGATGGCTTCTTATACCATATCAATCATAAAATAGTTATGGTTTTTATTTTATGGGATGCATTTTAAAGATACCTAAAACTCCCCATTATAGACACCATGTATGATGGACTTAGAATTACATTATGGAAGAAGATTGACACCATCAAGAGTACATTTAAGAAATAGATTATCCTAGGGGATAAGTTGACCATTAAGTCCATGACTCTTATACCAAATACCAAACTTAGTATGGGAGTCTATATTGTGATGGAATGGTTAAATATATTATATGGGTACTCAAGCATCCATTACCTTCTACTAGAATGGAGGCGACTACTTGAATTTCTGATGACCTCAAAGCTGACCTGTACCCTAGGAGATATTATCAGTACCAAGATCCAAGAGAAAATTTTCTAGAAAGATAAGAGACCATTTGGCATCCATTTTTCATTATGTCTTAACTATTGGACATGGTTATGGTGACCATTTACATTCACAATGTATCACTCTATATATCATCCCTAGAATATATCAAAAATATTGTATGTGACTTCTAATATTTTCTAAAAATATAATATTATATGAGTAACATTGTCTAGATTGTTGAGAATGTATAATATCAAGTCTAAAAGGTATTCCACAAAGAACCCTTGGCTCGAGTCTTTGAGAACATGAAGAAAACATTATGACCAAGGGTGTATTATTAGTTATACCTATATTATACAATAATAATGGTTATGGGAACCAAGGTTTCACCCTTATGCCTACCCAAATAAATCTTGTATAAATTAACCAAATAGAAATCACATATCAGATCTGGTGAAGCATTGACGAATACATGATAAAGAAACACAAGATCATTTTTCATGGATCTTCTCTAATGATAGGTTGAATTTTTTCTCCACATAAGAAGTACTTTGATGAGGTTTTGAAAATTAGGGAATTTTATTAATTGGCATCCTTATAGCATAGGGTTTGGGATCCCCATGGCCACATTAAAAATCATATCATATACTTGGGCATCCCTTACTAGCATGAGCCATATGAACACAATTTTATTTTATTAAATGCAAAAAATGATGCTAAGGCATTATCTAGGGGAAAAATGATTGTAAATATAAAATATACCTAGAGGGTGATACCTTAATATCCCTCCCTCACAATTAAGGAGGCACACACTAGACTTATATCTCCAAGAGGAAGGGCTTCAATAGATTATTTATCCTCATGGCCTTCCCAAATAGCTCAACTAAAAGGAGGACCATCCAAAGAAACCCCACCTAGTGTTATGGTATTTGTAAAACAAGATAAGAGTTAGGAAGAAGCCTCTATTTTCACAATTTATTTGGGAGGAGTAGTAGAGCTGATCAACATTGATTCTTCTAACTCCAAAGAATCAATACTCCCTATTATAAGTCTAGTTCTTATCACCCCAAGTGTGAAAATTTCATATTCTACTACATGGTAAGATACTCCATTGGTTGATAATGTTATGATTAATTATAAGATAAAACTAAGATCTATTAAGTTTCCTATAAGTTCATGTTATAGGACATTATCCCAAGGAGAAATTATAAACCAAGAAGAGACCCTAGTGCAGGTAGAGGTGACTGTACAAGGTGGACAAATGTATATGGTGTATAAGCTAAAAAGGGCTAAGATCCTAAGCCTCTATGGATTCAAAGTAAAGGTACCAATGGATACATAAAAATCAAGTGATTCCATTACTACTTCACCTTTTATTACTCTTGTTATTTCTTTGATTTCTATTGTCTCTCATTTTCCTATTATTTCCTTGATTACTATTATATCTACCATTTATATTACTCTTATTGTTTATTTTATCCCTATTCAGTTATTATATCTACTTATGCTGATTCAATTATTATGATTCATACTTATTATCCTTCCCAAGTTTTGTCAAAGGACCCTAGAGCCAAGAAGGTTCATTTTAAGAAAATTGTGAGAGCACCTTCCAGTGCACAAATGCCTATCCCATCTACTCAGTTGGGTCTACTGATGCAACATTTTAATATTACTTAGGTTAATTCAATTATATCATCCACAAAATATGGTAGGAAGACCACATATATTATTCATCCTATGCCTCAATTTGGTGATGTAAATTGGCATAAAATCATATTTCCATCCTTACCAGATCCACTCCATGTGGAGGCATTGAGGTAATATTTTTGGGATTTTTTGTCAAAATATTATACCCTAGACACCCATTTTGTTAACCCTCAAAAATTGGTAATTATATAGTGGATGACAAACTTGAAAGCCCAAGCTACTAAGAAACCTAATTTGGTGATCACAGAGCTACCCGTTGTAAGTTATATTTTTTATAAGTCAACAATAATTATATAGAGGGTTAGAAAAAGGAAAGTATAATATGAATATAATATGGGGATGAACCTTGAAGAGAGGTAGGGTATTTTATCCTTGTCTAAAATAATGAACCAGATAATTATAGATTCTCCTTACAACCAGGATTTTGTAGCTTATTTGGCAACACACATAGAGGTTTTACTGTAACCTCATATAGGAACCCAGTAAGCTAAAAAAGTGATGAATAAAGTTTAGGAGTAAATATAAATCATGAATATTCCCTAAGGGATTGAGTATGATGTCCATAACTCATCCCTCATGTTTTATATTACCAAAGTGGAGATTTTTTGGGTAGAATTTATAATTATGAATGTTGAGCATGGATTATTATTGATGAAAGTCATTAGGGTGCACATATCATATATATTAACCATGGATTAAATAATATTATATTATGATGTCATATACAATCATTATCAAGATTTGAAGGTGAATAAATAGGTCATATACAACTTCTATTTTAACTACATATTACAATTCAATTCCCATTGTTACTCTAGTTCCACTGACTAATATAATTGTTACTCCACCAATCATGTAGTCCCAAACAAAGAGTAAACCTTAGTTTTTTGAGTTAATTTTATATGTATTTTTTCATTTAAAATAATGAGTGTAACTAGAGAGTATTTCCACTTCACAAATTCATGTAAAAGTTAATTTTAGAGTCATACAACATGCACATATTTCATGGTTTTGTAAGTATGTGTCTTACTCTAAAGAGACAAATTTGGCCATGTTTAAATTGTATATGTAGAGTTCATGTCTAAGTGTAACTTTCATTATAATTACTAACATTTAATTTTGGCACTTTTTACGGATTTGAAGGATGGGGAAACCCCTACCAAATCTATTTATACTCATAATTATCCCATTTCAAAATCGGGGAGAATGACTTTTTATCAATATAAAATTATATCTTTAAGTTTTAGGAAAAGGTGTTAATACTTTTCTATTCTTAATCTATGAGATTAATAGTGTTTATTTTCTTGTTAGTTGATCCAATAATTCAAACTATGAAAATTTTACTTAGAATTTCATGTTATCATTAGTAATGTATGGTAATTAAAGGTGTGTAATAGGTATTGGATGATTATCAAACATTATCAATTTTATGCAACAAGGTTGAATTTTATTTTCTCTAAAGTTTTTAGAAGTGTATTTTATAATATATATTTCTAAGAGTGAGTAATAGTTCTTAGAGACCTCTCTGATTTGATCTATAATCTTTTATCATAAGGGTATGTTATAACTACTCTAAATAGGGGAAATATTTATTTGACATAATAGAGTCTACTATAAATTTACCCGTAGACTCCCTTACTATGTTTGCCTATGTGTGAGTTACATCTAATAGCTTCAAATATTAGTTTCAAGACACTTGTCCACAAATGATACTAACATGGTAGTAATCCCTCTTATGATCATAAATCTTTCTTTCTTGGTCTACTTTCTTATTTTAGAGTTTTTTAAAGATATACCCACTTTATCTTATGTTTTATTCCATCCAAATTATATAGGTTTTGATTTATTTTAGGCTTCACTCACCCACATAGTTTACTAACAACATGCACACTAAAAATGGTTATTCCAACACCTAGTTGTTTAACCCATACAAGAAAATTATGCCTTGGAGTGGAGTTTAACTTCATAGATATCATAATACATTATATGATACATCATTTATGGTTTTTTGTGAATTAAAAAACATAAAAAAAAACTCTTAAGGTGAAAATGACAAAACACCTCCTGCCAAAGTTATGTTGCACCAAAATTACAATCTTGGCAATGACAATGAATAAAAATATGTGTTTTTAGGCACAACATACATGGAAAAGGAAAAAAAGGTGTTCATGTCAAATTTTTTTTTCAATAGATCATAGGGTAGAGCTATAAATACTTGAAGGTTTTTAACACTTCTACTCCCATGCACATTGTAATCATCTAAAAACAACACTTGAATGCTAATAGTGTTACTTGAGACCACCCATACCTAACATATAAATATACCTATAGTAAGGAATATTTAGACACTTATCTATATTTTTTGTAGGAAACATGCATCCCTAAACATATATAAATTATTCCTAAAACCTCACTTTAACATCCTAGCCCTTAGTGCCTCCAGTTCTGCCACCTAGACACCATCACCTTAATCTGGAAAGTAACACCCCATGGGACTAGTGTCCCAATGTGGGTGATATTATAATTTTCCCTCATTATATCTCCAATTGATATATTTTAAAATGAACAACCACATAAGATTTACCTATACGTATTTTAAGACCTACACAAACACTAAAATAGTGCATACACATGACTTTTAGCCCTTTATCCACTAGATGGAAATCAGATGCAAATTACATAGACAAAATTAGAAAAAAAATTAAAATCAATGTTATCAATCCCTATTATACCCTACTTATCCATAAATCCATCTATAAATTTCATAAGATCAGACTCCTTAGATTTCCAATTTCAATAAAATTCAAATCACTTAAACCAACATTCATACTAGTTTCACTTGCAATTTCAGCAATACTTTGGTGGGGAGAACTACATTGAGCTTGATCTTGCCTCTGAGTATTGGTATGTAGGAAACTCTCATCACATAAAGGTTTTGAGGATGTCCATCCTACCCCACTAACAACACACTTTGATACTTATGCCAACCAAATGCACTAGAAACATAGAGTTTTAAGGTTTGCATATAAAATTAGTCAAAATAGGTCATCTACAAAGATCCAAAACTTATGCACATAGGAATAATATTGGAAAAACTAGACATAGGTATAACTAAAAGCTTAGAATAGTTTTTTCATAGATGAAACTAAAACCAAAATAGGTAAACTAGTGCCATATTGTGATACTATCCAATCAGGGCACCACTATCTAGGAAGGGTTTTAACCCCTGGGTCCTATTTTTGACACTTATATTAGCTCCTATCCCAATTTTCAACCTCTATATCTCCCATATTATTCATTGTTAACATTTTTTCCTTAAAATCCAAAATGTCAATTCCTATCATTCAAATATTTGATGATCATTTCCTTAGTTTTCTTTTCTATGCCCAATAATGTCCTTGTTTTAAATAAAAAATGATGAACTTATAAAATAGAGGCACTATACCACCATTAAAATTTCATGTGAGATTAATTTGGTAGAAGATGATGTGCATGGGGATGTCAATTTCAAGCATCATAAAGTAACCATTTTGACTCAAGTATTCTTGAGTCTAAACATTTTATTGACAAGTGTCAAGATCATGAGACCCATGATCATATCTAACAAATATTGGTGATAAATGAGGTTAGTGGGTTTTGAAGATCTACTTAATGGTGAGATCAAATTCAAAAAGTTATAATATCTTAGGATTAAATGTGCAAGTGAGAAGTGGCATAATCTCAAGAGTAGGTTCTAAATCCAATGGTTCACAGACAAAGCTCAAGTCAGTGGGTCTAGGTAGATTAATGAAGTGTTTTCACTTGTAAAAAGTAAATCTAATGGTGAGTGATGGGTCAAAATATCAGTGGATCTTAAGATTAAATACACAAGTGATAAGTGTCTTAAGTGCATTAAACTAGTAGAAGATCTATGGCTCACATTTATTCATATAGAGAAATATCAATGGCATGAGCAAATTCAATAAGTTAATAGAGCTTAAATCAAGCATGAGTTCATCAAGTGTCTAAACTTGATAGTAATGAATCAATAAGTTGATGGATAATGAAGAAATTCAAGACTAGTAGACTCCTAGTGGAGGTCAACAAAGCTATTTTCAACCCAGGAAAGAAAATACATAAGAGCTAAGTTCAAAGATGATCATTGAACTAGAATGGATATTTTAGGGATCAAGTGTCATCATTTAATCTCCATCAAAGTAGAACATGTATTTTATACCTAATATAGATAAAGGATGGAAACTATTATCTAAGTGAGATCAAAGACATAGTGAGCTTTAGTTTGTCAACATTAAAATTATAGGAAAACCAATAATTAGGATTGGTTTTCATCTATAGTAGACCTGGGTTCATATTTCAAAATAAGGGAAGATATTTGTGATTAAGGGAATGCATTTCATATTTTAACATAGCTGTAACCTTGATAAATAGGTACCTGTATCCACTTAAATTAGACTTAATCATGGCTCTTTGAGGTTCATGAATATGAGGATTTTATCCTTATAGTGAAGAATATTAATGCAATGAGGATTTTAAGGAAATTCAAGTGGCCATCCATGATTTATCATAGAAAAAGTACTATCCTCCATGACCTTTTATCCACTCTTCTATGCTAATAGACTCATAGTGGCATTAATGTAGGGAGAAGTGGAAGAAAAAATGGTGTAACTATTGCAACTATTTTTTGGGGTGGCCCTAATCAATTAAGAGTTTTTAAGGAGCATAAACATAGGGAGTTGTAAATACTTTTATGAGTAGAATTTATCTCATTAATGACCCCATATCCACTCTCCCATGTATCCCTTCCCCTTTCTCTCATTCTATTCTATTATAAATTCAAGCTTTGAGCTCTTGATTTTCATCCCTTAGGGCTGGTATGACTAGACTCTACCAGAATTTATACTCGTGCACCTCTTAGATTAATGAGAAAGATACTTTTAGTTGTTTACCAATATGTGCTTAGTGTTTTGTATTTATTTGATATGAAAAAGTGGTTTAATCTCCCCTTTGTAGGTCCAAGTTAAACCTAAGTGCTAACAATATTTCCTTGTAGGTCATCTAGTGGGTCATAATGTTTATGTCTCAATTATAAAGTGGACTCCTGACTATAAGTGCCTTTAATTAGTCCTTACTCTCATTTTCCTCCAGCCTAATTCAATCAAACTAGCCTCTATGTGAAGCTTTTTTCTTGGAAACCATTTTAGGCACTATGTTAAGTCTATTCATAGTCCATTAGTGTGTTAAGAGTTCAAGCCTATGAGTGGATACAATGAATTCATGGTGCATCACCACACTTAGAGTAGGTTATCAATCATGTAACTCCTTATCTCTTGTCATCCTAACCAATTTAGGTCATAGGTGAGCACTATAATAAACAATCTAAGGAGCTAGCCTCATTAAAAATCCTAGAGGTCTGACCCAAGATTAGGTAACCCATAGCTTAGGGTCATTCCCATGTTGGACTATGTTTGAGAAAGAGGACTTCAACACTCCCTTTCTTAGATAGGATACAACCTAATTCTCCAAAAACATTGTCATGCCTAATGGGATATCTTTCAAGTGCCCAAAAGCATGCTCTAAAGATATTAGAGGACATTTGGAAGCTAAAGACATAAACAACATCATCTACAATCATCTTGGGTAAATTCAAACATCTTTGGAAGGTTTTAAATCAATATCAAGTTTAGAGATACCAATTCTTTCATGATTGTATAGGTAAGAATGTTTTTTGTCATGGTTTTTATTTGATACACATATTCCATACGGAGCCATAGTAGTCTATGAGGAGGTTTCTACCCTCAACCCTCATATCTACCTTACCATATCCCATATGACCCATACACTTATCCTTACCAACCATATAATACATACCCTACACACTACGAAGATCATCCACCTCCATGGCAACCTCCTCATCCTCATAATAAATCCTATTATCAACATGTTCCCCTTGTAATCCACATACACCAAATATTAATTATCTATACTTAGAAATTGAAATATGATGAAAATAAGGGGATAAGTTACAAGAGAGTCTTAGGAAACATAAAAGGGTTGAATTCTAAGCTCTTATTCCTCACCAAAAATCTCCTACAAAGTAACCATAGTTAGTTAAGTTGGTCACACCATCTCCTTTTCTTGCCTCCCTAGTCATAGGAGATTTCTTGATCCATAATTGTTTACTTAATGATAAGGAAAATCCTTCAATTATTCCTAAACTAGTGGTAGACACCTTGAATCTAAGGTATGAACTTGTTTCTGACTTTGAATTATAATGGAATGGGTCTCCCATGAAAGTATTTAGCATTGTTAGAAATCTTCAACTCACCTTCCATGTCTACCTCAAACTTTCAATTATACGAGACCTTATTGTAGCAGATTTGTTTCCTTATTTTGCATTTTTTTGGGGTAATAACTTCATGACTAAGGTTAGTGTGTACTTGTTTAAATACTTGTCTCATATAGTGTGCAAAATTGAACATGGTGTGGAGGTGAAAATCAAGTTTGAGTCACTCTCTAAGTTTCACATTCTGCCACCTCCTCCAATCATCCCAAAGGTAGACTTCCTTCACCTTCCTTCTCCAAGGTAATCCACTTGTGTTCAAGATCCCATACCTACCAAAGAGCCTAAAACAATACCCAAATGGAAGCCTCCATGGGCTATAGATCCTAATTTCATTATGTCCACCCTTTAAAAAGAGGATAAGGAAGGAAAAATAGGTGTGAAATCTATTATTAGTCCTTCATCTACTATTACTCAATTACCTACTACACCTCTTCATATTCCCCCTCAATCCCAAGAAATTCCTAAGAAACCATTCAAGATCCCTAGTTGGAAGGATACCTTTGCAAAAATCAAGCAACCTAATTATATATACTACCCAACCACCCTCTCCCCTCTTGAAAATAAGTCAAGTACACCAAAATTAGAATTATATCATTCAAGCATGGTGGAAAACCTATCAATTTTAGTCGAAGAAGTGGTAGTCATTCAGGATAAGGATAATGATACAACTGTATCTGAGTGTTGAGAATACCTTAGAGAATACACTTTTAGTGTCTATGAATAGTAAATTTAAATTGGGACCCCTACTCATTCCATTATATCAAAAGGTGAGAATGAGTAGAGCTTGGGTGATAAAAGGTTGGTTGTAATGTCATAATGATGGAGCTAAGCCAAATAAAACACAAGATAATTTTAACATAAGAGACCAATTAGATGGAATTGTCCATGATGATGTTATTTCTATTGAAGTCAATAATCCATTATAGTACTAGTGGTAGCACTAATGATTCGATTTATTGAATGAAATAGAACAACTTGGTAAGGCAGATGTGAGTGATATAGTTGAATAGTAGTCTAATGCTTCACAAAAATAAATGCAAATCAAGTGAAGAGGCAAGATTAGTTATACCTTAACTAGATTGAGGAACAACCTATATCTATTGATGAAGAGGATGAGAAAAATTTAGGTGATCAAGAACTTTATGATGATCCTACCAAAGTGAAGGAAGTGAGTAATTAGCTTGATGATGTAGATATATGGTATAAGTTGAAATGAACCTTGTGATTTTTTCATTAATCAAGATGAGATGTCCTTTTGGGATGACTTATAATACTTATACCTAAATTTAAATACCTTACCTTAACACTAGTCAAATATTGAAAAAAAAGGAACTTGTCAATAATTCTTTGATAGATGATCATATAGAATCCAAAGATTAGAACCAATTACAGCTCCTGATTAAAGAGGAGATGAGGTTATTAATGTAAGATAGAAATATTTGGGATGAGTATGAATTTATTCTTAATCCTCACACTAAAACCATGCACATAGGGATGAATTCTGATGTTCATTTCACTCTTCAAAGTAATTAGGAGAGTGTTAGATGTAGGAATAAATTGTCACCCATTGGCCAAAGTCTAATTGCACATAAATAATCATATAATAGCTCCACATCAAGGTGTCATAGTGATCATAAAATATTCCCATTTGATCATAGGGGAATGTAATCAAAGTCAATTTAGTTTTGTAGTAGTTAGTTTGTTTATCAAAATAAGTTATTCGAATAATTTTTTAGGTTGTGACTTGTTGTATAGTTCTTTTCTTTATTTGTCCTTAGTTTTTAGGTGTGTTGTTTAGTGTTAGGTAGTTGATTTATAATGCCCATGTGTGTCTTGTTTCTTCTAGAAGTCTCTAACATGTCAATAATACAATTTAGTTTAGAGCATCATCATCTTTTGATTCTTTATTGAGTCAGCTTATCATAAAAATGTCTAGGTCCCATGATTAGTAGGCTGGTCAAACCATCAAAGTTACAAAAAATGTTAACATTTTGGCCTTACAATCTAAAATATCAACCCCTATAATTTAAATATTTGATGACCATTACCTTAGCTTATTTTTCTATGACCCATATTGTCTTTGTTTTAAGTAAAAAATAACTAACTTAAACACTAGAGGAACTAGATTGTCATTGAAATGTCATGCAGGAGTAATTTGGTAGAAGGCAACATATGTGAGAACATCAAGTTCAAACATTGTAAAGTAACCATTTTGATTCAAATATTCTTGAGTCTAAACACGTTTATGGCAAGTGTCAAGATCATGAAAGCCTAGAGAATATCTAAAAAATGAATGATGATCAATGAGGTTAGTGGTCCCAAAGATCAAATCAACAGTGAGCTCATTGTCAAAAATCTAGAGGATCCTAGGATTAAATGTGCAAGTGACAAGTGGCATAATCTTGGGAGAATAATCTAGATCAAATAACACATGGAAGAAGCTTGAGTTAGTGGGTCCAAGTAGATCAATGAAGTGAATTCACTCATAAAAAGTAGATATAATGGTGTATGGTGGATCAAAAGGTCAGTGGATCCTAAGAGAAAATGCACAAGTGACAATTTTCTTAAGCATTTTAAATTAGTAGAATATATATGGCTCATGTTCATTCATATAGAGAAATATCAATGGTGAAAGAAATATCAATAAGTCAATAGAGCTCAAATCGAGTGTGAGACTACCAAGTGTCTAAATTTGATAGTCCTAAATAAATAATTCAATAAACAATAAATAATGGTGAGCCTATGAGACTACCGGTGGAGGTCGATGAATTTGTTTTCAACCCAAATAAGCAAATGCATAAGAGCCAAGTTTTAAAATGATCTAAGTTGAACCAGAATGGATATTAAAGGATAGATAATCACCATTAGATATCCATGGAGGTATAATAGGTCTTTTATAACTAATATAGACAAAAGGGTGGAAATTGTTTTCAAAGTGAGATCAAACACCTTGAGATCTCATTTCATCTACATTAAGACTATAGGAAAACTAAATTATTTTATTTTTGGTTTTTACCTATATTAGACCTAGATTCAAATTTAAAAGTAAGGGTAGATATTTGTGATTTTGAGAAGAAATCTCATCCTTCGACATAGCTATAGCCTCCATAAATAGGTACTTGTAGACACTTAAAATAGAATTAATCATGGCTCTATCAGGTGCATAAATATGAGGATTTTATCCTTATAGTGAATAACATTAATGAAATGAGGAACTTGAGGAGATTTAGTTAAACATTCATGACTTCTTGTAGTCAAAATTTTGGCCTCTATGAAATTTTTTCTACTCTTCCACATCAATAGAGACATAGTGGCATTAATGTAGGGAGAACTGGGAAAAGGAATGGTGAAATTGTTGAAACTATTTTTTGGGGTGGCCCTGATCAATTAAGAGTTTTTAAGGAACATAAATATAGTGTGGTTATAACTACTATTATAAGTGGTATTGATCTAATTAATGACCCCTTATCCATGCTTCCACATGTCCCTTACCCCCTCTCTCATCCCATTCTACTATAAATTCAATATTTAAGCTCTTTATTTTCATCCCTCATGGTTGGTGTGACTAGACACTACTAGAATTTATACTCATGCACCTATAAAATTAATGAGAAAGACACTTATAGTTGTTTACCAATATTTTCTTAGTGTTTTATATTTATTTGATACGTAAAACTAGTTTAATCTTCCCTTTACAGGTCTAAGTTCAACCTAAGTGCTAACAATATTTCCTTGTAGGTCATCTACTGTGTCATAATGTTGATGTCTTAGGTATAGTGTGGATTACTAACTATAAGTGCCCTAAATTAGGCCTTACTCTTATTACCCTCTATCCCAAGTCAATCAAATTGACCTCTATGTGAATCACTTTTTCTTGGAAACCATTGTAGGCACTATGTTAAGTATATTCATAGTCCATTAATGTGTCAAGATTTCAAGCCTATGAGTGGATACAATGAATTCATGGTGCATTACCACCCTTAGAGTAGGTTATCATTCATGAAACTATAATGAAAAATCTAAGGAGATAGCCTCATAAAAAATCTTAGAGGTCTAACCCAAGATTAGGTAACCCATAGCTTAGGTTCATTCCCATGTTGGACTAGGTTTGATCAAGATGACTTGTACACTCCCCTTCTCAGCTAGGGTGTAACCTAAGTCTCCAAGAGTCATTTTCAAGATAAATACTTAATTATGTTATTTTTTCATATTTTTATAAAGGTCAAATTATGCCTATTATATTAAAAATAAATGGATTTATTTATTACATCTTTATACCTTAATTTACTATACTCAAACCCTTTAACAATCTAAGGCTTAAACTTCATAACCCTATAAAGTTAAATCATTTGGTGAAACTGACTTACTTCAAATATTAAACAAAACTTAACCTTATATAACCAAAGGTTTTATGTTTACAACCTTATAATACCCACACTTAGATTTTAAAACCATGTATTATGTAATTTGTATTTAATATAAAAATGATAATAATGACATATGAATTTTATGACTTTTTAATATAAAGTTTTCTAGCTTCATTTTCATGTTTATTTCCTTTCATTTGGAATGAATTCAAAGATGATATAAACACATATGTACATGATGATTTATATTAGTTAAAATGTATGTCATATTTCATTCTATATCTATCATGTTATTGTTCTCTTATGCATAATTAAATTAAGAAACAAATCCTTAAATATATAAAGGATATATTATGTAAGCTAAAAACTAGGTTTCAAGTTTTAATGTCATATATTATGTACAAGAAGTGATCTCCCTATCCTCCTCATATCTAAGAGTGTGATAGATAATTTCCCTCTAACCAAGTCCATGATATCACTCCTCCATGATATTATGAAACTTATACAATTATTACTAGTTCCCATACTCATCCTAACCATGCCTCTATATGTAAAGGGAAATGTAGTAGATCTAAAAATATACCCTAGATCGAATAAGATAAATCCTACTTACAGTTTCTATTGTGGATACATTAGATATTTGGGTCATGACTAAATGGATTCACTAGGCCTAACCAATGGATATCTTACCACAATAAATTCACTAGGGAGGGTTCTAAAGACTTTAGTTAAGAAAAATTATGCAATAACCCTAACTAGTTCATATGTTTTCATATTCACTAAACTAATAAAAAGTAAAGCAAAATATAATATATTTCTCACCAAATATTATGACACAAAGTGGGAATAATAAATATTAAAATTAATCATGCATAGAAGAAATATACTCATGTCAATGTATATAGAATTTTAATGCATGGGAGATAAGTACAAATGCATATATATCTACCCTTACAAAAGAGGAACAAAGTTAGGAATACTTACCTTTGAAGATGAAACCATCAAGACTTAGTCTCTCCCTTGGACAAGGTGCTTCATAGTAGGTTTTTGTGGTATGTAAGGATGAAAATATTAAATAAACTCTAGGCTACACAACCTATCAATGCATCAAAAATACTTATCTACAAGACAAGATCAATAACTCCATAAAAAGTATCAAACTCTAAGTTATTTATCCTCAATTAGAATGGTGGATAAGTAGATTCACAATATATATATATTATTATTCTCTTCTGTCCCTCAAAAATGATGAAATGAATGTGTTTATATAGATAAATTTATTCCTAGTAATTTCCAAAAGTTTGTCCAATAGGGTTGGTCTAATCGACTATGTATCATTATTGATAAAATAAAATTAGGTCCTAGTCTAGGTCCACCAAGGGCCAATTTAGACCCTAAATGAGTTTTTTCAATTATATTATAGGGTCAAAGGGGATGAAATTATATCATGAACTATTAAAAAGGATTTTAGGTTAGGGAAGAGCTATTGAACATGGAAAATGACTAGAGCAGGGTTTAAAAGAAGAGGCAAAGCAAAGGGAAATGTTTTTAGGAGAAGGTTGGATTAACAACAATGGTAGTAAAGGGATACCAATCCTATAAAGAACAAATGGTATGACCACCCATTTCTTGGTGTACCCCTTAAGGTGTCTACTTAGAGATATTGAGACTCGATTAGTTCTTACAAGAGATAAAGGATTATTAATTAATAAAGTTTAAAACTATTATTGCTAACCAATTTTGACCCTCAGGTCAAAGTAGTTAACCCTACATTAAAAAATTGACCTTTTCATGGGTTTTAAGTCATTCTATGCCTTGATTTGTCCTTCATGAGTCCATTTTATCCCTTTTATCCATTTAAGGTTCATTTGAAAAGTTTTAGGTAAAATGACTTCTAAAACCTAATGTTATTTTAGGCCTTTATGACCCTAATCAAGAAGGTTCAAGTGTTTTAAATGGTAAAAGGGGTCATTTTGGTCATGTCGTGTGGTGTTAATGTTATATTACCCACTCTTAAAGTTTTTACCACTCATTAAAAGGGTAAAAATGTCAAGTTATAATGTACATCCTACTTACATGTGTTTTATTGCCCTTTTATGGCTTCAAAATGTGGTTTTTGAATACTATAACATGTTGGAGGGAAAATGAAATGTTTGAAAATCCATTATATGTCTTTACATGCCTATACTAGATGTGTGAACACTTAGTATCCATCCTTCATCATTATATAAAGTAAATGTGGTAGTTTCAAGCCAAATATAGGTATTTTCTCCTCAGTTTGTACAGGTGTACTTGCAAGGGTTTCTTCCAGATACTCCCACAGATGTATTTGTACCCATAAGTTCAAATCCAATATTTGGAGGAGTTGTAAATCCATAATATTGTATAAACCTATCCCATCTTTCTATCACTCTCTTTGGTAGCTTGTGCAACATCTTAGGTTTTCACTTAGTATAGAAAGGAGAGAATACCAATATTTCAAATATTAATGGAATAAATAGTTTCCCTTGACTATCTCATCCATATAAATTTTCAAAAAATCCATTTCTAGTGTTTTATTAACAATGCCTAGCAAACTAGCCACTCCCATGAGCTTATATGTTTGTGCAGGGTCTAAGGATTGCAATGTTTTTGGTCTTATTTTAGATTTTTTTTGAAAACAAGTTCAATTATTTATTCACAAGGACCCCATAGATTACCTCCATTGCCCACACCCCTATACCACACATGTGGAAGTGTCAAAATCTAACAAACTCCAAGCTTTATTGTATTTTTAGAGTATGAGTTGAGTATTTTTAAGTTACAAGGTCTTAGAGAATTAAGGTGAAATATTGATGATGTTTGAAGTGTTTTGTTAGTTTATTAGTCCCTTTCATGTCTCCTTTACCCTTGATATCCATAAATCCATTCATCAATAAGCATAAAATATCTACAAACCATTCATAAGGTTATAATAGTAGTCCATTATACTAGCCATCATAAACAAGGGGTGCACTATGTATAAGGGTCTTTGTGCCTCCAAAAGAGATAGTTTGCTTAACCTTCATTTGTAAGGTTTGTAAATTTTACATCAACTAGTCAAGTCAAGGAGGCCTAAGGAGATAAATTTAACAAGAAGGATCCTCACTTGATCTATAAACTCATTAAACCCTTTTAAGCCTTAAATAAAGGAATGAATTCCATAATAGAAGTAATATGAAATAGATGGTAAGGACATCCAAGGCATCATAAAGATTAGAGGCTTTTAGAAACACTTCCATAGCATATGAATCAAATGTATACCTCTATGAGACTCTAAAGGCATAATATATAAATTAATGAATATTTGAGAAGGTCTCCACCTACATTCAACATTTAAGGTTGCTATAACTGGGGTCTGAGAAGGGGGCATCATCCTATGACACCCAAACTAAAGCTCAAGTACACTTATCCTAGGTAAAACATGGCCAAGTATTCAATTTATATGACATAATTAGGTTTTTTATGCTTAGATAAGAAGTTGATGGCCTAAAGGATAGAAGAAAGCTAAAAATCTATCCTAATAAGCACCTACAATAGTCATGAATGCTACCCCAAGAAATAAGGTTTTTGAGATGGTTTAAGAAGTCTACATGGGTGAGACATGATGGTAACCAAGTGATTTAATTCACTAAACTAGTATTCTAAGAAACCCAATCAATTATAGTTATGAAAAGAAATTTTCAAGGCCTAGTAGTAGTCTTAGTTTACCTTATTAGCAAAAATTAAGGTAAGTTTAGAAATTTCAAGGTAAACTAGTTTATTGTTTCTAGTCAACATCATAATGGTGAATGGTGACTATTAAAGAAAGTTTTAAAAATATAAAAGGGAGACAATCAAGTCTAAAAATCATCCTAATGTCTTGGAGGAAATCCATTCCCCTCCTTTATTTGTATAAAGGTCTGACACATAGTCAATAGTCACCATGGAACACCTCAAAATATGCTATGTTGGATGAAGGTGAGAAAATGGTAAAAGGGTCAATTAAAGGTCAATGAATTTTATAAAAAAAAGTGTGATGTCATGTACCTTAGTAATATCCTCACCTAATTTTATCACACACTTGGATTATCCTAGTGTGTATAATAAAAGTTTACAACTCTTTGGTGACTATGTTTGGGAGCAAGGTTAAGGTTTTAGTTTTAAGAAAAATATGGCATTGAATAGTCTAATGTTGATCTCGAAGGTGGGGTCACCACCAATACACTTCTACCTCAACCATTATCCAATGTAGGACTTGATACATGCCTATAGCCACCTGAGTTAGTATATTCATGGTATGAGAAGGAAGATGAGTAAGAATTATGTTTTATAGGACTATCAAGATCTTTATGTAAAGTTAAAAACATTAGTGATAACCAAATATAAATTAGAGCATCCATGTTAAGAAATTCAACACTCTCAAGAGGATATAAGATTGAGGCACACCTACAATAGAACAAAGATCTACATTTAATGTATCGAGATATAACAAGGAAAATTGTAGTTTGGGGTAGTTAGTTGAGTGAGTAGACTCATATAGAACTCTTAAATACATATGTGATCCTAAATGAATAATACATTCACATGGAGGTAGGTTCAACCCCTTACCAAACCAAGAATGCAAGAATGTACACCCTAGGCTAGTCATTAAGGCAAACTTGAGAATGAGAATGAGTAGTTATTTTAATGACCTAGAGGCCAAACTAAGTAGAGGGTCTTGATACATTAGTAGGTATCAACTGAAAAATATGAATTAAGTGTATGTAAAACTAAGATCCCATTCTTAGTTAAAGTCATATATGAAGAGAAGGTATATATAGGCTCTCAAGAAAACTCTATGAACTATTATTAAGAGAGCATACAGATGCATTAATACAAAAAAAAAATTAGAACTTTTTATGGCTCTAAGGTTTGTATAAAGAGATAAATTTATCATAAAAAATAATTCAAAGTGTCAAAGGCTTTGGACAAGGCATGATCAAGATCTCAGGGTTTCATAACCTTGAGTATGCATAAACCTTGAGCTAACTATGTGTAATATGTAGGGGTTGGGCTAATTGGGGACTTAGCAATGATAAAATATTAATTATATGATAATAATATATACATAAAGGTGTAATTAAGTTTAGATAATATATTGATCACTTTCACTCATACAACTTGACACTCAAACCCTACATACATAGCTCGAGAAAAGGGGTATAACTATATTAATTCTATGCATATCAAAGACCATTATCTAATTATGATAAAATGGAAACACTAATAAAAGTATAATTTATGTAAAAATTTAATGAGAATGTAGGATTGATATTTATCACTTTAGAGGAAGCAAAGGTAACACCTAAGTAGGATTGAACCACACAGGCATATATAGACATAAAGTCTAAGTCTGAGGAGAGAATTAAGCATACAAATAAACAAGGATCAAATAACTATCAAAAAAATATTATTATGAGCTTGATCATACAAAAACCCCTCTATGGTCACTAATACCATAGGGGAAAATTTCAAATAGGTCAAAATCATAGATTTCTTTCTCATACATAGTCTGTAGGGTTCTAAACTACTAGTTTAAGACAAAATAGTTAGTTAAGGCCCTTTTAGGAAAACTTAGGTCTTTAGATTTGTCATGGATGGTCACAAATAGAATTTAAAATTACTTAAATATTAAATTTTGTTGGACAAATAGTGGTAATACCCACTATTTTATCTTTGACCAAGTCATGTTATTACATTCACTCATTGAGATGGAGTGCATTCATGCCATATGAACTATATAGATAACTGGGTACCTATAGATGGTTTTTTCATAATGAGGGATGATATTAAATGGTACCCAAACCCCATTAAAATTCCTATTCAATTTATATAATCAAAAACCTTGGGGAAATCCAACACATTCAAGCTTTTGGGCTTGCACATAGACCCTAGTACCATCTTGAGACCCCTGAAATCTATTAATAGTAGTTGAGTGATAAATGAAGGATATATGAGGGTGTTTAAGACCAATCAAGGAGGTTCCAAGTTCCAATACGTGAAGAAAATGATCATAAAGTCTTCAAACCTTACTTGAGCTAGTCCATTTACACATAGGCAATTTGAAGGCCATCTTTAAGTGCTCACCTACTCTACAACATAGGTACTAAGAGCTAAAGATCCTAGGTAATTTTAAGTATACCTATGGAACAAATATCCATGAAATATTTATTTGCATTATGTAAATGATCTTTATTAATGATAATCAATAATTTAAGCACTCATAATTGGCTTATATACTACCCTAATGTCACTTTCTAACATTCATATCTTCATCCACCCTTTGCATGGGAACCTATCTCATTCATGGAAGGTTATTAGGCCAGTAACATATATATTAATTCCATTTATTCCACACTTTGACATATATACTTCATGAACTATCCTTAAGACTCCTGAGGACTCCTACACCTCCTTAAAACCCTAAGTAGACCTAGTTTTAGAAAACTTGGTGTTTTGGAATTATATCACCATAAAATGACTTGGTAAGATTATGAAAGGTTAATAAAAATCATAAAGGACTCCATGAATGGTATTTAATAATATATACATAGTATATATTTACTTATCAATATGTAATTTTTAAGGGTTTTGAGTAGAAAGAATGGTGTTTGAATTTACATAGTGATTCTAATCCTTGGAGTGGTTGGTTTGGGACTTAATAAAACCTCTAAAGGCATAATATACCTAATATTTTACCTAGAAGAGTTTGTGAAAGTACACTCAAAACTACCAGTCTTCCAATGCATAAGGAAGGTGAACCAATCAACATGTAAAAATGGAGTTTCGAGTTCCTAATGACTTTCTAAGCCTATATCCTAGTTGGAGGTGTCGGTTCAAGCATGAATCACACTCAGACATAGGTTTTCAAGATATTTTTAGGTTTCATGCAGGATAATACATCAACACTTAGGCAGTTAGTCCTAATTGGCCTATTTGGTCAATAATGAGAGCTCAATTGGCATTAAAAGACTAATAGAATAAGTCAATACAAGGATGTTACATTGATAATTGGCCCTTGAATGGCATTCAATGCAAATTTAACAACTATAATGTAGATATAAGATAGTTTCCTTTACTTTGTCAATTTCCTTTAGAGGAGAGTGGGCTTATACATGATTATGGTGGCTTAACTCATGATTATAACTTCCATGAAGAGAAATTATAGGCTATTTTGAGTAGGTTAAGCTATTTGATAATGACAATTTAAGCTGACTCAGCCTCCACTACTCTAATTTATATGCCAAAAGGAGAAATTAAGGAACATCAATGCATAAGAGGATTGAAGGAGGTTTGTGTAACTATTGTAACTACTATTTTGAGTGGAATTGGTGATTAATGATCCCTTATCCACTCTTATACACTATATTTCATTTATTCTATCCTCATCTCTTGTATATATTCAAGGCTTTTTACCTTAGTTTGTATCCCTTAGGTTGGTATGAGGAGACTCTACCAGTACTTGTACTCATTCACCTCTTGGAATGATTAATAAAAAATTTGAATTTATTTATCAATCATGTACTTAGTGTTTTATACTTGTTTTGATATGTAAAATTCATTGAATCTTCCCTTCTATAGGTCAAAGTTCTACCTAAGTGCTAACAAAGTTTCCTTATAGGTCATCTAGTGTGTCTTGGTGTTGATGTCTCAATGTTCAAGTGGATGTTTGGTTTTAAGTTCCTTTGAACCAGGGCTTATCCTCATTTCCCTCTTACTCAAGTCAATCAAACTCACCTTTAG
The DNA here is from genome assembly GCA_037957365.1 of Torreya grandis. Lineage (NCBI taxonomy): Eukaryota > Viridiplantae > Streptophyta > Pinopsida > Cupressales > Taxaceae > Torreya > Torreya grandis. The sequence goes on from JARHVA010000148.1 coordinate 6,382,770, forward strand.
GTGAAACACTATAGCTTGGAATCCATTGATGGTAGTGTGTTAGTTATGTTCATGGTCCATCAGTGTCATAAAGAGATTAAGATTAGAGAGTGGATGCAATTGTTATCATGGTGCATCACCAAATTTTAGAGTAGGTTTCATTCATGGAATCCCTCTTCCCTTTTCATCCCAAATATATTTTAGATCTTAGAGAGAGAATTGAAATTAACAAATAAGGGTAACAAGCACCTTAAACTCTAGAGGTTTGACCTACAATAAGGTATCCCATAACCTAAGGTCATTCCCATGTTGGACTAGGTTTGAGGTTTGGACATGAAAACTCCTCTCCTTAGCTTGGTTGCAACCTAGATCCTATAATAGTTATGGCACAGCTAGTAGGACCAGCTTCAAGTGCCTTGAATCATGCTTTGATAACATTAAAGGAAAATGCTTTGAAAACATTTAAGGACACCTTAAAACCCTAATTGAGAGATTTAAACACTACATTAGTAGACTTGTAGCCAAAAAGTTACAACAAATTCATGATAAGTCTTCACTTTAGGGGTAAGAAAGGTTATCATTCTTGGTTTCATCCATTTTCATGTGTTCGATAATGAATTATGGAGGTATATCAGGAAGGACTATGTTTTTCATACCCTTATGGATAGACCTATGACCCTTGCCAACTCAATCATGATTCTTACCCAAACTATCTTGACCATTATCAGCTTCATATTCATCTTTACAAGTCCTATGATGAGTCTCTCTATTACCAAGATTATCAACCCTAATATGAGTCTCATTTAACCCCTTTATAGCTTAATTACCAACTTGATCATTTATGCCAATATCATAACATCCTTGACATTCCCACTCATACCCCTAATCCCTTCCATATTTAGCTTTAAACAAGCTCTATTGGACTATGAAAAGCATATGATAAACATTAACACATTGAAAGGATATGGGAAAGAAATTACCAAACATGTCATCAAGGGTCTTACAAATTCATTATAGTATGAAAATGAAGATTGGATGTCTTTAATGAGGGTGGGTTATCCTAGAAACAATAGTGACATCATTGACATAGAAGGACTAATCTCTATGATTGAGAAGAATTTGGCAACACATGAAAGGCAACAAACACACCATCACCCATCTTGTCTTCCCTCCTTCACCCCATGTCAATCTCATGTTGAGCTTCCCATCACCCCTCATAATCTCCAATTAATTTAGTTTCAAGCTTCCCCTCATGGAAATATATTCAGAATAGAGTGTAAGAAGAAGGAATAATAAGCATTGAAATAAATAGTCATCATGATTAATCAAGGTCTAATTTTAAAGCATAACTTACCAAGAAAATTTAATTTACAAACCAACATCTATATTAATCCATATAAGATATAAAATAAAAACCACCTCATCTACACATACCTCCTTTCATGTACCAAACAACACTACACTCCATACAAGAAGTTCCTAAGCCTAAGTTTATATCTTGGAATTAAGTCATGCAGTCAAACAAACCCAAAGTCATTCAATTTCCACCCTCCCATACTCAAGAGTCTAAGTCATTTACATTATGTAAATGCATCCAAAGTAATGTGAAAAATAATGAGGAGATCATGATGGTTGAATACAAGCAACTAAATGAAGAAAAAGTGGTATATATCTCATCTCTCTTGGATTCATTCCAAAAATGTCCTATGCCATTCCTTAAATAGGTAATCAATGAACATCATGTTCAATCCATAGATGATGATGATGATGATGATGATGATGATGATGATGATGATGATGATGATGATGATGATGATGATGAATTAGAACATAAAGAGGAGCTCACAATAGGGACACCACTTGGTGAGGAGGGATACTATTCAATTTCTAAAAGTGTAGAAGATGATAAGTTTTAGGAACATGATGAAACACAAGATGAAGATGCTTCCATTGAATAAGTTTAATATGAGCTCCAAGACTTTCTTGATGATATGGTAGTTTCCTTTCATCATGGTAGTCATCAATAACTAGTAGTAATGATAGAGAAAGTAGATAACCTTCAATAAGTCTCATATGGTCAAGAAAAGGTTAGTAATTGTTTTGAGCTTCTACTTTATGAGCATGGTCAAGGAGATAAATTTCAAGATTTGTTTGAGGTCATAGAATCAAATTATATTCTTATAGAGGCCTACCATAACTCAGTTTAGAATCAAAAAGATAAATTCATAAAATAAGGGGAAGGTACCTCTATAAATATGCCATCTCAAGAGGCTGAAAAATTAGATGATGACTTGTTTGACTTCCTCAAATAAGGTTACCAACCTCTTTTTCCTATTACAACTATCCCTTTCTCTAATGAGAAGTATGTAAATCTTTAAAATCATGGAGAAGAGGAACTTGGTATATTTGTAGTAGGTATTTAGTTAGAACAAGAGTTGTTTGATCTAAGAAGGAATCCTGAAGATGAGATTTTAGTAGTATCTGAGGTTCTTAAGATAGATCTTGACTATGTGCTTTGAAGTGAAATGCCAATGGTATCTGATCTTGTAGAGCTAGGAAATAATCACCATGATGAAGTCCCAAAGTATATTATCTCTCTTTAAGAGGTCAAAAGGAATCAAGATCAACAAGATGTAAATTTTGATACAACTAGTTATTATGTGTTCATAGGCCATCTATTTATAGTTAATATGACACTTGAAAGCATCATAGGTGACTTGGTTAACAAAAGGACTGATCCACCAAGTTCCCCATTCATGGAGCTACTTGATTCACACCATTGTATATCTTATGGAATGTGAGCCTGAAGAAACTTTCCCTTTGATCTACGAAGGAGAAAGTACACTAAGGTTAGTTATATATACTAGTTGTTTGGGTTGTTTTTCTTGCTTCAAATAAGTGTGGTCTACATAATCTTGTATTTTTTTCTCCTTTGTTGTTTATGTGTCTTGTTTGGTGTGTCTCTTAGAATTAGGTCTTAGGTTTGTTTCCCTTGATTTTCTTATGTGTATTGCTCTGCTACAATCTAAGAATTTTACTTGAGTACTAGATCAATTGGAAGTTCATGTTTGTAGCCTTTCAGGCTATGTCATTCTTGAGCCACTACATTTTCTTAACCAATAGGCTAGTCATCCTTGGGAATCACCAGAACTGTTGACCAATTTTCACCCTCAAGTCAAAGTGGTCAACCCTAAATTTGAAACTTGATGTTGTCATGGGTTTCCAAGTCATTATATGCCTTGATTTGTCCTTCATGAGTCCATTTTATCCATTTTATCATAATTTAATATTCATTTAAAAAGTTTAATGTAAAATGGAATTTGAACCCTAATGTTATTTTAGGCCTTTATGACCCTAGTCATGAAGGTTCAAGTGTTTTAAGTGGTAAAAAAGGTCATTTTGGTCATGTCATGTGGTGTTAATGTTATATTCCCCCCTATTATAATTTTTACCACTCCTCAAAAGGGTAAAAGAGTTAATTTATAATGTACGTCCCACTTATATGTGTTTTATTACCTTTTTGTGGCTTCAAAAGGTGGTTTTTGAATGATATAACACATTAGAGGGAAAAGAAAATGTTTGAAAATACATGACAGGTCTCTACATGCCTACACTAGCTATGTGAACACATGTCATCCATTCTCCTTTAGTATATAAACCAAATGCGGAAGTTTCAAGCCAAAAATAGGTGTTTTCTCCTTAGTACATACAAGTGTACTTGTAAGGGTTTCTTAAAAATAATCCCATGGTTGTATTTGTACCCCCCAAGTCCAAATCTGGGCTTGGAAGAGTTTCATATACCTAAGATTGTAGAAACCTATCCCATATTTCGATTGCTCTCTTTGGTAACTTATGTAACATCTTAGGTTTTCACTTGGTATGAAGAGGAGAGAGAATATAAAGATCTAAAATATTGGGGGAAGAAATATTATCCCTTTAATATATCATCTATGGTTATTTTTATCAAATCCATCTCATGTGCTTTATGAATAATGCCTAACAATCTAGGCAATCCCATGAGCTTATATATTTGTGTAGGGTTTTAGGATTACAATGGTTTTGGTCTTATTTTAGATTTTTCTATAAAAAAGTGATTTATTTGTGTTCACAAGGATCCCATATATTTATTCCATCACCAACACCCTTATACCATATGTGTGGGAGTATCAAAAGATAATAAACTCCATGCTTTCTTTTATTTTCAGATTATGAGTTGAGTTTTTTTAAGTTACAAGGTTTTAGTGCATTAAGGTGAAAAATATTGATGATGTTTGATGTGCTTTTTTAGTACATAAATACCGTTCATGTATCCTTTACCTCTTATATCCATCAATCCATTCATAATTAAGTATAAAATCTCATCAAACCCTACATAAGGTTAAATCTACAATCCACTATACTAGTCATCATGAATAGGGGTGTATTGTGTATAAGGGTCTAAGTGCCTCCAAAATAGATATTTCACTACCCCTTCATGTGTAAGTTTTGGAAATTATACATCGAATGGAAAATTGAAGGATGCCTAAGGAGATAAAGTCAACAAGAAGGATCCCCACCTACTCAAAAACTTAGTTAAGCCCTTCTAAGGGAGACAAAGGCACGAATTCAATAATAAAAGGAATATGAGATAGGTGGTAAGGACATCCAAGTAATCATGAAGATTATAATATTTTATAAACACTTTCACAACATAATAATTAAATGTATACCTCCATGGAATTACAAAGGCATAAGATAATAATTAATGCATATTTGAGAAGGTTTGAACCTACAATCAACCTTTAAGGTTACTATAACAAGAGTCTAAGAAGGAGGCATCATACTATGACACCAAAACAAAGCTCAAGGACACTTATCCTAGGTGAAACATGAACAATAAATCAAGTTTTATGCCACAACAAGAGTCTTGATGCTTAAATAGGTAGTTGATAGCCTAAAGGAGGGAAGAAATCTAAAACTCAATCCTAATAAGCACATATAACAATCATGATTGCTACCCTGAGAAAAAAGGTGCTTAAGATGGTTTAATAAGTCTAAATGGGTGAGACATGATTGGCATCAAGTGAGTTCATTCACCAAACCAAAATGTGAAGAAACCTAAGTGTAGTCATGAAAAACAAGTTGCAAGGCCTAGTAGTAGTGTTAGTTTACCTTATTATCAAAAATTTAGGTAATTTTTGGAATTTTAAGGTAAAATAGTTTATTTTTTCTAATTATCATTATTCAAGAAATTTTACAAAATATCAAAGGAAAATAATCAATTCTAAAAATCATCCTAATGTCTTAGAATTAGTCTACACCCCTCTTCTATCTATACAGAGGTGTGACACACAGTCAATAGTCATCATGGAGCACCTCAAAAGATGCTATGTTGGGTGAAGGTGAGAAAATTATAAAAATGTGAATTAAATTTAAATTCAAAATTTTAAAAATAAGGGTGATATCATGTACCTTCTTAATATCCTCACCTCATGTTCTCACACACTTAGAGTGTCTCAATTCATACAATAGAAGTTTACAACTCTTTGATGATTGGGTTTGAGAGCAAGGTCAAGGTTTTGGTTTTAAGAAATAGAGGTAATTGAATACTCTCAATTTTATCTACAAGGTAGGTTTACCACCAATATACCTCACACCTCCACCTCAACCACTATCCCATGTAGGACTTGATGCATGCCTACAACCACCTGAGTTGGCCTATTCATGGTATGAGAAGGAAAATGAGTGAGAATTATGTTTCATAGGACTATTAATCTCCTTATGTAAATTTATAAACATTAGTGATGACCAAATATGAAGTAGATCAACCATGCAAGAAACTTCAACACTCTCAAGAGGACCTAAGATAAAGGCACACCTTTAGTATAACATAGAACTATAGTCATTTTTTTAGGAGATAATAAGGCAAGTTACAATTTGGAGTATTTAGTTGACTAAGTGGACTCATATTGAACTCTTAAAATAATCCATGCTCCTAAATTTCCATTAAATTCACATGGATGGAGGTTTAACCCCTTACACAACCAATAATGAAAGAATATACACCTTAGGCTAGTCATTAGGGAAAAATTGATAATGAGAATGAGAAGTTGTTTTAATGATCTAGAGGCCTAAATAAGTAGATTCTTGATACATGATTAGGTCTAAAATTAAAAATATGAATGAATTCTCTACAAAACTAATATCTTATTCTTAGTCAAAGTCATAAATGAAGAGAAGGTATATACAAGCTTTCAATAAAAAGTTGTGAACTAGTATTGAAAGAGCATACACATGAATTAAGACCAACAAAAGATATCAAATGTTTTGATGGATTTAAGGTTTGTCTAAAGAGATAAAGGAATAATAATAAAATTTTCAAAGTGTCAAAGGCTTTAGATAAGGCATGATCAAGATCTTAGAGTTTCATACCCCTGACTATGCATAAACCCTTAGTTAAATATGTGAAATATGTAGGGGTTAGAATAATTGGGGACTTAGCAATGAGAAAGTATGAATTCAAAGAGAAGAATGGAGAAATAAATTTTTCATTAAGGTTATAGAATTTGTTTATCACTTTCACTTATACAACTTGAGACTTAAACCTTGAATAAATAACATGAGAAAAGAGGTATACCTATAGTAAGTCTATGCATATCATAGACCATGATCTACTTATCATAAATTTTCAACATTTATAAAAGGATAACTGAGGTAAAAATTGAATTATAATGAAATATTTATAGTTATCACCTTAGAGAAGGCAAAGGTAACACCATACCATGATTGAACCACATAGGCATCTAGAGACATAAGTTCTAAGTCTCAGGAGAGAATGAAGCATACAAACAAACAAGCATCAACTAACTATAACTTGAGAATTATTATGACACTAATAATACAAAAATCCCTCCATGGTCACCAATAACCTAGGGGACAATGTCAAACAAGTCATATTCATAGACATATTGCTCACACATAATTTGTAGGCTTCTAAACTCCCATTGAGACAAAATAGTCAATTAAGGCCATTTTAGGCACACTCAAGTCTTGATATGTGGTATTTATTATCATAACAACCTTTTAAAAATACTAAAATATTTACTTTGGATAGAAAAATAGTGGTAATACCCATATTTTGTCTTAAATCAAGGCTTGTTGCTATAATCACTCATTGAGATGAATGGGTGAATCCATGCCATATGAGGTCTAAAAATAATTTGGGACCTACACATGGTTTTATCTTAATTAGGGATGATATTCAAGGTTTCCCAAACCCCCTCCAAATACCTAGTCACCTGCTATGGTCAAAAAACTTGGGGAAATCTAACATAATCAAGCATCTAGGCTTGTACATAGACCCTAGTGCCATCTTGAGACCATTGTAAGCTATTGTGACTAGTTAAAAGATCAATAAAAGATCTATGAGGGTATTTAATACCCAATAAGGATGTTATAAGTTATAGGATGTGAATAATATAATAAGAAAGACTTTAAACCTTGCTCAAGCTAGTACATCTGCACATAGGCATTTTGGAGGCCATCTTCAAGTGCCCACCTAATCCACCACATGTGTAATCAGAGCCAAATCTCCTATACAATTTTAATTATCCCTATGGATTAAATATCCATGAAATATTTATTGTAATTAGTCTCATATATTTATTAATTAATTTTAATAATTTAAGCATTCAAAAATAACTTACAAACTACCCTAAGGTCATTTTCTAATGTTTATATCTTTATCCACCCTTCACATGGGAACCTGACCCATTCATGGAAGGTGATTATGTCAATACCCTAGATATTCATTCCATTTTTTCCACACTTTGACATTTTTACTTCATGAATTATCTTTAAGACTCCTAAGCACTCTTAAACCTCCTTAAAACCCTAGGCAGACCCAATTTCAAAAAACTTGGTGTTTTATCATTCTAGCACCTTAAAATGACTTGGTAATCTTAGGGAAGGTCAAGATCATTCATAAATGACCCCACCCATGGTACCTTATTTTATAGACATGGTATAAAATTCTTGTAAATATGATTATTTTTAGGGTTTTGAGTAAAAATAAGGGTGTTTTATTATATAGAGTGATTCTATTTTATTCTTTTTGGGAATTAGGTGTTTAATTCCTAAGAAAATAAAGGTATGAGTAAATGTAAACTAGTAAATAAATGTGTCTCAATTATCCTACTGATTTGTGTACATAGATATGTATTCTACATTTTCTAAAAATAGTAAGAAGTGTAAAGAAATCAAACTTTATTTGTTTTAGGTTGAAATGGATGATTCAAGATCTATAAACTATTGTGTTAGGATAGAAGACGATTTCAAACAAGACCTATAAATTTGTTTCTAGATTGGATAGTTGCACCAAACTTAGGACACCCTACTACTTGGTGTTTTAGTCTACTTTTCATAGCTATTGTCCCTTTTTAGAGATGTTTTCCACTTTTAGTGTTGTTGTCTTAGTGGTCTATTTATTCTCTATTTTTCTCATTAGGCCTATAATACTCTATTAGTGAAATATCAAAGCTTGATTCCATGTGGATCTCACTACATGTTTGATTCAATATTCCAAACCCTTAGGAGCTCTTGGTAATTAAAATTATATAGAAAACTTGGGAAAGAGAGAAGGGGTTAGTATGTAAATGATACATTGGATGCACTTCACACCCCATGTGTAGGAATGTTTCCTACATGCCAATACTCCAAATAGGGATAAAGCTAATGTAGTTCTCCCATTTAAAGTTCTTGGTGTAATTATGTGATGTATGTAACTAGATGTGAAACTATAATGTAATTTGGATGACTAGAGACTGTTATGAATGCTTGAATAGTCTTGAAATGGTATTAGAAGGATATATGCAAAGAATAGGGAAGAGTGATTGAGTGTACCTACTTCAATTATTGATCTTTTCCTATGAATGATACCAACCCTTCTAATGGACATTAAATTTCGTTTTATAGGGAAACTAATGATCTTGGGTTAGATGAGCTTGTATTAGGCTAATAGAGGAAAATATATGGAATTGGGAGAATTTGAACATTAGAGGTGAAAATTAACTTGGATAATAGTGTCAAAAATAAGATACCCCTAAATTCTAGTGCTCTTGTCCAAATTGGGCACTATTATCCAAGGAGGATGAGCCCTATGGGGATAGATCTAGGTTAAAGAGTGTTTCTTGGGTCTCCAAACGCTAAGTCTAAGAAGCTACGGGTGACTGGGAATCGATGAAAGTTTAGTCGAGAAGGGTTGAGTGAGTAAGAAAGAGGACCTATAGGTTGGGTGCTATTATCCATGCCTAAGTCATCCAATTTTTCATTTTATATGATTACATTTTCCCCCCTCTTTATTCTATTGATGCATCAAATCAAAATACTAAGATAAAGGAAAAATAGAAAGTATACTTGAACTTACCTGTATGGGAAAATATCATGAAGTTGTGTGATGATAGATGTGCATAGAGAGAACATGTTGTGATATGTGAATTTGTAAATAAAAAAATGAAATAAATTGGTTAATAATATATAAATATATCTAAAATAAAAATACACTAAATCTAAGTAGAGGAAAAGAGAGGAATGAATACACTTCATCAGGTATGCAAACTAATACAAAACTTGTTGTGATTTTAGATTATGTTTAGTATGTGATAAGTCAAGAGTAATATCATGAATAAAGTTAAGTTATCAATTCCCTAGAATGTGGCTCAATAATGTAAATGCTATCCTTTTGGATCTATCATCACCAACTAAGTGGAGTTAATGAATCATGCATGTGCTAACTGATGTCTAGACTATGTGTCCAATCCCTCTGAATATGTGGCTCACGAATACAAAGACTAGCCATTTGGGTCCATCATTGCCCCATAAAATGAAGATATGAAGTGATATTAGTATAGAATAAATTTCATATGAGATGGATTGTGGATCCCATGAATATTATAGAAATCTAACATTGTGGTGTGGATAGTTGAATGTGTGCTAGAAACTAGGCCACTCTTAGCCATTTCAAAAGATGGAGATTAGGCTTGTATGAAAGCCACTCCAAAACTAATGTACTAGGCTTATATGAAATCCAACTCAAGTACTCATAATGATAAAATTGTATGAAATTTTAACTTAAATGTGATTCCAACCACCTAAAAATGGAGTAAGGCATGTAACTATTGAGAATGCCTAGAATAAACTAAACTCAAAAATAAAAGAAGATAAATTTGCTGCACATGTTTCCTTCAATCATTGATGTCTAAAACATGGAGTTTGATCTAAAAGTTATGCTAACTACCCAATATAAATTTAAATTGAGAACCATTATGCAATGCATGATAACCCCTTGTATCTAAGAAAATTGTACTAAAAATGTTGAATCTACCTAATCTGGAAGTGCAAAAACTATCTCTAAACTAAAATTTATGCCTATTTCTAGAAACCTTGAGTGTTTTCTTGCCTATATAGGAGTGAAAATATATAGAGACCCCTATTTTTAGAACTAATATCCCATTTTGGGTGATACTATCCATTTTTGGTGTTACTATCCATTTTTTGTGCTACTATCTAGTGTGAAAAGTGACTATTGATTTGAGACTGTTCCTATTTTTCTACTTTGATTTAACTAGTTTGACATTTGGATTTTGTGTTGACTATTTTGAATGACACTATTTTGATTACTAATATATTTTATCTCTATGATAAATCCCCTATTATATATCCCCTCTTTTGAGGGTAGGAATGATGAACCTACAATGACTACCCTTAGAAGAAAAGAGTCCTACAAGTGTGTTAATTATAAAAATATAAATGATATCTCATTTTATGTTTGAAAATATGTTTCAAGATATAACAATGTTTATACCGAGAGATTATTATATCAACAAGGGTATACCTAGATAGATATAAAAATGTGAAAGCATGTGTATGATACTAAACTAGACTAGAAATGTTAATTGTTAGTTTTTAGTTGGAGGGATGGAGCATGATGTCCATCATGGCATCTAAGAAAGCAAATAAAATGCATGATATGGATCATGGCATTGCACACATTTGATAAGAAATAAGAAAATAAGAAACAAGCAAGAATCAAGAAGCATATTAGATGGGCCAAGGGGTCATGCAAATAAGGGGCATGGGTACATGTCAATCAAACTAGAAATAAGCATGGGAGGAATGCTTAAATGTCTCATACACATACAAGTGAAATAAGAAAAATTAGCACACAAGCCACAGGCACATAAAGGATTATAAACAAAGGACATTAGCAAATGTACTAAATCACACACATGAAAAAGAAGAAAAGGACATTATAAAATGTCCGAAGCCACAAGCAGGAGATAAGTTGGAATGGAAAAATACCATCAAAGAAGATATGCTAAGAAACCAAAGAAAGCATGTAGTAACTAGAAGGATACACGCACATCTAACTAATCAAATCAAATGTGAGAGTATGAAGAACATGTTTAGTATAATACTAAGTATATGCTTAATAAATATGCAAGTGTTAGATACTAGTGCAATGTTGATATAGTATTCTGTGTAAGCTATGAAGTAATGTACATCAACATGATAACATAGAGTGTGTAGTGTAGGAATGACATAACCTGAATGGTGTAAGAATGTAGAATATTCCCCTAGTGGGTATGTATAACAATATATGTCTCAAATGTATAAGTAATAATGCCCCCTATATGGGTCGAATGAAGCAATCAAGTAGTTGGATATCATTACACACACTCAAAGAAGATCAATTAAAGAATAGAAATGTAGAAAAATTGACATACAATAGCATAAAACAACAAATGTAAGTCATATCATGATAGTAGTAATGTAGATCATGAATGATGCATACAATAAAAAAAATTTGGTATTATTGATATTTTGTATTATTTTTATATTTTTTAAGATATTTGTACTATGTAAAATCAAGCAGGAAAGTTTATGTAAAATCAATGCTAGAAAGTAGTGATATTAACCGATGAGTCTTGAACGAGATTCCTTGTCATGGTGTCCTATGTCAAATAATGGAATTGTGTATGATCATGAGGTATGATGGAGTGTCTAATATTAGGTAACTAAAATCTATGTACATTATAACTACTTTGAAATCTATGTACATTGTAACTGCTCTAAAATCTTGGAAGTGGAAGCCAAATGTGGGGTCCCCCTATGACTCTAAGAAGTGGATATTAGTTTAGTTATCTTTGGGACCCATCTTAAAGTAGGAGAAGAATATTTTTAGATAGGTTCTCTCTATGTAGCTATATGAGACTACAATGTAACTACTCTAGGTGTGAATACTGTAGATAGAATCTATCTATAATCCTAAAAATATGGGCGTGTATGAACCCTCTGTAATGGTGATGGGTTTTGTAACTATGGTTGATCTTTAAGTGGAAATAGAGCAAAAGCTATAAGAGAAGCTAAAACTAATGGAAGAACTAGATCTAGTACCTGAAAGCTGGTAGATGGCTCTAAAGTGGGGAGTGGTGACTCATATGGAACTCTTTTGACTATAATAACCTGATTAGTGTGAATGAACTTCATGCATTTTTGAATTATAGAAGGTACTACCTTGATTTTTTGAATCCATGGTTGACCAAGTAGTTGTCAAAAACTCCTATGCTAGGAACTATAATGAATAGTGTAGCCACATGTGTAGGATCAACCTGTAATATAAGTACTATCTTGCCCAATGAACTCTAAATATGCCCACTAAAACCATTAGTAACTATATCGGTTGGAGTGATATCCAATTTTGAATAACCTAAATGTTGTAGTAGTGTGAAGGTGAACATATTAAGATTGAAACCATTGTCAATGAGTACATTATGAAGAGGCTTATTATGCATATGTGCTCTGATAAAAAGTACATTTTAAACTATATCATCCTCCATAATATCTTGATCTAAAAAGGATATCAAAGGCCTAGATGGAACTCTAGACTCATACATACCTATCATACCCCTCAAAGTAAGTGCCTCGACTAAAGATGCTTGGTATGTAACTAGTGGAGGATATGCATGGTATGTATGATGAACACCTAATGTGCCCTCTTTCTCTTATTTTGAATGTTGCCTAAATAGATCTAAAAATATTTTCAAAACTTTATCTTGTGTTGGCTTTGTTTTTGGAGGTTTAACTAAATTTCCCAAATCAAGTAGTTTGTCATCAATCAAATCCCATATCTTATGTCACAAACTGATACATCTTTTTGTTGTGTGGATTGGTGCCTTGTGAAAATTAAAAAATACATGTTGATCATATTCTTGTGGAAGAGGCTTTGTTGGATCTACTTCTCGAATAGGTGGGATATTTATAATGTTGCATTCCAATAACTATTGTAGAATTCTAGATAGAGAAACTGGTAAATTAGTAAATACATATCGAGGAGGTGTTGATAAAACCACATACTAAGGGGAATCTGAAGCTACATTGACTGTTAGTTGATTATGATTCTTGTTGTCACTAATTTTGACCTTATATGGGATTTTGATATTACTCTTGTTTGTTGTGTCTAGAGTACTTAAATACTTGAGTTTTCCCATTGAGATTAACTTGACTTGTCTTCCCTTAAGTGTATGCCACAATTCCATGAAATAAGAGAATATTTTGAACATAATGGACTCATGTAGTTCTGGTAGAAGGCTCTATTTAAATATGTCATGTAGCTCTTGATCGGCCATGGGGATAGTTAACTTAGCCATAATAGTCTTGTATCTAAGAACATAATCTGTGAGAGGATCATTTGGCCTTTGTTTCTATTGTGAAATCTATTCATATGAGGCCTTATCACTAACATTGATTCTAAAATGTGCTAGGAACATGTTTGCTAAAGGATTGAATGTTGTGATTGACTGATTCAGTAGACTATAAAACCATTGTAGATTATAATCCTTTAGACTTCATGGAAGGAGTTTGGTAAGTAGCCAGACATTGGCTATATAAACCACACATGTTTATTTAAAGGATCTCAAATGTGTCTCTGGATTATCCTTTCCATCATAAAGAGTAAGCTTGGGTTGAACAAATCCTTATGGTAAGGGTGTATAAGTAATGTGATGTGCCGATGGTGTATGCAAAAGTGCAAAAGAATCTAATGCATGACTAGGTCTAGTGGTACCTTGCTCAAGATGTTGCACCTTGGATTAAATATATCTTATTTCTTGCACAAGGGATGTCACATTAGGAGATAGGGATGTACTAGTTATATTTGGTGGCATAGAAGAAGGTTGGGCTGCTATAGGGGGTTGTTGAGACATAGTTGTCCCCTATAGTGTTATTTACAACTAAATGCTCTGTGTCTTGAGAAGATTTCCCATTGGTTAATTTTTGTTTTTATTATTGTAAAATTATAAGCATGTCATCTTGTATATCTAGATGTTTGGTTAAGATTTCTTGAAGTTCTCTTTTATCAGTTTCATCACAACTAGTATATTGGGCCATTGATAAAGTAGGAAAACAATTTAAAATGCATTTAAATGTTTTTTAATATGTTTTAATAGGTAATATTTTAGAAATGGAAAGTACTAAAAATAACAAACACAAAGTCCAAAAAACATAGGGACTTGATATTTGCATAAAAAGGATATTGAGTTGTCAAACATGTAAGGTGATACCTCAAAAGCAAGGAGGTAGTATATATAACTAGGGATTTTGTAAAATAATATGAACTTTTGAATTTAAAATTGATTTTTTTTATTTAAATATGCAACCAATTTTTTATAAAATTATGCATAAAGTACTAGAAAATACCTGAGAATGTATTTGATGCAAATAGGGTTTTAAATATTTTTTTCTAAAATTAGTGTAGTAATTTGAAAATTTTATAGAAAATTTGTAGTTTTAATTCTAAAAAATTGAGGAAAAATATGAAAATATTTATAAAATTAATAGTATATTTTTCCTAGTGGTTTGAAAGTGTTTGTATGCAAATAGGACCTATTATGCACAAACTAGGGTTTAAATAGATTTTTTTTCAAAATTAATATAATAATTTTAAAAATTTGTTATGAATTTGTATAATTTAGTTTGAAAAAATTAGAAAAAAATTGAAAATATTTCTAAAATTAGCAATATATTTTTCTTAGTGGTTTGAAAGTGTTTATATGTAAATAGGACCTAGTATGTGCAAACTAGAGTTTTTGTGAATTTATTAAAAATATTTAAATTAATTTGTTTTTTTTTAATTCAAGAAAAATCAAGAAAAAAATGCAAAAAATAAAAAATAATTAGCCCTAGGGTTTCTAGGGTTTTTGTGTGGAAATTTAAATTAAGTCATATTCACCAAATGTTTTATTCTTCTTGGTAATTAGGTGTTTAATTCCTAAGCAAATAAAGGTCTGAGTAAATGGAAATTAGTAAATAAATGTGTTTGAATCATCTTACTGATTTGTGTAAATAGATATTATTATACCTTTTCTAAAAAATTTAAGAAGTGTAAAGAAATCAAACTTAGCTTATTTGGGATGAAATAGATGAATCAGGATATGGAAATTACTATGCAGGGATAACAAACTATTGCAAATAGGACCTAGAACATTATTTTTGGATTGGATAGGAGCACCAAACTTAGGACACCTTGCTACTTGGCACTATAGTCCACTTTTAAGAGTTGTCCCGTTTTGGATCTATTGTCCACTTTTGGCACTATTGTCTTGGTGGTCTAGTTTTTTTGGGTTTTACTTGACAGGCCTGTAAAACCCTAGTAATGAAATATTGAAGCCTAATTCCATGTAGATCTCATTGTTTATCTAATTAAATATTTTAAACCCTTAGGAGTTCTTGGTACTTAAACTTGTATAGCAAATTTGGGAAAGAGAGAATGGGTTAGTGTGTAAAAGATACACTAGATGAACTTCATACCTCGTGTGTGGGCACATTGCCTACATACCAATACTCCAAAGAGAGATCAAGCTAATATAGTTCTCCCATTTTAAGTGCTTGTAATTATGTTATGTATGTAACTAGATGTAAAACTATAATGTACTTTGGATGACTAGGGACTGGTATGAATGCTTGAATAGGACTGAATTGGTCTTGGAAGGCTATATGCAAATATAATGGAAGAGTGCTTGAGTGTCCTTGTTTTTATTCTTGATCCTTTATTATGAATGAGTGCAAACACTTATAAATGGACATTTAATAGCCTTTTATATTAAAACTAATGATCATGGGTTAGATTATCTTATATTAGGCTGACAAGGGAAAAGATAAAGAATTGGGAGAATCTGATTGTTAGAGGTGAAAATGAACTTGGACAACAGTGCTAAAAATATGACACTCCTAAATTCTAGCACTCCTATCTAAATTGGATGATATTTTACAAGGGGGATGAGCCCTATGGGGATGGATCTAGGTCAAAGAGTGTTTCTTGGGTCTCTAAAAGCTAAGTTTGAGAAGTTATGGGTGACTGGGAATCAATGAAAGTCTATCTAAGAATTGTTGAGTAAGAAAGAAAGAGATTCTATAGGTTGGGTGTTATTAGCCATGCCTAAGTCATCCAATTTCACATTTTATATGATTAAAGATTCCAATAATTGGATTAATTTACTTTAGACTTAATCAAACCTCTCAAAGAATAACATAACCAATATTTCACCTAGAAGAGTCTTTGAAAGTACATTAAAAATTATCAGTCTGCCAATGCATGAGGAAGGTGAATCAATCAACTTGGAAATGTGGAGTTTCAAGTTCCTCATTAATTTCCAAGCCTATATCATGGTTTGATGTATTTTTTTAGGCGTGAATCCCCATACATAAGGTTTCAAGCTCTTTTTTAGGTTTCATAGATGATAATACATCAACACTTAGGTAATTAGTCTAAATAGGCCTAATTGGCCTATGTAATCAATAAGGATATCTCAATTGGTGTTAAAATACTAATATAATTATATAATTTAAGTATGTTACATTGATAACTATCCCTTGAAGGGTATTCAATGAACATTTCATAGCTATAATAGAGAGATAAGATAATTTCATTAACTTTGTTAATTTGCTTTAGAGGAGAGTGGGATGTTACATGATTATGGTGGAATAAATCATGATTGTAACCAAAATGGAGAAGAATTATGGGATATTTTGAGTAGGTTCAACCCTTTGATAATGATAATTAAATCTGACTTAGCCTCTACTACTCACATTTCTATGTTAAAATGAATAATTAAGTAACATTAATGTGTGGGAAGATTGAATGAGTTTTATGTATCTATTATAATTGCTATTTTGAGTGGAGTTGATCATTAATGATCCCTTATCCAATATTATATGTTATATTCCCCTTCTCTTCTCATATCTTTTATATATTCAAGTCTTTTTTCATTAGTTTGTATCCCTTAGGCTGGTATGAGGAGATTCCCCTAGTACTTGTACTCATTCATCTCTTAGAATGATGAGCAAAACTTTTGCATCTATTTATCAATCATGTATTTAGTTTTTTATACTTTTCTTGATATGCAAAAGTTGTTTAATCTTCCATTTTATAGGTCTAAGTTCCACCTAAGTGCTAACAAACTTTCCTTGATGTCTCATGTTTGAAGTGGATGTTTGGTTATAAGTGCTTTTAAACTAGACCTTATCCTCATTTCACTCTTGCTCAAATCAATCAAAATAACCTCTAGCTAAAACATTTTTTCCTAGAATGCATTGATGGTAGTGTGTTAGCTTTGTTCATGGTCCAATAGTATGATGAAGAGTTCAATCTTAGAGATTGGATGGAATTGTTATCATAGTGCATCAACACATTTTAGAGTTGGTTTAATTCATGTAATCCCTCTTCCCTTTTCATCCCAAACAGAATTTATATCTTATAAATAACATTGAAATGATCACATTAGGGGAAATATCCCCTTAAAATCTAGAGGTTTGACATGTAATTCGGTAACTCACAGCCTAAGGTCATTCCCATGTTGTAATAGGTCTACATTTTGGAATTGAACACTCCTCTCCTTAGCTTGGGTGAAACCTAGAACCTCCAACAATTATGTGTATACATATGCCCCACTTGAAGCTCCTCACATGTCACATAGTTGCAACATGAGATGATGATTGAGAAAAGAACGTAGAAAAACATAATGCTAAAGTTAAATAAAGTTTAGTAAGGAGTAAATAAGATAAATGAAAGGATATAATTGGAAAAAAAATACCTTTTCTTACCTTAGTGATGTAGATAAATAATGAGATGCAATAAATGTCAAGGTATCCAATGTAGGGAACAATAAGTGAACCTATGGAAGTTAGCAAAAAAGAGTGAAAAATAAACAAGTTTTCAACATAAAAATATAATAGGTGAAAATATTCTGTATGATTTCAAGATTATAGAACATTTTATGGTTTAGAAAAAGAATTATTAGAGATAAATATATGATCAAAATAATAAATCTAATGATAAATATTTGAAGTGTAAATAATTTTTTAAAATTAAATATAAATAGGGTGAAAAATTATTCATATGTCACTTTTACTATCTAAGAAAATAGAGATCTAATAGACCTAATCAAATACTATAGATCCATTATGGTGAGGAGAATATAGATGAGATGGGGAGGATGTATAGTAGTTGTAATGAGTGCAACATAGGTAAGCAACTAGAAATTTCAACTTTTTGGAATATTTTTATTTGAAATTGAGTATATGTAGAAAATTGACTAGTAGGAAAAATATAGGTACCATAATGAAACCTATGAAATTTTTAGGGACACTAGGTTTAAAAAGGGGTATTGGGTGGGAAGGATTTAGACTAATAAATGCCCAAGGCATTCATGGTAATTGGTCAAAAAGTCACTTCTTTGGATGAACAAAGTTGACCAGTTCAACTTAGTTTGTAAGGTGAGGGTGAACAAAAAGGCTGACTGCATAGTAGTAACTAGATTTATTTGCTTAAAAGAGGGGTCCAATAACATAGTAGTTGGATAACCTAGTTGTTTTTATATGGCCAATGTAGTACTACAGAGTAAAAATGTGGTTGATTTAGTAAAAATTTGATATTGTTGATTTAGTGTCCTAAATGAAGTGTAGGGCCAATTTAGTGTTGAATAGGCTAATTCTATAGTAAATTAAATCAAAACAGTTGATTTTTATGACATTTTAATAATGTATTTTGATTATTAATGGCATGGAGATCTAATACATAGTTTTTTGTTTGATATTTTATAGAGATGTGAGAGATATTGATAATTGATCTATGTGTTGTGGCTACTAGATCTATTGGAGTAGTTGACAAATGTGGATAGATAGAGATTAGTTACATTGGAACTAGGAGGTATTATGGAGATGAGGCACATCCCATTGAGTGTTAATCTCATTATCATGTTCCTTAAATAATGGGAATGGTTGACTAGCACTTATCAATGGGTGGTGGATGGGGGTATCATAGAGGTGGGTATCACATTGGAGGATGTTCAAGCAATTTTTGGTCTATTGATAGGAGGGACACTGGTGATCACAAGGACCTTGGATGATCTTAAGGAGAGACAAAAACTATCTAGGTGGGTGATGCACTTAGATAATATATACACAAGTTTGTGGGTTGGTTGATTTAATTTATATATCACTCATATTCTAGACATCCAAAAGGCTATGATTAGACTTACAACAATATGAGTGTTATGTGATAATCAGATGGCAAGGTATTTCTATATACAATATCCTTGTGCCATTCCTTTTTGAATCAATGGGTGTTATATTATTTCGGTTATATCATATGGGTCTAACACATGTATGCTATGTATGGGATGTTGTTAAGAGGATATAAGACCGTAGAACTAGTGGTGTTATTAAGTGCATGGATATATGAGAGGTTCTCGATGTATCGACCAATTGGATTACCCTATTTGGTCAATGATAGGCTACCTCAAGTATCTAGATTGTGGTAGGTTTAGTTATAATGGTTTTTCTCCATGTGACATCATTATATATGATCACACTGGGGGAGATCATGTGTCAATGGTACACACATTGCTACTATTTATCCCACTTAGGCAACTCTGGCACACTTGTCAGGGAAGTTTGGACTCCTACACCCTATGGATACTCTATTAGTGCTTAATTTTTTTTCATGGCATGCTATATATTTAAATGGGAGAGGAAGAGGAGGAAAACTAGTTGAGATACTAGTGATCAAGTCATGGCATGTGAGATCATGGACTAATCGAACACAATAGTAGGTAGTTAGAGGAGAAAAGGACATGGATGTTTATGTAGGGGTATAATAGGTACCACAGCAAAAAAAAATTACTACCTTGACCACACATTTGATATAGGTAACATCGATGAGAATAGGAATAGGCAAGGGTAGTCACATAAGATGACCTAGTAGATAGTTCAAGATAAAACTAGTTGATAGATGCACCTCTTAGGAGAGGCTTATGATGTGCATGAGTGGTGACCCTAGGATTTTCATTGGTGGGGAGGTGATAAATAGAGGAGGTGATTTGGGGATGAGTGGATGGAGATACCATTCTCAATGGGATATTAGATGGGGAGATGGTGGTTGGTGATGTTAGGACTCGTGAGAAATATTATAATTTTCAATTTTGATATATAATACTAGTTACATGTGATTATAGTAAATAAATATATTTTGATATATATATTTATGTATGTGTACATGTGTGTGATCTAATGTTTATCTAGTTTTTATTTTATATGTCTTACAATTGATGAGGTTAAATGGGGATCCCTGGTCATAGTTGTGCACAATGACATTTTAGATGGGCTGTTAATACTATTCGACTCCACCGTACTTGATGATCATGTGGTACTATCTACCCCAGCTTAGGTAGGGTAGTTTATACTAGTGTGAGAGACCAAAAGGTAGTTAAAAACACATGGGGATGTATTTTAAACACCAATTGGGGTGGGAGTGTGAGAGGCACAAGCCTGATAGACCCTGGATTAGGATAGAATAACACACATGGCTACCATAGTCTAGTTTGGATAGGTATAGGCCCAATTTTCCAACTTATATGGATAAGTAGTAGTATTAACATCCTATATTGCCTCATTATAATGTACCATGTAGAAGGGACATTGCTAGGCATCTATGGTTAGTGTGTCTAGGCCATATGATCATGATGGAACCCAACTATAGAGCTAAAACTATGTATTTTGTATTTTGTACCATTGTATTATATAAAACACATGATATATATATATATATATATATATATATATATATATATATATATATATATATATATATATATATATATATATATATATATATATATTTATTTATTTTTAAAGTTGGATTTGATCTCATGAGTTGTATTTTTTTATGGATGGATATATTTATTTATATCACATGTATTTTTATTTTGTTGCATATGCTATGAGAAATATATGTGGAGTGTTTTCTTTTCTAGAATTATGTGATACACATGCATGGTTAAAAAAGGGGAAAAAATTACTTGGAAAAGTATAATTAATCACAAAAAAATGTAATAGACATTATATCATGATGGGAAATGTGTAATAACAAAAGCTGACTAAGTATAATAAACCAAAGATGGTAAAAAAGATAGTAAAATGTTTTTAAACCATGAAAAATATTTACACCAAATTAAAACAAGTAAAATCACATTCTATCACATTGGGAAGTATAAAAATAATGTAATAAAATGGAATATTTTGTACCAAACACACCCCATTTCTAAAAATAAGGTTAAAATTCTAAAAATATGTGTTATAAATTAGACATTCAACTTAATCAGGAACTAGTATTGACTATATTGTGTTGATCTAGTTTACATGGGTCTGTTAGCACATGATATTCATTTGACTTCATCTAATTTTTTTGACATTTTATTCTTATGTTTCCATGTTGTAGGTTTAATGGGATCTCATTGATGTGAAAACTACCAAGGGGTTTTCACCTTAATGCTAAATTAACTCTTTATTTTAATTAACCCTTGGTATTTTATTGACTAAATTGAATTTATGTTTAAAATCATGCCAAATTTGTTTCACCTAAAGTCCTTTTGAAATAGATTTAAAATTAATGTAGGTTCCAAATTACTAAGGAACACTTTTAGCCTAAAGCCTTATTCTAAAGTCTTAAATGTATTTATTAATACAATAAAAACTTTAGGATTAAAAACTTATCGAATTTTCTTTATGTTACTTGATCCCTTCATATATTTTATTGTTCTTAGGAATAGTTTGAATGACACATCACCAAGTGGAAAGATCTCAGAGCTGAAGTCGAGGATCAAATGGTATGCAGGCTCTCACCCTAGGTCAAAAGGTCAAAATACATAATGACTAATACAAATGGTCTATGTGGAAAGATCTCTCTACCCCAAAAGGATATAAAGGACCCATAATAAAGGTCTGATGTCAAAAGGGGAAAATTAATATCGATGGTATGAATTTATTCACATACTAAAGATCTAACGGTGTGGGGTGTAATTCATAAATTGAGACCTTTTGGATTGACTTGAGAGTGCCAAGTGGTAATATCTTAGGAGCTCAAATGGCATATCAATAATTTGTAGGCCCTTCCCTAGGGTTGACAAGTCAATAAACCAAAGCCCCCATGGATTTGCCAAGTGACACAAACATAGAGCATAGAGTCCCAAGGAAGTGACAAGTGTTAAATATTATAGGAGTCAATTAAGTTAAACACTTAAGATCTATGGTGCACGTTAACTCATGTACCTAAGATCTAATGGTGGATAATCAACATTAAATCAGTGAAGGATTTTCAAAAGAGAATGAGGTGGTGACAAGTGTCACCATCACAAGATCACTTGATAGAGATCTAATAACCCATGAGTATAAGTAGGGTCAATAGGTCAGAGATACTAAGAATAAATAAGGGATCGATAGATGGAAATATTTTGGTACTTTATAGTAAATCAATGGTTCATGCATGATCTTATATTCATAATATTAATGAACCACATTGATTCATGTAAGTGGGACCAATGGTCTAAGATCAACATAAACTTTTCAAAAGTCTTGGAACTAATATGAGGATGCCACATGACATGTTTTCATGAGCTTGAAGATGAATATCAATGGTTCAAAATCGATCTAGCCTAAGGGAGCATGAAGTAAGGACAAGTATCATTAGTCACTTTTTAAAATCAAATGGACAGTTCAGCATGAGCATTACCACATAGATTTAATACATGGATCTTTTAACACCTAAGCCTTTGGGTTTCATAGGTAAATTAGATAAGCAATATTCCTTTATTAATTAAGTTTGTATAACATTTTTATAAGGAATATTTTATTCTATAAAGGTATGGACAACATGCAATGCATAGTTATGATTAGATTAGTCATAGTTAAATAATTTAATTGGTTATGAGGTATTGGTAAAGGGATACTTGTCCTTCATATGTGTCTAAATTCCATTTGAAAGTGGCTAACTTAAAATATCTGACAAGTTATTCTCACAACCTATAAGAGAAGGTATTGTCATTTAAATGCATATATTTGGTTTTCATGCAATTCAAGTTATATTTGTAAAAGTTTCACTTCTTTACAAATTCACATGTTGCATATCTTTTTTAAAGGCTAATTTAAATTGATAACTTTAAGTAGAATCTTATACAATTTTAACCATAGTTAGAACTCAAGTTTGGACTATAAAATGTAATAACTTTACATGTACTTGGAGGATGAGGCAACCCCTTCCCCATGCCTATTTAAACAATTATAATCCACTAATTAAATGGGTGAGAAAATTTTCAAAATATAGAAGAAACATCAAATTTGATGGTTATAAAATGTGTTTGTGTATTCTCTCTCTAATTTTTGCATAATTAGGCTTATCTTCTTTTGTTTGTTTGATTAACTAATTCTTAGTATGTAAAAGCTATAATTAATTCCTTATATTGAATGATATTCTAGTCTTAGATGTATAATAACTATTGAAGGATTAGTAAATTACATTATTATTGGCAATTAAGTTGATTGATTCATGTTATTAATTGTGTCAAAGTGATTTTTTTTATATAGTTTTCTATGTATGTGAAAAATATACCTTAGATACATCATTAACTTAAGTTATAATCTCCTAATTAAGGCTATGTAATAGATTATATAAAATGGTAAACCTTTTAATGAGGCTTGTGAGTTTCTTATATCAGTATCCACTTAGACTTTTAAGCCATGTCAAGATTTTAGTGTGCAAAAATTGCTTGCAATAAATATAGGTTTCAAAAACACTTGTCCATTTAGAAATTAGCTAGATAGGTGATTCCTAAAAACACAAAATCTTATTTTCTACATTAACCTTCCCTCCTTTTTTGAGTTTTTTTTGATACCTACCCGCTTTATATTAGTAACCATCCATCCATCTAGCTCATGTATGAATTCACCACTTTCTACGAGACTACACCTCCATAAAATAAACATTATCAACAACTTACATGCCCTACCAGTTATTCCATCAACAATTTGTTCAAAATACATACCTACAAATCATGCTTTGGAGTGGAGTTTACATCCATTGAGATCCTAAAACATTGGAGGTTACCTTATTGACTATGATATGTGTACAAAATGCATTAATAGTTTCACTAGCATTAGAAGGGGGGTATGAACCTCTAATAATATTAGTTAATCTTTACATAGAGTTACACTGGAGTCACCTAGGAGAGTGACCATATCTAATTCCCAAGTTGGTTTTCTAGTCTCACCCTTGTCAAATCATAGGATACTTAGAACTATGCCAACAACCCTAATTTAAAACAATCTACCTCCTCCAATTGGGAACCCTTTACCCATAAGGAACCCTTTACCTTTTAATTAGTTAATGGATAAATAACCTTTGTTAGTTGTATCCACTATTTTTATCCTAGAATATGTGAATTATTTACCTAAGAATCTTAAAAAGTATCTACAATCTTTTTCTCCTATAGGAGCAAGGACAATGAAAGAACATATTAAATATTTCAAAGCTACTTGGAGATTAATGATTTTTTTTATAAATATGTTGCATGTAGATTATTCCCTTTTATATTAATGGATACTACTTATGATTGGTATTTAAATCTAATGGATAACTCCATCACTTCTTCAGATGAGTGTCAAGTTACTTTTCTTGCACAATTTAGATAGGTTATTAGTCCCAACATAATATACCATATTTTCATGCATATGAAGAGAGAGCCTAATGAGCCTATCCATGATTTCAACATGAGATTTCAAAACATGTAAATTTTTTTAACTCTAGACTATAAGCTAGAGGAAGTATTAACATTGAAGATGTACAAGAACACATTGGATACATTTATTATGGTGTTCCTAAGGAGAGATGTTTTGTTAATAATTTAGCATAGGCATTCAAATAATCCATTAATACTAGTAAATAGCTCAATCCTCAAGTTACCACTATGTAAAAAATCCACAACAACTTTCCCACATTGAATCTAATTCCACATGCAAGGTAGTATGTCTTGACATTCAATCAGAACCAACTATATACATTACCTCCCATGAAACAAACAATGAAACCAAAATATGGATTCTTGAACAATCACATGTAAGGAAATAATTATGAAAAGAATAAACAATTGACTATGTCTCCTTATACTATTCTACAAGGCATTGACTCTATGAAGGTAGAACTCAGGGCTATTTAGAAGATGGTTTAAAAACTAAGCAAAGACTTCCTAGGCATGCAAAGGAAGATGGGTAATTATAATGCTCTAAACGGAAATCATAACCATACATTTAAAAGGTATAATATGCCATTCAATAGGCCTATGAACAATATGTATTAGCCTAGTAAGCTCCTAGAGATCAACATGATAGAAATAACTCTTCCTAATTGGTGCAAAATTCATAATACTTCCAAGCATGGTGAGCTCAACTATGTTTAATTTTGTGTAGCATTTGAAATCTTTGAAAGAGAGCTGGTTAGGCAAGACCAGATGCATAATATACATAAACATCATCTATAATTTATCCCTTTAAGAACTTTTGTGTTCTTTGAAACTCATGAGTTTCCCTTTTTAGGTGAAGGTGACAATAAGCTAGAGGACAACATGGATGAAGTTCACACTTTTCATCAATTCCATAAAGGTTACTACAATATATGGAATAAGCATCCACTCATGACATCAAATCCTCCAAATACTACTACAATTCCACCTAATCCTAAAGCTAAATATAATCCACCTCCTCTAAGAGGGAGTGATCAGCCTCAAACTAAGAAGGAACCTATCATGGGAGGATACAACATTTTCAAAGACATGAAGAAGGTCAAAAAAAATATAACTCTTTATGAGTTATCTCAAATTACTAAACAAAATGAGTTGATCTATAAATATATTATGGTGGAGATGACTATGAACAAATCAAAATAATCTAACATCAATGTTATATATAAGATCAAGCTAGAAGTTCCACCCTTTTTGCTAGCTATCACAACATTCAATAAGGATATTCATAATTATTTAGTTGATTCTAGATCTTTTAAAACTATCATGCCTACTTACATATGTCAAGAGTTTGGTTTGATGTCAATCCCTTCAAAGAGGATAGTTTCATAATTAGATAGTAATAGTACTACTTATAGTTGGTAAACTAAGGGATACACATATCTTGTTGTTAGACATACCTAAAGGCTATGGTCTAAAGCTAAGTAGAGACTGGTCCAAAACACTCAACATATATCTTTATATAGACTTATATCATATATGGCTACCATGGAGAGGAGTTGTAAATAAAATTAGAAATGATAGAGAACTAAGGATAAAGTATTCCATCACAGAATATAATGTCTAGAATGAAGAGGTAAAGTATGAGTCTCCTAGACTAGATATTCATACTTTTATTACTAAAAATCAAGTAGAAAATCTAGGACCTAAAGGATCTAAATAACTAGGGACTTCACACTTTGATGATGCTAGATCCAAGCAATGATCAGGCATGGGAATTGAGCTGATTGATCTATAAGGTAAAAAGTTCTTGGTAGGATACATAATGTAATTTTCATGCACAAATAATAGATCTAATTATGAGGCTTCAATTCTAGGATTAGAATTTACACTTATGAATAATGTAAAATAGATATTAGTATATGGTGACTCAGAGTTGGTGGTCAACCAAGTCAAAAAAAAATATCAAGATAAGCTATCTTATTTGAAAAGGTACAAACATAGATCATGGGACTTGATTGAAATCTTTGAAGCTTTTAATATAGTAGCCCTTCCCAAAGATTAAAATCAAGCTATCAATTTCATAGATGTTAGCACTGTTGATCTAGAGCCCCTTCAAGAATATAAGGTAAAAAGGTTCTCCATTAAATTATTGTCTTATCCCTTTGTTCCTAATAACATAGAAAATTTCCATGTTTTTTTATTATGACTAGCAAATTATTTAGTTTATAACCAATTTAGGGGGATTTGAGTCCCAAATTATTGATGACAAGGATATTGATCAACTTTGTCAAGAATAATTAGATAGAGAAGGTATTCTCTAGCTCAAATAAAATTGTATCCCAGCTAGATTGGTCTCTTTGGAAATGTCATTTGATATAGATCCCCAAGCTCAACAACTCGGGTAGCCCAAGGTCAATGAATCAAACTTCAAAATATAAAATCTAAGAGATGGACATAACCCATACTATGTTAATATTGGTCTTAGCTACACCCCAGAAGAGAGATAATGAGTGAAGGACTTAATCACTTGGTATATGGATGTCATTTACTAGAAATATGAATATTTGAATGTATATGACCCACAAGTCATTACTCATACAATTATCTTGAAGCAAAATCACAAGCCATTTAGACAAAGGTATAGACCAGTCCATCTTATGCCAGAGCCACTCATTCCTAGAGAAGTGGAGAAGTTATTAAGTGTAAAAATCATCTTCTTTTTGAGACATTCTACCTAGGTGGCCAATTTGGTCCTAGTAAGAAATAAGAATAGTAAGATAAGGTTATGTGTGGATTTTAGGAATATGAATAAGGCTTCTAAAAAGGGCAATTATCCCTTTCTTTTTCAAGATGAGGTGATACAAATAGTAAGTGGTTTTGAAATGATGTCCTTCTTAGATGGATTCTCAAGTTATGATCAAGTAATAATGTAATCCAAGGACAAAATGAATATTGCATTTACCATGAATTATGGAACTTATACTTATAAGATGATTCCATTTGGTCTAATAAATATGGGATCCACCTTTTAACGTGTTATGGGTCATGCTTTCAAAGGATTGATATGAAAATGCTTAATCATTTACATGGATGATCTTACGATGTTTTCAAAGCATAAGAAGGATCACATGAGTCACCTACAATCCATATTTGAGAGATACAAAAGGTTTGGTATTTCACTAAACCCAAAAAAAGTATATTTAGAGTCACTGAAGGCAAGCTCTTAGGGCATGTCATCACCAAGGATGGGATCATCATTGATCCAGATAAAATTCAAGGACTTTCTAAGATTACATGACCAAATAGTAAGAAATAGCTCAAATCATTCTTTAGGGAGATTAAATTCATAAGGAATTTTATCTCAAGATTTATAGAGATTATTAGGCCTCTAAATTCCATGTTCAAGTATGATTCCAAAATGGAGTGGAAAATTGAATCTCAAAACTCCTTCTAGGACATTAAAGATGTAATATCATAGGCTCCAATAATAATTAGTATAGATTTCATGAAATATTTATACCTATATTCATTCACTTTAGAACATACAATTGTTAATTTAATAACACAAAAGAAAGATGAAACTAAACATCCAATTGCATTCATGAACACAAATTTGAAGGGTGAAAAACGTAGGTATTTCATGACTAACAAACAAATTTTCACCCTTGATGAGGTAGCAAATAAATATTGGCATTACATCTTGGGAAATAAAATCATTACCATTGTTCTTGATCTTATTGTTAAGCTCACCCTATAATAGAATGAATTACGAGAACATTGAGGCAAAACGATGGTGAAATTACAATACTTAAATATAGAAATAAATCCTATAAAAATTATTCAAAGTCAAAGAATTTTTTAGCTCATGACTAAACTTGATCCATCCATCACCATTGAAGATATATGTGAGGCTCAAGTATCTAAAGGAGAATGGTATACCAATGTCATATAGTATCTGGTTATAGTTACTTGCTCTCCATAACTTAACAGAGAATGAAGGAGAGATTTGAGGCTTAAAGTTTCAGATCACATGATTAAGAAGGGAGTTCTATATAAAATAAATTATGAAGGCATTTTCCTGAGGTGTGTGTCTGTAGATAAAGCTAAATAAATTCTAGAAAACATACATCATAAAATAGGTAGTGGTCATCTTTCTAGGAATACAATAGCCCATAAGATTTTTATAATTAGATACTATTAGCCAACAATTTTCAAGGATGCTCACACTCATGTGAGGATGTGGCATGAATGCCAATCTTTAGCCAAAAGGGAAGTAAATATAGTAATGCCTTTACAACTAGTTGTTAAAGGAAGGCCATTTGACTAATGGTTTTATAATTCACTGGCATCATCAAACCAAATTACTTAGCTAGCCATAAATTCATGTTTATTACTACTAACTACTACACTAGATGGACTGAAGCCATAGCCATAAAGAATATAGAGCATAAGATGTGATTCATTTCTTAGAGGAACACATAACAACCAAATTTGTCATGCCTATCTCTTTGGTTTAAAATAATGGATTATCTTTCATATCAATAGAATTATTTGAGTGGCCACATGATAATTAGATTATTATCAGGTCAGCTTCTAACCATTACCCCAAGGAAATAGGGTAGTAGAATCTGTCAGGAATCTAGAACAATAAACATGCTCTGATACCACGTGTCAGGATCTTGCTCCACCAATAGAGCACATATATGATTACTTCTTGTATTAGCAACAAAACATGGAATTTAACCAGAATCAATAAGTAATTAGAAATATGAAACAACACAAGAATATGAGAGACAATACACAATTGTATTAATAATCACTCAGAAGAATATACAATAAGGAAGATTCCACTTCTTCCTCCAACTCAAAGGTTCGCCACACCTCAAGAACTTCTTCCCTCTCTCTCTTGGTCCCAACAATCAACTCCAATACAGAATTGATGTTCACCTCTCCAACCAGTCAATAACATGCTGCCAGTATGTCAAGTACACAACCGTACTCCAAGTAGATCTCCTGCTCTCTACTGCTACCTACAAATCACTAGACCTTACTCACCATTGTAGATCTCCAAAAGAAGCCATGCTCATCTGCTAACTAAGATCATACGAATATGAAGAATCCTGTTGATTCTCCAATCTAGTACCCACCTTGGTACTGTGGCACTAGGAGGAACACACCATTGCTCTCTTCTCTTAGAAGAAGCTTATAATATTGCTCTCTTACTCTCTAGCTACAAGTTTACACTACAGCCTATGAGTCTATTATATAGATCTCATGCTTACAATAATTAGACTATCCTAATTACAATAATTAGACACGCAAATCAAGACCAAAAATAGCCTTTGCATGAAAACACTTAGTTCAACGAACTAACTGTCCATGCAAAAAGAAGTTTTGGAACTGCCACGGGCGACCGACATTGGTCCCTATCTACCTGGAGGTGACTGACATCAGTCGACTTCCTGCCGATGTCAGTTTCCTTCCTATCCATCCTGCCATCATCGATTGCCTTGTGCACTGCACTCTGTCGACGTCGATCTCCCTAGAACCTAGTAACCTCCTCCCTGTTTGCACCAGTTGAAGCTTTTAGCTCCACATCCTAACAATCTCCCACTTGGAGATAAATAACTACAACTGTACTTGTAATTGTACACTATCTAATTTGTACCCTGGCTTGTATCCCTCTTCAAGATCAATCTTGAAGACTAACCACCACACCCTGTGATGCTCTAACCTTTGTGCCTTTGTCATCTAAGTAACCTGCCACATCCACATCTACAAACCTATGTAGAAAATAACTTGACCCTGCCTAGCATGTCGACTTGCTGCTGATCCCTGTAAGAATCCACTGAATTGCCCTTTAGTACCTCTTCCTCGAATTGGCTCCATACTTTTTGACAACTCCCACTACTTGGGAAAACTCAGGTCTACGCTATAACTCATGTGATTTCAAACTCTATTCTATGCTAAGCTTAAACTTTCCAACCCTTGGTGTGCTTTCCGATTCTGCATCTTGAACCTCACCAACACCTTCACATCAGCTTCTTATTTGAGACAAAATCAACCTGTGATCCTCTATGTCTCTTATGCTAAAGAATTTTGCTGCTACCAAATTCTTCATAACATACCTCTAAAACTAACTTTACCTTTTAGCTCAGAGAACTCCCTACATATGTAAACCTACAATAAGCAACCACTCCACATACAGTAATAAGATGATGTTGCGACTCATCATCCACTTGGTAAAGAAAAGAACACAATAGTTACACTGACATTGACTAAAGCCATGCTTAGTCATCCACCTGTCAAAACCTGTACCACTGTCTTGCAGCTACCTCAAGACCATGTACCTTGGCCTTCTGTGTCACTTATCCATTCACTCTCTTCTCTAATAAGGGAATCCACTACTCTCCCAGTGCTCTCTCTTAGCTAAAAAATCTACCAAATCTCCTGCTTGGTTCTCTTCTAAAGAATTCATGCCATGCTCCCACTATTTTTGGATTATACCTACATTGCCTCTATACATCTTTTTGGTTCTCAACCATCAGTAAGCAATAGTAAAGAAGGTGAACAACAAATATGAGATTCACTTACCAATTCTGACCTCTACATGAGCGTTTGAGACTTGTTGACAGCTTGCTGTTTGCCCAACATTTGTTCCAGTGACTGATCTCAGCCATCTCCCAGCCTGCACCCAACCGATGTTGATTCCCTACGATTGCTTCCTTGCCAACGTCGGTCCTCATGACCGATGCCAGTTTTTACCTATCCCTATTTTTCCAATGTCAGTCTACACATAGCCGAGGTCGGTCACTATGAGGATGCCGACGTTGATTTTCTAACCAACGTCAATTTCTGTGTTTTCCTTGTGAGTGATAACTTTTACCCGCGAGCTCCTTTTGGGTCAAAACCCTGTTAAAATTAACACAACCTTACTTAGAATAAATTAGTTTCCTCACCTGATCTCTGTCTGTTATCTCCTCCATGAAAACCAAGGCTTTCCAGTTCTTTATCTTATCAAAGACATCTAACTTCCACTTCAAAACTTGCATTCTCCTTCTACATATGTGACTAAGCCTACAAAGCCACATCTCTGTAACAAAAGGTGAATCAATAATATAAGTAGATAGATAAAGGATACCTACTTTCTTACCACCATATAATATAAGTGTATCCATTGTGAGAGTTATAGTGCATCTCTCATCACCCAAATTTATTGAAGAAATTAGACTCATCTCTAAGATTGGTACCTGCATGACTTCCTTCAACCACTGTGTGTCATCCATCTACAATTTTAGCTTCACTTCCCCTTTGTCAATAATCTGATAAGGCTCTCCAACCCATAAATAAATCTCTCCAAAGTCTCTAGAGACATACCCATGAAAATATGCTCTATTTCAGGCTGCATGGAAAGAGGCAAAAGAATCTATAAACAAAGATTCTACTTTATCCAGAGCAACTTGTACAACAACCCCTGCAACATCTACTTCTACACGCTGATCTTCTACCAACCAACAATCTCCTTTTACCTGCTCTTTCTTTCGATCAATTAGACCATTCATGCAATTCAGTTTCTCCATTTGTAGCTTACTATCTTCTGCCATTGCTATACTCCCACTCAATCTGAAACCCCTGTGAGTGACTTGTAATCAAAAACACTACTAGATCTGAAACCCCCTGTTAGTCAACCCAACCAAAAGCTCTGATACCAACTGTCAGGAACCTAGAATAATAAACATGCTCTGATACCACGTGTCAGGATCTTGCTCCACCAATAGAGCACATATATGATTAATTCTTGTATTAGCAACAAAACATGGAATTTAACCAGAATCAATAAGTAATTAGAAATATGAAACAACATAGGAATATGAGAGACAATACACAATTGTATTAATAATCACTCAGAAGAATATACAATAAGGAAGATATCACTTCTTCCTCCACCTCAAAGGTTCTCCACACCTCAAGACCTTCTTTCCTCTCTCTCTTGGTCCTAACAATTAACTCTAATACAGAATTGATGTTCACCTCTCCAACCAGTCAGTAACACACTACCAGTACATCAAGTACGCAATCGTACTCCAATTAGATCTCCTGCTCTTTGTTACTACCTACAAATCACTAGACCTTACTCACCATTATAAATCTCCAAAAGAAGCCATGTTCATCTGCTGACTAAGATCATACGAATATGAAGAACCTTTTTGATTCTCCAATCCAGTACCCACCTTGGTATTGTGGCACTAGGAGGAACACACCATTGCTCTCTTCTCTCAGAAGGAGCTTATTATATTGCTCTCTTACTCTCTAGCTACAAGTTTACACTACAGCGTATTAGTCTATTATATAGATCTCATGCATACAATAATTAGACTATCCTAATTACAATAATTAGACGTGCAACTCAAGACCAAAAATAGCCTTTGCATGCAAACGCTCAGTTCAACAAACTAACTGTCCATGGAACAAGCAGTTTTGGAACTACCATAGGTGACCAACATCAGTCCCTATCTACCTGGAGGTGACTGACATCGGCTGACCTCCTGCAGATGTCAGTTTCCTTCCTATCCATCTTGCCGTCTTCAGTTGCCTTGTGCACTGCACTCTACCGATGCTGGTCTCCCTGGAACTCAGCAACCTCCTCCCTATTTTCACCAGATGAAGCTTTTAGCTCCACATCCTAATAGAATCAATAAACAAGAATATGATAGATGTAATTAGGAAATCAGTAGGAGACAAGATCAAGGAATGACACAAATTTTTGAAGTATTAATTTTGGGAAGACTAAATGAGATATAATCAAGCCCTTAGAGCTTCACTCTATCTATTGGTGTATGGATGTAGGCTTGTATTCCTAATTATGTTGAAGTTACCCACTTATCAATTCATATAGGACTACATGGGACCACGTGATGAAATAGAATCAAG
Organism: Torreya grandis; assembly: GCA_037957365.1. NCBI lineage: Eukaryota > Viridiplantae > Streptophyta > Pinopsida > Cupressales > Taxaceae > Torreya > Torreya grandis. The sequence goes on from JARHVA010000148.1 coordinate 6,416,780, forward strand.
ATTGATGAGCATAATAGAAATGGAATATTCAAGGATTGAGGCCTTATATACATTCAATAACCACTAGAATGTGGTTAAGCGGTAGTTTGATAATAGAGAAAAGGTCAAAGCATTTAGAATTTTAGATCTAGTGCTACTTTGGGATAAACCCCATGAGAAAAAAGGACATCATGATAAGTTTTCTCCAATATGGATTGGACCATATCAAATTTTGAAAATCATGGGTAATAATACATTTCTTCTGAAGGACCTGTAAGGCAATGAGCTTACATATCCAGTTAATGAATAGTTCTTGAAGAACTAATTAATGGTTGTGTCATCTACTAGTGTTACTGAGTAACAAGGGATAGATGAATGTAGTTGTAGGATTAGTTTAGTTTCTTAATTTCTTAGATTAAATTATTGCTTTCTTAGATTAACTTCTTGCTTTTTTTAGTCTAGTTTCCTACTTTCTTAGATTAGTTTCTTACTTTCATAGTTTAGTTTCTCATTTTCTTAGTTTAGTTATTTTTTTGGCAATCTAAATTGTGTTTGCTCTGAATGTAACCAATTTAAATATCCCAACCAACTAAGCTTGTGACTTAAAAAAAGGGTAAAATTTTTTAATCTAGTAATTTGGGTCTATTTTTTAGATTGGGCATATCATTATGTTTTGAGTATTTAAGATAAAGGTATGTAATCATGAACCATTCTGAATATTATCATAATTGAATACTTTTACCAGTCATGTGGAAGTTTCTCTTAGACTAATTCATACAAATTTAAAAAAATTTCTTGTTTTATTAGATTAAATTCACTTATAACATTAAATACCTATTGGAAATGATAATTCTAGGTATAGGTGTAGCTGGCAAGAACATTTTGGTAATGATTTGTCTTATAATTATATCAGTTCATCAGGGTTCTAACTCTTCTCTTTTCATTCAAGAATAAAAGAAAAATAAAATAAGAAAAGAATTTATGGGTTCAAAAGAGTAAAATAAAATCAAAAGGCTCACATGATGAAATAAGGTCAATGTGCCACACATCATGATTAAAATAAAATAATGGAAAGAGAAGAAAAGGAGCCTAAGGTATCTCTATTAGGGCTATGGATGCCTGGATGGTAGTAGATTAATGCTTGAGATTCCCTCATTTTCAAGATTTAATAGACACTAGAATGAAACCTATATCTTCATCAAGCCTTAGAAAACTCATCACAATAGGGGTTCTATGAATCACATGGCTAACACACATAAATTCAAAAAATTGGAACGTAAGTATGTTGTGTGATTCAACTTAGGATTTTCTTTCATATTTTTTATTTAAGTATTCTTTTGTGACACACTTTTGATTGATTTAAGTATTGTTAACCAAATTTTTGGGTTCTTAAATACTCAGGAGTATTCCCTTATGAGTCTCCATTTTTTAAACCCAACACACCTCATTTTTGAAAATGAGGACCCTTATTCAAAATTTTGTAAATTTGTGTTATAAATTGGACATTAAACTTAATTAAAAAGTAATATTTAATATCTTGTGTTGATATAGATTACATGGGGCTGTTAGTACATAATATTCATTTGAATTCATCTAATGTTGCTAATGTTTGATTCTTATGTTTCCATGTTGAAGTTTTAATGGGGTCTCATTGATGTGAACACTACTTAGGGTTTTACACCTTAATGTTGAATTGACTATTTATTTTGATTAACCCTTGGTCTCTTATTGATTAAATTGAATTTATTTTTTAAATCATGCCTAACTTATTTAGCCTAAAGTCCTTTTGAAATACATTCAAAATTTATGTAAGGTCAAAATTACTAGGGAACACTTTTAGCCTAAAGCCTTATTATAAAGTCTTGAATGTATTTATTAATGCATTAAAAAAACTTGAGCCTAAAAACTATATCCAATTTTTTTTTATGTTAGTAGAGTCCTTACTTCATATATATTTTTTTTCAAAAGAATAGGTTAAATGATAAACCACCAAGTGGTGAGATATTGGATCCTATGTTGAGGATCAAATGGTATGTGGGCTCCCACTTGGTTCAAAAGGTCAAAAGACCTAATGACTAATGCAAATTATCCACATGGTGAGATCTCACTGCCCCTAAATGAGATCAATGACTTGTGGTAAAGGTTTAAAGTGAAAAGGTCTAAACAAAGATCAATTTTATGCATTTGTTTGTGTACCAAAGATCTAATGGTGTAGGATGTAGTTCATAAACTGAGACCCTACATAGTGACCTAAAAGTGCCAAGTGGTAATATCTTTGGGTCTTAGATGGTAGATCAATAGTTTTTGGGTCTTTCCCTAGGGTTACTAAGTCAATAAATCAAATCCCCCATGGATATTCCAAGTGACACATGCACAAAACATAGAGTCTCAAGGAAGTGACAAGTGTCAAAGATTGTGGGAGTCAATTAAGTCAATCACCTAAGATATAAGGTGCACATTAACTCATGTACCAAATATATAATAGTGCATAACTGAGATCAAATTAGTTAAAGCTTTTCAAAACTAAATGGGATGGTGACAAGTGTCACCATCATAGAAGTACTTAATAGAGATCCAATAACCTATGGGTGGAATGAGGTCAATAAGTCAAGGATACTAAGAATGAATAGGGGATCAAAAAATGACAAGATCTCATCATTTGAAAATAAATTAATGGTTCAAACTTGATCCTAGATTCATAATATCAATAGATCTTGTTGATCTATGCAAGTGAGATCAATAGTTTGATATCAACATAGATTTTTTGAAGGTCTTGGAACCAATAGGAAGTTACCATGTGGCATGTTTTCATGAGCTTAAGATGGATATCAATGGTGAAATTTTGATTCAGCCTGAGGGAGTATGAAGTAAGGACACATGTTAGTGGTCACTTTTTAAAATCAAATGGATAGTTCAGCATGGGCAATGCCACATAGATAGAATACATGGATATTTTAACACTTAATCTTTTGGGTTTCATAGTTAAATTAGATAAATAATATCCCTTTCTTAACTAAGTTTATATAATATTTTAAGAAGGAATGTTCTATTCTATAGAGGTAGGGGAAACTTGCAATGCATAATTATGATTAGATTAGTCACAGTTAAATAGTGTCATTGGTTTTGAGGTATTGGTAAAGGGATACTTATCCTTCATACATGTCTAAAATCCATTTAAAAGTGGTTAAATTAAAATATTTAATATTTTGTTCATGAAACCTATAAGATAAGGTATTTTCATTTAAATGCATATATTTAGTTTTCATGTAGTTTAAACTATAATTGAAAAATCTGCCCTTATTTACACATGCACATGTTGCATAGATTTTGAAAAGGCTAACTTAAACTAATAACTATAAGTAGACTCTTATATGGTTTTGATAATAGTTAGAACTCAAGTTTTGACTATCATATGTAATAATTTTGCATGGACTTGGGGGATGAGGCAACCCCTTCCCTAAGCCTATTTAAATAATTTTAACCATTAGCTGGAGGGGTGAGAAAATTTTCAATATACATGAACAACATCAACTTTGATTGGTAGAAAATGTGTTTGTGTATTCTCTCTCTAGTTTCTATGTAATTAGGCTTATCTTCTTTTGGTTGTGTGATTCAATAATTCTTAGTGTGCAACAGATGCAATGAATTATTTCTTGTCTTGATTGATATGCTGGTCTTAGATGTGCAATAGCTATTTTAGGATTAGTAAATTACATTGATTATCAGCAATTAAGTTTATTGATTCATGTTTTTAAGTGTGTAGAAGTGTTTTCTTTTTATATAGTTTTCTCTATGTGTGCAAAAGCTACCTCAGATACCTCATTATCCTAATCCATAATATTTTGATTAAGGGTGTGTAATAGTTACTCTAAAATGGGTAAAATTTAACTTAAGCTTGTGATTTTATTTTGTAATTATCCCCATATACTTCAAAGTCATGTCTGACTATTAGTGTGTAAAATCTACTTACAACAGGCATACGTTTCAAAAACACTTGTCCATTTAGAAATTAGCTAGAGAGGTGATTCTTGAAAACACAAAATCTTTATTTTTATGTACCCTTCCCTCATTTTTTGAGTTTTTTTTAGACCCACCCACTTTAGATTAGTAACAATCCATCCATCCAACTCACATAGCAATTTGCCACTTTTTAAGAGACCACACCTCCATCCAAAAAACCTTGTCAACAACCTGCATGCCCTACCATCTATTCCATCAACAGGTTATTCAAATCACATACCTAAAACTCATTCCCTTGAGTGGATTTCACTTTCATTGGACCCTAAAATTTTAAAGGCTGCCTCATTAACCGTGAAGTGTATAAGAACCACATCAACAAAAGACACATGAAAACCAAATGGTAGAAAAAAAAACAATTAAGTCAATCAATCATAATAAATCACATTGGGAACTATGAAAGAGAAATAAAATTAGAAAAGTGAACTTAAATTGATCACACTAATTCAAGTTGGGGAGTATGATTTTTTTTTAAAAAGGTTGTATTCTTACATGTAACCAAAAAATAAGAAGTTAAACATGAAAAATCAATAAAGTAGGCATAAAACATATTATATAAAGATAGGAAGCATGTCAATGATGTTTAAATCATGATCAATAATTATTTATCTCAAATTTGACACATGTAATTTCATTATGATTTGGGTATTGGAATATTTTATGAGGAAGGATAGGTCCTATCCATGGTCTTACATTGAAACTCACAAAGGGAACACTAATGAGGTAAAAAATAATAGGAAATATATATTAAAGGGGATGGTTGTGATGGTAATCTAGAAATTTATGAGGAATGTGTAGTCCTATCCATGGTCTTATAATTCAACTCACAAAGGGGATCCCTAGGGGGAGTTATTAGTAAAAAAAAAAATATTTGTCATGGGGGAATATTAAGATTGTGGGAAATGAAAGAGGGGATGTAAAAAACACAATGTAGGCATCTAGGAGAAGACTTTATGAAACAATAGGCATACTAAGGACATAGAAAGGCACTAAGTGACTATTGACCATCAATATATAAAGGACACCCATTCACATTAAGCACAAAGTTGTATAACTAAATAAGTCAGATACTAAGATCAACTCATGTTGGTTGTTTGAAAAAGGAAATTAAAATGGAACTACCTTCCCACAATATGTTCCCCATTATTTAGGACCTCTTACAAATCCATATATCTACCATTAATATTGGGTACTTGTGTGATAAATTAGTTAGAACTAAAAGTTTTTTTTTTTTACTTTCCCAATCTATTGGCCTACCACACCCTAATTAACCTCGAATCTATCATGAGGCCAACTCTATAGTTTTAGATCCGATTATAAAAAGGAGAGGTTATTAGAATCATGTATTTTAGTGTGATTTATATTTTGTAAATTTTAATGTTTCCTTTTGTATCATTATATTTTGTTAAAATGATTTGGCTTTTGAATTTTGATGGCTTTTAAGTTTCCTCCTCCAAACGGACTTGGAATGACCAATCATTAGAGACAATGTGATATAAATTAATGATCTTAAAACTATGGCTAAAGGAAGCTAAGTATCAAAATACATGACTAAAATAAACACTTAGGCTTACCTATGAACTAACATGTTACTCAAGTTTCAATCATGTGTATGCTTAGTTTGAAAAAGGAAATAAGGGGAATAAAGGGAGATCCAAGATTGACTACTAAAATGAGATTATAATGAGATGACTTCTTTTCTAACTAATCACATTATAAGTAAATAATAACTAAGGGGAGAAAGGTTTGTATAACCAAGTCAAAATAATGATTATCCATGTTTATAGAGATAAGGTATAAATAAATCATTATAAAGAAATAAGGCATCCATAAAAAAATGAATGTATACAGAAAAATCATGTAATAATGAAAAGAATCCATAAGATAATATAAAGAATGAAATGACATCATAGAAATTATGAAGTGTGAAATATAAATAACTATGTATGATATATAAGAATTTTACACAATGTCGAATGATATAAAGTAGATAAATGTAAATTTGGAGCACCACCAATAAAAAATGAAGAAATAAATGAAGGAACAACATGTGTTCATAAATACTAGTAGATTTATCCAAAAAAATTATCCATAACATGTGATAAATCTCTATGAAGTTGGACTCTAATTGGAGTAAGGGTCTTATCAATCTTTAGAGAAAGCTAGGAAAATACATCTTGTCAAATCTCCTTGATACAAAATGTAGGCATGCCTAAAGGATCATGATCATGAGGGAAATCATCCATGGGATACTTAATAAAAGTAATAAGAGTGTAATTTTTGGAACATGAAGGAGTCATTGGTGGGGAAGGGAACATGATTGAATGAGGATCCATGGGTGGAGGAACCATAGGTGGAGAAGGGGGCATAGGTGGAAGAACCACTGGGGAAGAAGGAAGAGCCTTATTTCAAGGTAGACCTATAGAAGGAGGGATAGTAGGAATATTAATGGTCATAATTTTATCCTATTTATGTATCTTAAGGATGTGTTAATGATCAATGTGATGGTTACTATATTATTTCCATAGAGAATATACCTCTCCATATTTGGAAATATATTTAGGTAATACATTTAGGGGAGGTATAGAAATATCTATAGGCTAAGTAAAATTAGGATTAAACATGTATATATATTTTAAAATATTAAAAAAATTCATGTAGGGATGATTATACATGATATGGAAGAAATATATATGCTTATTAGTAGACTTTGTGATGCAGAGCTTAGACACTTTTTCACACTTGTCCTTAGTCAATGAATCACTTCCTTAAGCTTGGGTTTGTATAAACACCAATCATGTAAATATACTAACTATTATGTGGTTATAAAATATTTATCATGCTTATAATATTTCCATGACAACTCTTTACCTCTTTATTATAGTCGCCTTCACTTCTCTTTCCACGTATATAGTTCTACCTTTGAAATACTCAATCCTTGTAGCCCTGCTTGATAGAAAATGGAATTGTATGGATAAATATAAAATATTTATGATAATCCATATCCATATTATTATTTAAATTTTAGGAACACACCTATATGTCAAATTTTAGGGTCTAATTCCTCTTCTAGACCTACTTTCCCTCTTATAGCCTATCGAATTAGGCTTCTTTTAGCCCTGTCACAAATCCACTCACTAGAAATTTATACATATGAGTCCATAAAATCTTGGAAATGTATGATTAATTTTTAAAAAATCACACAAGCTTACAAATTTTGGTGAATTTTCAAAGGTTGGTTTTCTCATAATGATCAAAACCCTAATAGTTAGGGTTTAGGGTGACTATGCAGGCTAAGAGTGAAGTAAATTGCATATCTTGATCCAAAAATAATTTAAAATAAAAATAAATATTAGAAAAGATTTTTATATTCATATTTAAAATTTTACATTCAACAATAAATTTATAAAAATCATTGGGGCACTCATAAACAAGAAAACTCAATTTTTTCTCATTGTATTAAGTTGATAGGAAATAGGGTATATAAAGTTTCATTGTCTTTTCAACATCAATAGACTCTATGAATGACTATTTTTTTTAAAAAACCTTTTGTTTATATCCTAAACCCCCTTACAACCTCATTTTAATCAAGACAAGATTCAATACAAGTTACAGTACTCATATTTCTAGGCTTTAAGACTATATGTTTACCAAGAGCAAGATTTGACTGAAAGTGGAACATGATCCACTACAACAACTGAGTATGGAAACAATAATCTTAAATTTTTTATAAGATTTTTCATACACTAATTTATCCACAAATACTAAAGTGAATAAAGGTTCAAAAGCTACTACAATTGTTTGAACAAGACTGTTGATTGGATTCCTATTTAGCAGGCCTAACTGTCTCCATAAAAGTGATTGTTTCCAACTTACAACTAGAATTACATGAATTAAAAATAGAGAATATAATATTATCATAATAATATCAACCAATACTCAACAATATTATTACCATTTTATGATTCAAATACCCAATAGGCACTGTTCTCAACTATACAAATTGAGGACACTTAGAAAATTGATAACACAGTCATTCTTTATTCATTAATTTTCTCTATTTCCATATCCATTATTGATCATGATAAAATTTAATTAAATATTAAAAAAAATTAAATAAATAAAACTCCTATCCAAGTACATAATTGATTTTTGGAGACTTTTCCATGTAAAGGTCCTTTATTATATGCATATTCTTGATTTTACATAAAAATGACCAATATAGGTCCTTGACTATATGCTAAAGAACATTTTAAGAACCTTATAATAGTCTCAAAACATATTATACATTTTTTATAAACCTTTACACCTTCATAATTCCTTTAACAACTCTTTGAAAATTCAAATTTTTAAAAAGAGTATTTTGATGGGAAAAGCCATAATTTAAATTGTATGCACCTTCAAGCTACCTAGACCACATCTAAAGACTATTTATGACCTTTAATACCTATGAAAAACATAAAATAATAATTCAATCCAAAAAAATTTCATCATTGGTATCCTTATAGGATTCCCCTAAATCACTTTGTGGGTGTAGTAATAGAGGGAGTGGTAATGGAAGCCAAGGAAGGCTAGTATAATGTATAATCCCTAGTTTAATGACCAAAAACTCTATGAATATAAAAATATGGATGATATACCCATTGGGTGGTAAAAGGAGTAATTTTTATTCAAGGGATAAAACATCACCAATGGAAGGTGGGGTTAGTGAAGAGACTAGATGAGGCTTGACTAGAGAAACAATAAGAGTAGAAGTAGGAATAAACTTATCTAGAAAGGGATTGAGAATAAGATCTAAATTAGGATCAGTTGAGGGAAGGTTGAAATGCATAGATAGTTGTAGTATAGTAAAAACCATCTCAAGGGAAATTCATCTATAAGGTTCTTGATATTTAGTGAAGCGATAGGGACTAATCATAACATGATCCATAAGTATGCTCATAAGAGGTTTTCATAAATTGGAGGTGTGTACACCATCTCTCCCTTGTGAACAAAAGGAATAATGATAAAATAAAGAGCTATATAAGACATAATGTGATAATATACATGGGAAGATTGAAATAAATAGAATGATAATGAATTATCTCAACATCTCAAGCCTAAACAAGAACTCCTATTAATGGGCCATCTAAGGTATAACCATCATCATAGTCAGGGGTATGAAAATCAATTACATAGGTAAGGATGACTTATTCATTATATGTGGGATGATTAATAGAGTGTATATTCCTATTTAATACTATAGGTATATCATCATTAGGTGGTTGATGGAAATGTGACTTTAGAGAAGGTGGAAGCTAAGAAATGATATGAGGAGAGAGATTGTATATTTTTATCTTGAGGTTGATCTCATCAAGCTCATTATAATTATAATCTAAGAGGTTAGATGGTATATTTTTTATGATTTTTGGGTGACCATGGTAATCTCATGTAGAGTTGATATGGAAATTAAATTATTGAGATTTTTAGATCAAAACACTCAGTAGGGGTTCAAGGGTTAGAATTTTGAATACACCATAGTCTTGGAATTATGTGAAATTTTAAGGGTTAGTGTCACCTTTAATCCTATAAATTGAAGCATTATGATGGAAATTGATTCATTTGTAGAAAAAATAGGTAATAAGCTTCATGTGATGAGTCTATAGCCTACCAAAAAAGATGTTATAAGAGAGAGGAAAATTGAAGATCATAACCTTCACTCAAACAGTGATAGGTGATATGGTGATAGGGAGCCACACACAACCTTAGTGAGGTATTTAATATTTGTCATAGCCTTGAAATATGTTGTGTGTGGACTTAATATTACATTCATATTATCCAAGAGTTTTAATTAAGTTAAGAGAGGTAACACAAGTACCTAAACCCTCATCAAACAAGGAACACTTCACTTGGATGTCACCAATTTGGACTCTTATAAAGAGGGGAGGATCATACACATGAAGAAAAAGCTCATTGAGATTCATAAAAGAAATGGGTAATTTGAGAGAGGGAGATATGTTTCCATTATTTTTTTCAACATGTATAGACATCTCTTTGTACTATTGTAAAATAGTATCTTATAACCTAGATAAGGTAGCTTCACATCTTACTAAGGGAGGATGAGGGATGTTCATTTTGAATAGAAGATGAATAAGGTGATTATGATGAAGTGGATAAGTCTGTATGCATTCAAGAAAGGGAATTTGATATGGGAGATTATTAATTTTCATGATAGGATCCCATTCATCATAACCTATAAGGGGACTGATGGATAGAGGCACATAGTGTTGGAGGAGTTCCTCAAAAGGAGGATAAAAGTGCATGTAAATTTGTGTTGATAGGATGCATGATGTTTAATTAAGGGATTAATTAGTTGATTATCATGATAGGATGAGTTAGTTTACATAGGTTTGGTTTATAATAGATGTGAAGAAATGGTATTAGAAGTTTGAGTATCATTGGTGATGGGTAAAGAGGTTGGAGAAGTTGTATAAATGGTATGAGAGGTGTTATACAATGGTGGTGTTGAAATTGGTTAGTCAAAAAAGATAAGGTATAGTTACCCCAAATTTATTAGGTGAGTCTTGAAGAATATTGGATAACATAGAAAGTGTGAGATGATTGGTGAGTGTTGGTGGGAGGATAATCAATGAAGCCAATTACCTTTCACATATTAGTCATGTTGAGCACATTCTCTTTAGGAGTTGAGTCTATAATACTATAAACATTATTAGTGGAAGGATTAGGCTTATCATTTTTGGTGATTTGGATGAGGATGAGGGTATTTGTTGATGACCAGATGAGCATTAACCTGGTTCAAAGATTGAGTTTTGCTTTGTGTTTCATGAGCTTTGAAGGAAATTTAATAGGCTTGTTAACATTTATGAATGAGATAATCATGGTTTAAATTAGGATCAATGAGGAAATTCATACCTAAGTTATGAAATTGCCTATAAGTCTCATGAGAATGACCCTAACTAGTATGAAACCAGAAAAAATTATTTGGATCATACCATAATTTCATTGGATGAGTGGGATAAAGTTCTCATGGAATAGGACTTGGTATACCTTTTTTAATTCCTCTAAGGTTAAAGGTTTATGAACATTGATGGTACTTGTTAAGAAAAGTGAGAATTAAGGATGTTGTTTAGAGAGGAAATTTGTTTTGGGGAATGATCAAGAACAATAGCTTGAATATTATGAATGGTATCATAGGAATCAGTGACACCATCATTAGTAGCATCATGGTTTTCATTTTTTATGAGCATCTAAGTGCCCATAGAAGGTTGGGATGGTTCATGGAGAGAGATTGTAAACCTAATATTAAAACTTTAGATAGAGAGCATTGGTGAATAGATGAAAGAGGTTATCATATTCCATGTTGTGTTCACACTTGTTAGATAAGGTCTTCCATCATTTAATGAAAGCTTGTGCAGATTCCATCTCAATTTTTTTACAATTAATAAAATGAGCCAAGGTATTTTTAGGGAGGTCACTAGTTTGAAACATTTTTAATAGAACATTAAATAGATATTACAAACTATTGATGGAATGAGATTTGAGTTGGTTGTACCAATATAAAGCATATCTAGAGAAATGTTTTGCTAAGAGATTGGTACCATCAAAAGTGTTTAACTTAACCCAATCTTTGTAGAGATTTACAAATATTTTTAAGTGTATGGTAGGATCAGTTGACCTATTATATCCAATGATAGGGGTGATACTTCCTAAATCTATGTTATAACTTTGAGGCATAAGAGGTTCATTTTAAAGGTGTTTGATGGTTTTGTTGAAAAGAGGAGGTTGAGGGATAAGATTGCCATGGGAATCCTTAAGGGGAGGTGTGGGTAATTTTGATTGTGAACTCCTAATAGAACCTATTGAGGGTGATTTTGGAGATGGATAAGATGATTTTGCATTTGTAGAATTTGGTTGGTATTATTCACTTGGAAATTGTTCATTTGGTCAAGATTTTGCAACAAAATTTGATGGGTTTGAGTGGTGTTATTTGTAGCATGTGAAGTATTATCATGGGTATTAGTGGCTTGGGCACCACTATGAGTGGTGGCATGCATGCTATTAGTAACTTGAGAGGATTTTTAAAAAAAAAGAGGAATAATTATCCTGATTTGATTATGTTTAAAAATATGCAATAATAAAAGGATTAAAAGAAGAAGCACTAGGGGCATGAATACCAGGGGTATAAAATGACGTACTAGTAGAGGAATTGAGAAGAGAGGGTCTTAAAAAAATCCCACTAGATGTGGAACCTAACATGTTAGTAGAGATACTTGGCATGGAGATTGAGGAAATCAAGGAAGAAGAGGTCATAGTATGAGAAGGAAGAGGTTGAGAGGTAAAAAAGATATTTCCCCCAAATCTGTGTGAGAATGTGTGGGAAGGTGAATAGGGTCCTTCTAATTAACCAATTATCATAAAGTGATAAATAATAGAAGGATATTTTCCCTGATGTTGAGTAAATTCATTAATGGATAAATTAGTTTCTATAGTATACACTAATTTAGGTTGAATTTCTAAGGAGAATAGAGGGTTGAAAATTAAAGATGTATGAGGAGTCCCATAGTTTGTAGTGCAAGTGACCACATGCACATTAATTTTGTTTAGAGTAGGATCCACAATATTTTTATGGGAAAACCTATTGGGTTTAATAAATTTCATTATATCTATTGAGTTTAATCCTATGTCATCCTCAAACATGAGTTTCATGATGAGAAATAAATGTTAAGAAGGATGAAGATGATGTAAAGAAAAAGCAAGGAAAAAGGATACAGAGTCATGCAGGTTAACTCTATATTAAAGACAAGGAGATAAAATAGGCTAAGAAGGATACACAATCATATAGGTTGACTATGTACTATTGAACAAAGAACTAAAAAATGGAGAAATAAGAAGACATAATTGTATAGGTTGACTGTGTACTGTTATTAGTAGGAAAAATATATTGTATAAGAAATTGTGTTGACTAGAAAAACAGTGTTTTGAAATAGGGGAAAAATTACAAGATAAGTGCAGCAAGAGTAAACAAACACAAATAATTAGATGAATGTGAGTGATCCAATTGGGTCACACAATACAAAAACTTGAACCAATGCTGGTTAACACAAGTATTTATAATATAAAACATAATGATTAGAAAGAAATCAACCAAATAAAAAGTAAATTCTAAGTGGTCATTGTAAGTGTTATTATATTATTATAAAGTGTTGATTTAAATGTGATAGGGGAGTTGGCTGAAATAGGGAACTATAAAGGCAATATATTGATGGTTTCAAGATGTTTGCGATGAAAGGGATATATATTTCCAATTTTATTAGCTTGGTACTAGGGCCTACCCCCTCACTTCATAATCTTGTAGTGATAAGGGTGTCAGGTGCGTTGTCAATATTTACCATTAACCACATATTTATACTTGGTCAAAAAATCAAGTCAACTTCCCCCTTGGTTATGAAATCCAAGTAGGTAAGCCTTGAGAACACAAGTGTTTAAATGTGTTTTGAATGTTATTTAGTTTGGTAGTGTGTGTAAAAGAGTAAAAAAGTGTAAATAAATTGATAATTTGAAAAACCATCTATTTACACTATGTGAATTACTCTAAGCATGCAAACAACTAAAAATGAAATGTGAATTAATTACTAAAAAATAGTTTTTAATTCCTTAATTTAGAATAACACAAAGTTAGTTAATATGAAATTATATGCAAATAATACATAACATAGTTGACTAGGTTGTTACTATTCTATAGAAGTAAGGTATTTAAGAACAAAGTCAAATAGGTCAACTATGTCTCTCAGATAGAAGGCAAACTCAAAACTAAGTCACTTCAGTCAACTTAGTTAGTTATAGGGTTTTAGTTTTAAAGAATGATAAATTGTGAGAAATAGAATTGAATAAAGTAATAAATTGATAGAGAGGGGAAAGAGAGGAACCTTGGTGGGCTTATGAATGGTTAAGATTGAAAGTTTTATGATGAAATGCCTTAATTGTTGATTTAAAATTTTATGAATTGAGTCGATTGGTTTGAGCAAGTTATGTAAAACCTTGTATACTGAAGAAGAACAAAGAATAGGGTCAAACTATTTGATAGTGTTTGTTGACCTATATACTGGTAGAAAGAATCAAAAGGCAAAGTTAACCTATTTAAATCTATATGCTAATTTGGAGTTGATGGAGAGTATTATGTCAACTTATTCAATCTAGAACCTTGTAGTAGATGAATCCCTGCATAGATATAATATAATAATTTTGAAGTGACTATGTTAAACATGCATATAAAAAGCTATAACTAGACTGACTGGTTCAATATAATGTTACAAACATGGAAAAATATAATAAAATGATAGCATGGAAGAGAACCTATAAGGGTTATATTCATGTTGGTTTCATTAGAATATATGTAATGGAAAATTTAGTAGATCTATGAATTAATCCTATCTCGGAGAAGATAAATCCTACTAACACATATGATTGTGGATACATTAAATATTTGGGGTCATGACCAAGAAGGATTTTATAGACCTAACCAAGGGATCTCTTACCATAATAAAATCACTAGGGAGGTTTCCAAAGCCTATAGTCAAGAAAAATTATGCAATAACCTTAACTAGGTCCTATGTTTTCATATTCACTAAACTAATAAAAATTAAAGCAAAATCTAATTTAGTGTTTACTAAAGTTTGTGGCATAAAGTGGGGGTATTAAACATGAAATGTAAGCATGCATAGAAGACATATACTCATGTCAATGTATACAAAATTCTAATGCATGGGAGATAAGTATAAATGCATATATATTTATTCTTACAAAGGAGGAACAAAGTTAGAAATACTTACCTTTAAAGATGAACCCATTGAGCCTCAATCTCTCCCTTGGCCAAGGTGTTTTTCAAGAGGTTTTTTTGGTATGTAAGGATGACAAGGAAAATTTATCTCTAGGCTACACAACCTATCAATGCATCCAAAAATAAAGTATGAAACCCTAAGACAAGATTCATATCTCCAAAGAAAGTATGAAACCCTAAGCTATTACTCCTTAAGTAGAATGGTGTGTAATCCAATGCATAATATATATATATATATATATATATATATATTCTTATTATCTTATATTATAAATGATTCAATATATGTGTTTATATAGGCAAATCTAACCCTAATCCTTTATGAAAGTTTAGGCTAACAAGGTCGACCTAATCAACCTTGTATCATTATTAACAAAAACAAATTAGGTTTTGGTCTAGGTCAAATAGTGGTTAACCTAGACCTTAAATATGTTTTGTCAATTATAATACAAGGTTGATGGGGCTGATATTTTAATTTAAATCATCAAAAAGGATTTTAGGTAGGGAAGGGCTAATGAGGGTGTAAAATGACTAGAGGAGGGTGAAAAAAAAGATGCAAAGCTTAGGAGAATGTTTTTAGGATATGGGTGTGTAGATATAAGGTAGTATTAAGGGACAAAAATAATTTTAAGTACCAATGGGATTCTTACCTCTTTCTTTCTACACCCATTAAAGCATGCACTTAGAGAGATTGAGACTCAATGGGTTCTTGTAAGATATAAAACATCAGTAATTGATAAAGTTTGAAAATATTATGTGTAATTCATAGCTACTTTCCCTCTAACCAAGTCCATGTTATCAATCCTCCATGAGATGATGTATCCTATACTATTATTACTATTCCCCTTACTCATCCTAACCATTCCTCTACCTCTTCTCTATAGGGCATGTGACTACATGTTATCAGAAGCAACTATGATTTGCACTTGTGAGACTTTAAGGGATAAAATTATTAGTATGTGCAGGTTAATTTTAAAAATTAAAAACTTAGAATAAATTATTAAATGAAAATATTAAAAAATTCTAAAATCATATTACAAGGCAAAATCCTGTAGGGCACACTAGTGTCAATCATATATATCTATCTGCACTAGTCAAATTGTGGCAAGCAATATTACATATCAAAATAACAAATCATAACTAAGTGTAACTATAACTAGTGATGAAAAAAGTATTTAAAGATAAAATATAAGTTCAACTAATATTTTAAGGCAAATGACTAAAGCTAAGTTGATCAACCTATTCATTTACATCTAGTGAGGAGATCTAGGTATTATTGTGCATACCATAAAATGCACGATCATCACATAGATTCATGTTTAGAATTTAAAAAAATATAGAACACATCATTGATAATGTATAACCTATATAAAATAAATCATTTAATAAATACATAGTGATACATGAACATCTTTAAAAAGGGTCATTCATAAATAGAAAAAAATTGGTTACAAAAGTATAATTTGGAACAACAAAAGGTTCACAAAGCACAATCAAAGTAAGAAACAATAAAACAAGCATAGGTAAATTAGGTAAAATATACACATATACCTCTCCAAAATGAGGTCTCACTTTCAAATTAGTATGGGTTTGGTCAAAAGTATCTACATTAGTTTGATTATCAAGGTCAAGGGTTGGGCAAACATGTCTAATGCATCATTAATCATATTCTATGAATTGATAATGTTGGCTAACAAGGCTTGGGATTTATCAAACATCCTAAGTCAAATCATTCACATATGTATTTTTATCAAGGAAAAAAGTACATATACATATTAAATGTTACAAAAAGAGTAAGAACTTAAGTTTCAAAGTGAAAATCATCATAAGCCAACAAGTATTCTCAAACAAAGATTTCTAACAACAGAGCCTCCAAATCACCATATTCCTATAATAAGCATAGTTTTAAAGGACACAATCATAATTAATATTTCAAAACACAATATAAAAAGGTTAAATACATATCATGGGTAAATTCCCTATGCTCATCTAGATATAATAGAAGTCAACACTAGAATTCAAGGTTATTATGATTATTATGATATTGACAATGAATAATACTCATATTCATATTGCAACTAAATTCAGCTATATCATATCAATCACACTATGTGAGAGGTTACCATTCCTATTTTTGACACATGCCACATTGATAGTGACTCTTCCATGAGACTCATCAGTTAGTATCTTCCTCTCTACTTTTACATAACTTCACTCACTCTTGTTCATTGTATATAGTTTCATTTTCTCATGTCGATTGTACATAGCATATATATAGAAAATAAAAAAATAATATAATATGATGAAACATAAAAAAAATTAAATATTTACTTAAAAAAATTATAGATTGTATGTATTGACATGTTTACATCCCTTATATTTTCTAAAAAGTACATATTCTAGCTATATTAGTATATTCAATTTTTATCATACAAACATTGCTTCACTTATTCTTGTTGAGTGTTTATAGATACTTATAGGAACTAGGTCTATTTAAAAGTTAATAATTTTTTACTATCTACCTAATGGGGTCATATACACATATAAATGGGTTTTTCATTTAATACATTCACCCATTTGGGGGCATACTATACATGATTTCAATTTCCAAGTTACATCTTTCTAAACTTTACATCACAGATGTAGCATTATTATATATTGATATTGATCATCCTGCACCTACTTAGATTCTTTTTCGACTACTACTACTCTAGACTCAACTTATGTACATCTTAACTCTTATACAGATTTGTACCACATGTTCATGCATACTTTCATTTCTAGCTTTCCTAGTTTAAATTTGATGGTGTCTCTTTGTTTCTTCTATTATAGGGAATTTTAATATGTTATTTCTCTATGGATCTATGCCACTTATTTTCATTATATGTTTTTTACATGTGCCCATGTATTTGTGTGTGACTTCTTGATTATGTATGCAAACATTTGAACATGTCCTTCCATGTGGTTCTAAGCTAACTTTCTTGATATTTACATATGTGGACATTTAAATTTGTCCTTGTATGTATTATTTTTCAAATTTATTGGACTATGCTTGTGTCCATTGTATTTTTAACCCTTGGCCTAATTTGTGTGTCTCATGTGTGTTATATGTATGATTTATTTCATTCATCATGGACATGAAACTTATTTGCTTTTTGTTACACACTCTAGTTTTAGATGCCATAAGAGACCTCATGCATCATCCCTTCCTATTTGGGTGTTGTGATGGATATTAAGCCCCATCCCCCTTAGTAGTTACTTAGTTTATTAATAATATTTTTTGATCATACACATACATTTTTATATCTATATTGATAGCCTTGTGAATGTTATATCTAACATAAACTACACATTACAAACTTATGCATAGATTATCTTACATTATTATGTTATGTATGCACATTAATTAGTTTATTACAAAGATATTATATATGCTTTGGATAACACATGTTTTATAGACATTTTTATTTTGAGGATAGTTCTTACACATGTTTAAATAGTCCCATCAAAAGAGGGTGCGTGGATAGGGGTTTATCATAGAGATCACGGTATCTGAATTCACTCACATCATAGTTTTCAACACATAGGCATAGAATAAAAAAATCATTTTTAGGAAAACACAGTAAAAAATAGTGACATAGATATCAATTTTATTTGCATATAAATAAAAATAATTTCATGTTAGGGCCTTAATTGGGACACTTTCACCATAGGGATTTATTATCCAAGATATGTCACTACTGTGTAGTAGCCTCAGTTTTAGTAATTTCTAGATTGGTTAGAAAGATACATGTATAGTATAATTTTGCATAGGTTCAATTATATATTACCAATTTTGGTTTAATTTATCTTAGATTTATACTGGTTTGTTTAGATTAGCGGTATCATGCATGACATGATTATTCCCATTTTTATTCAAATGCTTAGATATACATTATTAAAACTCAATCCACAATCTCTATACTTAAATATCATATCTAAGGTATGTATGTGGCACATTATTTCTATATGATCACTTATACACTGGTTGATCAGATGGAATGATAAAATTCATGTCATTCTCTATATTATACACATTAGACACCATGTTTTGAGTTACACACTAGATTCATGCCTTACTTCATTTGTAGTGGTTAGCAATCTCGTATGGTTGGAAGCTTCTTAATATTTGTGAGTGGCCTAGAGATACCTAATATTCTAGAATGGCAATAGAGCTAACACATATAGTTCTAATTAAAGTTACATATTTTTATTTACATCACATAATTTTAGTTTTATATGCATCTACTACACATGGGTAGGCAACGATAAATTCATAGTCTACTTGATTTATTGATCCCACCTACATGATAGGGTTGGACACACCATTAGTCTAATCCAAGCTATTCACATGACATGATCCACAAATTAGGGGTGGGAAATGATATATTAAAAAATAGATTGATTTTTTGATCCACTCACACATGGGGACTGAGCAATCCATTAGCTCAAGTCAAGTTATTCACCAATTCATCACTATTTACATGCACACACAAGTTATAACTAGGTTTAGGTATTGGTTTTCATACCCTATTATGTGTATTCACGCATTTCCTCTTTGTTATCTCTTTACTCAATTTTGTGTTTGATTTTGATATCTCTTAAGTAAGGATTAATCTGTACATGTTTCATTTTTAGGACACATAATGGAACAAGCTTCACATACTCAGATCTAGATTCATGGGCTTCACCTCTTAGGTAAGTCCAAGTAAACTTATTTTTCCTTTATCCTAGTCATATCACTTTATTGCATTTATATAATAAAAGGGAGGTAAATCTAATCATCTATAAATGACACTTGAGTGATAAAAGTGTTACTTGAAACCAATCATCCCTAGATTAGCCATAAACCTATCTTAAGGCCTATTTAAGTAGTTATCCAACCTTTATGTTGGCCACACACATCCTTGAACATCCATAAGTAGTCTCAAACCCTCACTTTAACAACTTATCCCTTAGTTCCTCGAGTTATGCCACCTAGATAGTAGTGCCATAATTTGAATAGTATCACCCATGGTGATAGTGTCCTAGTTTGGGAGTTATTGTCGTTTTCCATACTTTTGTCTCCAAAGGATGTATTTTAAAATTAAAAACCACTTATGGTTGGATTATACCTATTTTAAGATCTTCACAAGAACTAGAATGGTATATATACTTTAATATTATCCCTTTAACCACTAGATTGGAATTTAATGTAAATTACATAAACAAACTTAAAAAAAGTTGTACACAATCAAGTTTATCAATCCCTATTCTACCATAATTCTATATATATATATATATATATATATATATGTCTCCTTCTATAGCATTCCTATGTTAAGATTACTCATATTTATAATCCGATGAACATTAAAATAAACAAAACCAACATTTATACTAGTATCACTAACACTTACACTAGCACTTAAGTAGGGAAAACTACATTAGGATTGATCCCTCTTCAAAGTATTGGTATGCAAGAAAATCTCATCATAATGGGGTGTTGAGGATATACATCCTACCCAACTCACAACACACTTTCCTACTTTTTACAATTGGATTCACTATAGATACAAAGGTTTAAGGTTACATATAAGATTAGTCAAAAGAGGTCATTTGCATATATCCAAAACTCGTTCACACATGAACACATTTGGTAGACCTAGACATAGGCACACCTAGATTTTTTTTTTCATATAGGACAATAGTTTGAATAATTAATCCATATATTGAATGTTATTATAGTGTTATTTAAGAAAAAAAACTCAAATAAACACACTAAACACTAACACCTCTAGCCTAGACACTAGGGAGAGCATATGTAGGAAGCATACAATGAAAACACAACTAGAAAAAAAAATTCATCCTTTTACCTTCCTTTAAGATCCAAAATGTCTTGTTAAAGTGGCTTACTAAACTTTTAGCATCAAAAAATATTTATCAATGAAGCTCCATTTTCTCTACTTTTCTTTGGCACCTTAGTTAGGCTAGTTGTCTTAGCTTGTCTTATGAATCTGGAATGGTAACACTACTTGGAAAGGATAATTTCATCCATTTGATCATAATAAATTTACACCAAAAGAGCTTATTTAAGGTATTTTTTCATACTAACCTTTCAAAAAAAAAGCTTGTTGGATCACTAGGCAAAGTCTTATATTTATAGCTTCCAAAGTTAACTCTCACCTAATGTGAGTTAAGGTCGACTTTAAAGATTGAATGAGTTTAAAATAAACCTAGGTGAGTTAATTATAACTATAATTGAGTTAATATTTTTCATGTGATTATGATTTTTAATTATGGCTCTCAAATTAGATATTTTTATATATTTTGGAAGAGCTTGATAACTCATAAAAGCAATGATGAAAAGGCTTGATATTTTGAATTTTTTAATTTCCATTTTAAATATTCATTAATTAAAAATGGATAAGTTATATAATCATGTAATCTAGTTTAATTTATTTATTCTTTTTTATTAACATTTTAGCTCTTTTTAAAAATGTTCAAGTGCCTTGCTTAATGGGTTCATAGGCCAAACTACTAGTTGTTAGGTTACAAGGCTATTGAGGATGAGTTTATGAGAGGTTATTATTAATTATATTATATAACTAAAATAGGCATGCCTCAACATGATTATGAGCATTAAATAATTATGCATAGATTGAATTAGGATATTTAATGATTTCTAGGTTTAATTTTTAATGTTCAGTAAGAATCAATCTAAAGTGTGGTCGGAAGCTAGTTATGGCTAGAATGGGGTGTCTAAAATTTGACATAGTTAGGAAGGCATTGAAATATATAGTCATATTAATGTATTCTCAAATAATTAAAAATTATTTTATGCCTAATGCCCCAACTAATGATGAATGAACCTTGAATGCCCCTTTGAGGGAGTAGTTGGAAAAGAAGGTCATTGATCAATACCTCGAAAGAAGGAAAATGATGGGATCAAAAGGTAAAGGGGGGATGAGAAAGACTAATTTTCAAAAATATGGTTATAATAATTGGCAAAATGAGATTCCACAATTGGGTAGATAAAAATGATGATTTTCCTAAAGATGGTTATAATCATCGACATATCAAGATAAAAAGATAATGATTTATCCAAAGGTGGTTATAATCATTAGAAAAATTAAAACATGCCCCAATTAGGTAGATAGAGATAATGATTTACCCAAAGATAGTTATAATCATTAGAAAAATGAAAACATGCCCCAGTTATGTGGATATAGATACTTTTCTGCCCAAAGGTGTTTATCATCATTAGCATAATGAAAACATTCCCCAATTGAGTGGATATAGATAATTATTTGACCAAAAGTGGTTATAATCATTAAGATAATGAAAACATACCCCTACATAATAGAAGAATGATAACTATTTGCCCAAAGGTGGTTATAATCATTAATGTCTAGGTAGATTGAAACACAATAATTTGCATAGAGGTAGTTATAATCACTAGCATGACACTTTGGGAAAATATGACAAATTAAAAAAAGGGGCTTACATATGGTATCTATGCTCATGAAGTTAGAGTAAATAATTATGGAGGAGAAAGATGAATTTGGACAACCTACTAATAGGGAGATGCACATCCTAACTAACAAGGATTTAAAATTCATTCATGGTTTAATTTCTTTGTATTTGGTAAATGATTTGTATATATTAGGAATTTTTCATCTAGCCAAAAATAAGTACCATGACATCATTACTTATAATATTTACTAATCTAATTTTTTTTGTATCACATGATGATAAGAATCATGATATAAATAACTATGATAACTTAGGCAAAATATGCATAAAGACTGATACATGATGCAATAAACAATCAAAAGTAATACACCAATGATAAAAACCATGATGATAATTTGGGCATATGGATATGGATGGATTGATGTATAATTTTCAAGGAGTCACCTAATGAATGAAAATATACTAAGTCAATTCACAACAAATGAAAGCAAAAAAATAGGGAAACAAATATACAAACAAACAAAAACACCAATAAAAAAACACAACAAAACATAAAGAAATAAAAATAAAGACAAAAAACAAAATAACTAGAACAAAATTAACACAAACAATGGTTAATCAAAATATTCATGTAAATAGAAGATAATCTATTCATGCATGTGTAATAGAGCTATTACTCTTATCAAAAGGGTGACCCCTAAGCGAGATAATAATGACATAGTTATAATAACACAAGAACAATGGCATAAGGTTTCCCCTAGGTTATAGGGAGGTAACTATTATGGAGTTAATATACACCCTTAGAGAGAGTTATTCAAGATCACTCTAACTAATCCATAATATTGGGACAAACCCAATCTATGGGTAACTTATGATGGGGCTAAACCTTCAAAGAAGGTTGACTTCCTCTTGATGGATCACCTATACTAATATTTGTACTAAGAAAAGGGTTAGAAAGGGGTAAAAGGATTATAATAAAGTTAACCAAGTGATGCACCAAATTAAAATGAGGCTCTCATATGCTCTAACCCATATTAGATTAGATTAAGACAATGCAAACTTACACAACCCCAAAATCAAGCTAATTACATAAGTATTTCATAGACTAGGTTCAGGAAGCAATGAATGCACAGAAAGAGGAGTTCTAAAAATCACTGAGAGCTTACATCAATAGAAAAAATAACACTAGTATATACCTATAAATAGCTTGAAAACACCTTAAATGAGGTAAAAAAGGAGGATAATGGATGAGGAAGATTCTCCTTCACATAATTCCATCATTCACAACTCACTAAACATTGATCCAAGGTAAGAGATAGGTAAATAAAGTCCTTTATTGCTTCAAGAGGTAATGATTACATATTTTTTATAGGATTTAGTTTTATCAAAATGAATATATCTTTTAACATCTTAAAGAGTCCCATGATACTCCCAAAAATGAGTATCCTCACAAATGGGAAAGAATGGGTGATATACAGAAGGGGAAGAGATAAGAGAGGGGACATGTTAACCAAGAATAATCAATGAGCTACCACTTTCAATGAATGTTCCACCACCTTTTAATCAAATCAAGATTGATCCTTTATTGACAAATTAGCCTAAATTTTCTCTAATTAGTCTTTAAGTTTTTCTCATTGGTTGACAAATATGCACTAGAAGACAAGAATCTATTCTACAGATGCTGAGTCATGATCCTTTCAAGGAAGAAAGATCTTTAATTTCTAAACAACAATTTAATATTCCACTATTCTCTAGTCACCATATCTATTTTCTTTATTTTATATGCCATATTACACTTTACTTTCTTATGATGACAACATCTTCATATATTGAATCTAATAGAGCCATGATGTGTCTACTTTGAGTGGTGGTAAGTCACTTCTTATCAATGATTTGGATATATCAAATATGAGACACTTGTTTATAATCATTCATCTACCCCATTTAAATATCTAAACATAGGTTTAATATAAATGAAAACTAGTCTCCTTTATTGGTTTTCCTATAGTTCTCCTATCAATTAAAAGCCTACAATCCATATAGATCTATTCTTCATCCTTATTCAATAGCTAACTATCGATCTTTGATCTCTACTAGGTCTAGAAAGACCTTATTTTTCCTCTAAGAATTTATAGAAGCCAAGAATTCACTATTTACACAAATATCATTTAAAGATCAATGATCATAGTTATGAAACAATTATGCAACCTCAAAATATGGGCTCTATAAGTTCTAAATCTTTGAACCAAAGGTTGAGACTATGATTTAATGGTGATGGAACTTCATTATAACCATCTTGACTATATGACTATGTCCCAAGTTTAATGGATGTTATACTATGCTCTAATGGCAACATATGCCCCTTTGAAATGTTTCTCTAGTTTGACTTTGGTCACATGTTCTAACTCTACTCGAAGTCTCATGTCTTTGAATTTTAATATTGACCATCAATCTCGATCTGAGCTTCCAAAAATATGCCATTTGTCAGCTCTAAATTCATCTTTCAAGATCCTATTATCAACCCTTTTTATTTTTAACATAATGTGCACCATTAATCCTGATTTATATGAATGAACACGATCCATAGATCTTTTTTTAGTCTAACATAGTTGAGACACTTGGTAACTTCTCAATTATCTTCGATATTCGATAAATTATTGACCCATTACTCATCATTAGATCTTTTTTATATGATTTCACATGCACCATAAATCTGCCTAGACCCACTAGCTTTGTTAGTCAACACATTTCATTAGATATTTATTTAGTTACTTTATATTTTTAAACTTTTCATCAATTTTATTATGCTAACCTTTTGACTTGATGTTCATCATTGATCTTTGATGCATGATCAAACGTGTGTCATTAAATCTTTGAGCCCCACTGACTCTATCAAATTTTTGCTTACCATTAGATTTGATATTAGCTCCTAATATTTGGACACTTTTAAGATTCATGTTCAACATAGGAACATTTTAATTTAAATAGCTATTTATCATAGTTTTAACTTAACATTCTCATGCATGTTTCACTCTACAAGTCTAACTTTGAAGCTTTATATCTTGAAATAACAAGCTCATCAAGACATGAAATTTGAAAAGGATGTTCAAGGCATGAAAGAATTCATGTATGTGTAATTTTTTGTCTTGAGAGGCTTCGCAAGTGCATTTATTAAGTGTGTAACTAGACTAACCTATTTGTTTCTACATGATGTGATGATGGCAGTTTAGCTCTCTTATGCTTGTGTAAGAACTTTCAAGGCTCAAAATGAGTTTTTGAGGTTTTTGGAACCTATTTTATGTCCATGAAGGTCATGAGAACCTATTAAATATCTTCCCTTACAACTCTAGACCTATTTCAAGACTTGCTTCTTAAAGATCAATAAATTGCACTTTAAGCTTGCTTAAAGTGTTTCAAAAGCATTGTGAGCAATATGAGATCTTTGGACCATTAATTAAATCTATAAATATACTTAGATCATCCATTTAGGTAGAATATTTGTATGTAGGTCAAAATTTACCAACATCTTTGATGACTCACAACAAAGCATGCCTACTATGCTTGAGAACCCATACTAGTTTCCTTATCTAATCCATTGGGCATGGAGTCTCCTCTCTATTTCAACATATTGATATAAATTTAAAAAATAGCTTCCAACCTCTCTAAAAAAACTTCTATTAAATTAAAAATGACAAAAATAAATAAAACAAAACAAAGTTCCCAAGGAACTTAGAGGAAAGCATAAAATATACCTACTCTAAACTAACCAATCAGAATGGAATCTATACAAAACCATTGATTATATATACAAAATAGCTTCCCTTTCTCAATAAATATAATATGATTTACATGATTTAGGGAAGGTAGCCAAATATGTAGGAGTGAATATTTAACATATTGGTGATATACTTCTCCAATAATAAGAACAAAAATAAACTCACTTACCCAATCTGATTGATTGGACATACAAGCATTTTAGAGTGGATAGGCAAGCTGATCTAACTCTTTTTGATGTTCAAATTTGTGCTCTAAATTAAGAAAAACAAGTGATGGTTCCTTCTTGTCATCTTCCAAATAAGATAGGTAACTGATAGGACATCCTCTTGCCAATAAAAACATTGGGAAATCAGATTTTACCTCACTCATGCACTTTTTTGCTCCATCATTATGCTCCTTAGGCATAATTAGATCATAGTCTCCTTAGAGAGGAACATATCCTACCCCAAGATATCAAACAAGTCCTCCAAATCCCTTTCACTTATTGGTGTATTAAAGCTAACCTTGAGTTTATTAGGATCTTCTCCTTGAATCACATGCTCATATTAAAATCTTTGTTCACCCTCAAAGTCTTCCTCCATCACAAAAAGTGGTAGCTCATCAAACTACATCACCTGAGCACTCAAGATGTCTTCTTCATGAACCTCACTCAAGATTTCATCTTGTTTTTTGATTGAAAATGAGGGTTGACTTAGAAAACCAAGGTCAAAAAAGATACATCTATTTTTCTCAAGGTTTGATTTACCTTCCTCCAACTCTAGTCTAGTAGGGCTATCTTAATTTGTCACCTCATCTTGAATTGAACCAACCTCTAGTTCCTGGTTATGATCCTCTTCTTGATTTATGTAGAATGGAACTTTAGTATTCCATTAAAAGTCTACTCTAGTTTTAACTTGAGGATTATTCTCATTAGGATACATTTCATTAGTGTCAAATCCATACCAAGAAGGTTGGTTCAAACCTAATTCTTCCCCTTCTAAATGAAGTAGGCTACCTATCATGATCTCCTCATCATAGATATTTAAATTATCCTCTTTAGGTCCACCTATGACTACAATCTCCTCCTTTATCCTTTGTATAATATGTTATTTCTATAAGAGGGAGATGGTGAGAGTGTGAATATTTTCACCTTGCTTGCAGCTTATGAGAGTACCTTCCAGCTAGGGACTTTGAATGGTCTCTTTGGTGGCCCTTGAACTGGTGCTTGGGTTGATTTAACTAGCACCTCTTCCTTATTAAAACCTTTCTAGATTGACTTCCATGAGGGGAATGTGTAAGAAATAGTTTCCTCTTATTAATTTTGACTCTCTCCCTCTTTCCTCATTTTTATATCTAACTCTCTGATTTGCCTATCTATATTATCTTGGAATAGATTTTCTTGAAGGTGGTTAGGAGATTTATGAAGATAAGGAACACAAGAGGGTTAGTATGAGCTACAAGAGGATTTTTCAAGAATATAAGTGGAATCTTAGGTATCAATAATAGGCTTATCCATAACAATCCCCTTCTTTCTTTTAAGGCTCTCTTGGATTGAAATCCAATAAGGCAATGTCTTAGGAACACATGAATAACTTGGAACACTTAAAGGGTCACTTAGAGTGGTATTTTGGGGAATAATGGGGGGCATATATGAGGTCTGACATGGTGTATATGAAGACACATGAGGTTGATGGAGTTGGACCTGCTATTTGTCAAGGCTTCTTAGCTTATCCTCAATGATTTGAATGTAACCACCTACATCCATCATCTCACTTGAGAGGTTCCTCCAATTTGGCCCATTAATATGTGCATATTCTTCCTTCATTAGCTATAATGCATTTCTCATGTCATGAATGATATGATTATCGATATCTTGACCATATCACCTTTGTGTATTAAGGTCTATAATGTACCTTTGATAGCCTAAGAGCATTTGATTCCAACTTGAAATAGATCAGTCTGGGGAATGACTAGGTACATCTTGAGCCTAAGAAGGTTGATGAATTAAATCTTGAGAACCACTTAGGGTGAAGCCATAAACATTTATAATTTGATATGAAGGATGTTGAGGTAGAGAATAAACATACTAATCAAAAGAGTGATGATACATATTGAATAATGATGAATAGGCACCTAGGATGCTTACAACCAGAAGCTTTGATTCGTAGTCACCATTGATGTTTAAAAAAATACCCTTAAAATATGATTGGATAAAGAGAACACCAAAACTCTTCACCAGTGAACAATGTAGTAAGTCCCACTAGGTTTGTAAAAAACTATTATGTTTTAAATATAAATCTTTAGAGAGATTTATTCAATCTCCCTCTGATTAAGCCATAATATTGGGACAAACCCAAGCTATGGGTAACCTATGAGGGGGATGAACCTCTAGAGAAGGTTTAATTCCTCTTGATGGATCACCTATACTAATGTTTATATTGAGAAAAGAGTTATAAAGGGGCAAAGGGCTCCTAATAAAGTTAACTAGATGATGCACCAAATTAAAATGAGCCTCTCATATGCTCAAACCAACACTAGATCAACATAAGATAATGTTATATTACACAACCCCAAAATCAAACTAGTTGCATAAGTATTTCATAGACTAGGTTCAAGAAGCAATGAGTACAAACAAAGATGAGTTCTAAGACTCACCAAGAGTTTACATAAATGGTAGAAAGAAAACTAATCTAGACCTGCAGATAGATTGAAAACACCTTAAATGAGGTTAGAAAGGAGGACAATGGATGAGGAAGATTCTCCTTCACACAATGCCATCATGCAAAAATCACAAAACATTGATCCAAGGTATGAGATAGGCAAATAAAGTCTTTTATTAGTTTAAAAAGTAGCTCTTACATATTTTTGATAGATTTTAACCTTATCAAAATGAGCATATCTTGTAACATATCAAAGAGTCCCTATTACTCCCAAAATGAGCATCTTCACAAATGGGAAAGAATGGGTGATATATAGAAAATGGGGAGAGAGAAGAGAGGGAGCATGTTAACCAAGAATAATTAATGAGCTATAAATTTTAATGAATGTTCCACCACCTTTTAATCTAATCATTATTGATCCTTCATCGATAAATTAGCCTAAATTTATTGCAATTAATATTTATTTTTTTTCTCATTGGCTGACAAATATGCACTAGAAGACAAGAATATATTATGCAAATGATGAGTCATGATCCTTTCAAGGAATAAGGATCCTTAAGATCTAAACATCAATTAAATCTTCCACTATGTTCTAATCACCATATCTCTTTTCTTGATTTTCTACACCATCTCCCACTTGAAATTTTTATGAAGATAAAATATTTCTATCTTGAATCTGACAGAGCCATGCTATGTCTACTTTGAGTAGTGGTAAGTACGTACTTGTCGAGGATATATTTATATCAAATATGATACACTTTTTCATAATCATTCATCTACCCCATTTCAATATCTAAATATAGGTTTAGTATAGATGAAAACCAATCTCTTTTATCGGTTTTCTTATAGTTTTCCTATCAATGAAAAGTCTACAAGCCATGTAGCTTTGTTCTTGATCGTTATTCAATAGCTAACTGCCCATCTTTGATCTCTACTAGGCCTAAAAAGACCTATTTTTGCCTTTGAGCATTTATGGAAGCTAATAATTCACTATTTAAATAAATCTTCTTTATATTTCAATGATCACATTTGTGAAACAATTTCACAACCCCAAAAATATGGGCTCTATAAGTTTTAAATCTTCAAACTAGAGGTTGAGACTATGTTTTAATGGTAATGAATCTTCATTATAACCATCCTAGCTATATGACTATGTCCCATGTTTAATAAATGCACAATTATGATCTAATGGTGACATATGTACCTTTGAAATATTTCTTTGGTTTAACCTTGGTCACATGTTCAACCTGTACTCAAAGTCTCATCTCTTCAAATTTTAATATTGACCATTGATCTTGATCTGGGATTCTTAAACCATGTTATTTTTTGGCTCTAAATTCATCCTACAAGATCTTGCTATCAATATTTTAACTTCTTTACCTCATGCATACCATCAATCTTGATCTATATGAATGAATGTTATCAATAGATATTTTACTAGTCTAACGTAGTTGAGATAATTGGTAGCTTCCCATTTAGTTTCAAGATTCATTAATTTATTGACCCATTTCTCACCCTTAGATATTCTTTGTATGATTTCACATGCACCATCATTTTGTCTAGACCCACTAGTTTTATCATTCAATGCACACTATTAGATCTCTATTCAGGTACCCAAGATCTTAACACTTATCATCAACACATTTATGTTGAATTTTTGACTTGATGCTCATCATTTATCTTTTGTGCATGATCAACCATGTGGCATTAGATCTTCAAGGCCCACTGACTCTATTAGATGGCCATTTTCTATTAGATTTGATCTTAGTTCTCAATATTTGGACACTTGTTAGCTTTGCATTCAACTTGGGAACATTTTAATTAAAATGGATATTTATCATAGTTTTATTTTGATGTTCCTTCACATGTTTTACTCTTCAAGTCCAACTTTGAATTTTTATATCTTGAGATAGCAAGCTCATCAAGACATTAAATTTGCAAAAGATGTTTAAGACATGAAAAAAATCATTTTCATGCAATCTTTTTCCCTAAGAGGCTCCCTAAGTGCATTTATTAAATGTACAATCAGACTAACTAATTTGCTTCTACATGATGTATTGATGATGGTCTAGCTCTTTTATGCTTGTGCAAGAACATTCAAGACTCAAAATGAGTTTATGAGACCTATAAAACCTACTTTATGTCCATGAAGGTCATGATCACCATGATAAATTTTTGAACCTCTTTCCTTACAACTCTAGACTTGTTTCAATACTTGTTTCTCAAAGATCAACAAATTACACTTTAAGCTTGCTTAAAGTGTTTTAAAGGATTTGTAAGCAATATGAGATATTTGTACCACTCATTCCATTTATAACTCTACTCAGCTCATCCATTCAGGTAGAATCTTTGTATGTAGGCCAAAATTGGCCAATAGTAACAACACAAAAGATGAAAAAATTTCCCCCACACCATATGATATAATGAAAAAATATGGGGGGAATAGAAAAAAAGGGAGGGGTAGTTGAGATAACTCCATATAGACTAGGCAAGTGGATGTTACTTACATAGTTCCATGGATGCAAGATCCAACATGAAATTCAATTCAAATGTAATTCTCTAAGGATATGGGATAGAATAAGAATGATAATATAATGTGATTGATGTGTAGAGTAATATGGGAATGGTCTTTCAAAATGATGAGATAATCTGAAATAAAGAATACTCATAAAATGGTGAGAGCATAATATTAAACCTAGTGGTCATTAATGTTTCAATGTTGAATACATAATGCACATAATATAAACTCACAAAATGGTAAGAGCATAAAGCTAAGGATAATAAGGATGGGGAGACTAAATAACAAGTGGTTACTTATGAAATAACTAGGAGTCCTAGAATCCTTAAGCAAAAGAAGTTGTTTAAAAAGAAAGGAAGGTGCAGTTGAGCTAACCTGAGATACCCCATATATCCAAGTGATTCCTACATAGTTAATTTTAACCTTAGGCTGATGTATTCCTATTTGAAATGGGAGGAAAAATCCCAATGTTATCTATAGATAAACTAAATAAAGAAGATGGCCCATTCCAAAAATGATTCATGACTTTATATCTCATGTAGAAATTTTAAGCTAATTTTCATGATTTTGTGATTTTTAAGATTTATTAGATATTTTACAAATGTTTTTGAAATTTGTTAATCATCTCAAATTGATTGAGAATTACAAAATATGAAACTATCCAACTTGTAAATTAGTAAGAGCATGGCTTAAGTTTCTCTCAAAATGGTGAGAGCCTTCAATTTAAAAATGTTCATAAAACAACAAGAGCATCACTAAAGGGACTGAAATGACCTCAACATGAATCGAGAACTACCTATATATCTCTATTAGGAGCTCAATTCATTATAGTTATTCCTAACAATAGAGGAATCTAATTAGGTAGCACCAAGTTAATGAATTAAACAAATGGTATAATATGGCATAAGAATGGTAAGGTGATACAATAATGCATGATAAAGGTGTTGCTTGAATTTTCCCATAGGCAATTATAACTGGAAATAATGGCATAGGTCAATGATACTAATTTTCCCAAAGGTGGATATAATTAGTATCACAGAGTGGGACACTAATTTTACCAAATGTGGTTATAATAGTGAATATGATTAATGAAATGAAATAATAAATGAAGGATGCAACTACCAAACCATTATCATACTAGTCCAAAATAATGGAACTAAGGGTAAAAGGGTGGGGAGGGAGGGTAAAAACAACTTTGGTCAATATGGAAGGTATGGTATAATGGCATAGTGTATGTTTAAAGAAGATGATGATCTAGTACAATGTAAATGAGCCTCATAGAAAGTACTTTAGGTCCCTCAAATGAAATCATTCTTGAGGTGTATGATGTTCATCAGCTCATCATGTTCATCTCCATATGGTTTAACAAGCTTGTATGCTGTGGAGGCATATTTTTCAAGAATGATGTATGGGCCTATCCAACTGGGTTTTAACTTGCCTTTATGATTCTTCTCAACCATGGTGTTCTTTTGGTTTTATTTGATAACAAGATCACCATGATCGAACTCTTTGTGTTTGGCCCATCAGTTATATTTTCCATAGAGTCTATTTTGGTATGCTTAAAGGCTATTGACAATGGTTTTCATCAAGTAATTCTATCTCTTGAAGGTGAGCTACTATATAATATTAATCATCCAAGACATGTTTCAATGAGATAAATAGAAAAGGTAACTCAAACTCAATGGGAAGTATGTCCTCAATATCATAGACTAAGGAATATGGAGTGTATCATATTTGAGTATGGTAATTAGTGTGATATGACCAAAGGGTACAATATATTTAGAGGTACCAATCATGGCTAGCATCATTAACAATATTTTTAAGGATTTTGACAATGGTTTTATTATATGTGTATGTTTGGCCATTATCTTATTTGTAATATGTGGTATATAAATTTTAGGTGATATTATACTCAGCAAAAAACATTTTTACATCCTTATTCTTAAACAATCTACCATTTTAGGTATAATTTTAGATGGGATACCATAATGGTAGATGAGATGGTTAAAGATGAATTTGTCAAAAAAAATTTCCAATCACATAAGTGAGGGGTGTAACTTTAATCCACTTAGTGAAATATTTAATAATGGTAAGGATGTTTTGATGGCCATCATTTGAGGCAGGTGTTGACCAAATTTGATTTTTTAGTCAAATTAGGGCACCTATAAGTAATTTTTTTTTTATAGGTCTATAGGGGGTCTAATATATTTTTATAAGGTGTTTTGTAGATCAATTAATGTCAATTGATGTTACAATAACTTTGGTCATTAGTTATCTAGGTCCATTTATCATTGTGAGTCATTTTAAGGGGTCAAATAGATACATTTAATTATTTGTATGGGTTTATTGGGAAATGTGCCAGTTAAAAATTCTGATGTCACATGCCATGTGTCCTAAGAAGTCTTTAGTGATTGTTACTAAATAATTATTGTAGGTTGTGCAAAAAAAAGGATAGCTTTATATTTAAAATAGAAGATTTGGCACTTGTATGGCTTCCTTGGGAAATATGCCACATGGGAGAGGGTCATGGGATGTCATTTCACCTTACTGAACTCAAATCCATTCTTTTAATGAATTTAAATTTCCATTTCTATCTCAAAACCATTTTAACTCATCTTCACCCTTCTTGGCATAAACAAGTGACTTGCAAGTTTCCACTTGGTACAATGAGCAAAAAGGTTTATAGGTAGAATGCTCTTGATTATTTTTAAAACTATGAGACCTTCATTTTAATATATGAAGTTTTCATATTGGTCAAGTTTTCATTATGAACCATCATTAACAAATTGAGCCTCCAAATCTACTTGTAAATGTGTGAACCATATCACTTTTGCTTCATTTAGAGCAAGTCCACACAAACCAATTGCTAAGATTACCTCCAAAGATTTTTGGATTCATCCTATAATTATTTAAACACTTGGTTTCATGTTTCAAGTGGTTTTTCTATGATAACCAACTTAATTTGTAGGAGGATACACCATTTTACATTGTGAAGAGTTTTCACTATTTTTAAGAGTTTTGTGCTTTGTTATGGCTTAAGGGGGTTGTTTTAGTGTCTTAAACACGTTTTTAGAGTCTTCTTACTCTCCTATTTACATTTAACCTTAATTATCTAATGCATTCTCATGATTTACAATCTCACATGCCACACAAATAGTCATCCAACACTTTGTCTGCCTTGTTCCACATGTTTACAAGTGACTTTTAGGTTGGAAAAAGATGTGTTGGAGATTATTTCAAGGTATCATTGGTAAAATATTGAATTTTAGGGACTGATAGTGAGTTTTAATTGTTATGATATTAGGAATCAACATGTCCTACTCCATTCCAAGCTAACTACCTGCATACATCTCACATATACCTACAACAAGCTCCCTGATGACATCATCTTAAGGTAAATATCTTAGTGATGAGTTAAAGTATTTGAATCATGAATTTTTATATATTTTTTTAACATTATCATGAGGATTTTTGGTTCATTATTATTCTCTATTTCACATTTTCCTAATCTCACTACATGTTCATTCAAATGCTCACCTACAAGTGGCCTGAATAGGGGGCTGATATGTTCAATAGAATTTTAAAGCATGTAATGAGACCATAATTAGATCCATTTCACATTTAACATACTATGAAAAACTTGTATGAGGTTATATAATGTAAAATAATATATGAGAAGCCTTCTTAAGAGTGAAGACTGTGTTTTGAGACAAAATCCCTAAATGAGCAAAATAAATGCTTATAAGCTTTTTGGAGGTGGTATATAACATGGTTGACAGGGTTTCAAGGCAATATAAGTGAGTGAAGATGATATTACTATTATAGTACAATACCACACCAAGTTTAAGGTTAGGAGGATGAGAGTAAGATAGTTATTGAAAGGGCTAAAGTTGCCAAATTATGCACTGAGATTCTTCATTGTTATCTACAGTCTTAAATCCAAAAGGACCCCTTTTCATCCAAAAGCAAAAGAATCAAACTATGGCTCAATGAATAATGATCTAAAATGTATTAAAATGTCTCAAAATTACATTATGTCATATAATATCATCAAGAAGATATTCATTGTGTTTCTTGCTTCCCTTACTCACCTAGTAGTTTGTACAATGTCAAAATGCCCACCTACAGTAGTGTAGGTTGATAGTGAGATATGAACATGTGTTTGATAGTGATTCAGCAATTTCAAGGTAAATAAATGGTAATAAAAAGTACCTTAAGGATTTAACAGGGTTAAATAATATTATTTATCATCAAGACAAGCCAAATTTAAGCCCTATAGTCACACATAATTTGTATAATAGGCTTGACATGCACCTATAATTGAATATGGGGATAGATTTACCATATTGATGCTTGAAGTGGTGTTTATATAATTTAAATTAAATCAATTAATAGAAAATATATAATTATATCTCATTCTCATAGATTGACTTCATCCCTTCATGACCAATACCAAATGACCCAAACACTCATCTATAGCCAGCAAGAGTCTTGAGAGAAGAAAATGTCTAAGTCAAAAGATGAAGGTAATATTTGAATTCAACTAGAGATATAAGTAAATGTAAATGAAATATTCATTGTGTTACATAAAAATTTGTTTTAAATACTTTATTAACACCATAATAAAATGACTAAGACCCTTGTATTCACTTATAAGTAGGGTTGTAAGCAGGGCACCTAAACCTAGACAGTGTTTTGGAAAGTCTACACAAGATGATGTTCTTGAAGGATCCTAAGGAGAGATGATTTTGGATGGATATTATTTAAATTATATATTAATCCAATATATTCTCCTACAATACAAATAATATCTAAATAATTAAAGTACACCTATAATTGGTACAAGGCAGAGTATCTCATAATAGACAGTAAGATGAGAAGGGTCTTAAGTAAGGATCTAATGGTCAATAAAATTGACATCATGAATATTTGATATGTATTAAATGAAATATAATTTATTAATAAACCCATACATAACCTCCAAGGTCTTTGCAAACCGAATAACCTACAACAAACCCTAGAGTATCTCAGTCCAGTCAATGTTAAAACCTAGTCTTGAAGATCCAAGGTTTATGTAGGGTATGAAGGGTAGAGATGGTGTGTGAACCTGAAGCATTATTAAATTTATAATTATAGTTTTTTTAACCCATTTTTTACATGGGAAACAAAAAATTATGATCCTTTATTAATGCATCACATGGCCATTTTGAAATAACCCTGCACAGTCTTAGTTTCCAACAAGTCTGTCTTAGATTTTCACATTTTTAAAGGGGATAAACATGAAATTGAGATGATTTTTTTTTAAAAAATGTAATCACAACTATTATAATTAAATAAAATACCCATTTTTTCTATAATAACAAGGGAAGTACCCATTGTTTAATCTTAGATAGGGGTACTTCTGTTAGAGCATAAAGTGATAGTTTTATTGAATAAGGTAAAAGGGATGAATCATGAGCTATATGGACCCATAAAGAAGGTGTAGGAAGATTATATACACATGAAAATATGGTTAAAATATAAGGGGAAGGTGAAACAAAATAAATTAATCTATGCCATTAGGTTTGTAGGTAAGCCATTTTGAGACATAACACCCAACAGGGGTCATTTTCAACTACAGCCCTAGGTGAGATTTCCACATTGATTGATCATGATTTTTATATGTATGAAGATTTGTTTGAATCATATGTACATTATTTAAACCACTAAAATTCATGTTTGGAGATAAAATTCAATTCATGCCTACTTGCCAAGACAAGCCTAGTATCTAAATGGAGGGTCACTCTGAGTTTTAGCTTAAGACAAGCTTTCCCATAACTTAAAACATGTTAATTAAATGTATAAAAAGGTTTAAAAACTATAAAAGTGAAAATAATATCAAAAAAATAACCATTTTGGACCTTGAAACAAGTTTTGGCTTGCAAGAAGGAAATAACAAGCCAAAGAAGCCATTTTTAATTGCTCACATCATTCATGACACTATGCATGGGAAACAGAGTTATGGGATCTTGTCAAGGGTATTATAGGCCATTTTAGGGAAAAACTTTCTCAATTTTGATGTACCAAATTTATGAATAATCATTAAGACCAAAAATAGGCCTAAAACCCTACTAGACCCTTTCTAAAGACTAGTCTTAGATAATGGAGTTGGATAGCTACACAAATGAAATATTTTGTCTATAATGATGATTTAAGGTTATATAGGACTCCTATAGTCTAATTCACATCATGATTAGTTGTACGGAATTGTAAAGATAGGGGTCTAAATATGATTTTTCTCATTATTTTATGTGTTGTGTAGGATACAAGAGGACTATGAGATGAAACCAAGTTTGGAAGAAATATTGAAAATTATAATAATTCTTAATATTAATTTCATTCCATGAAAAAACTTATAAGTTCTAAAACTAGGTGTTTCAACTTAGCCAGTCAAATCTGGCATATTGGACAAGCTAGAGAGATGGGAGAAAATATTGAATCAAAGTTTTTTTTAAGTACCCCTAAATATTAAAAGGATATTGAGGGTCTAGACACATGTAAAACACAATATTTTATATACTTTAATGGACAAATGAAGCCAAATTTGAAGACAAGTGTGCAAGGTGCATGAGGAGGTTTCCTAGAGTGTAGGTGATGATGGCTCTCTTCTAGGTGATTCAAAAGGACCAAACATGAAACCAATTAATGAAGAGGAATTTATGAGATCCTATACTTCAATTCCAATCATTTTAACTATCCTTGATCAATTAAAAGTCACTCAAATAGGCCTAATCATGAAGGTAGTTTTTTGTGCAAGAAAAGGAGTTTTAGGCCACTTTACATAACTTTGATGACTTGGATTGACACTTGTTACTCATTAACTCACATGGTTCGACCCATATCCTCTTCCCATGAATGGATAAATGTTATTATTAGCTTAATAAGTGTCCTTATGACCCTTGTACTTCTATTCTTCTCTCTCTCTCTCAAACTCTATAAGAGCTGGCCATTTTGTCATTATATGGGATGATTCACTTGAGTATGGTGAATCCATGATCAATTGTATACATTTTAATAAATAAAATGACTAAGTGTTACCTATTTCATGACTATATTTAGTTTCTATAATTGAATGTTTTATTTTACTTAAGTGACACTTTTGTTTCCTTAGCATGTTAGCTCATTCTTGCAACCTATTTGCACTTGGAAAACTTCTTACAGGGCATGTGAAGTGTTATTATGATATGTCAAAGATTAAGTGAATTTTTATCTTTATTAGTGACATTTAAGGCCTCTTGTCTATTCCTCCTATCCTAGATGGTGATCTTGACCTCATAATGTAACATTGATGTGAGAAGTTGTAGATTGAGAAAGTGTATGCTTGGTTTATTGCTTGATCTCAAGTGTAATATGCATATGGTTGGATGTAATCATTAATTTTAGTGTATCACCTCCACTAGTTTAGATTTTATTTCAATTTATTTCTCCCTTTTTGACCTCCCCCCCCCCACAAAGTTCAATTCTACTTTGATCCATAGTGGTACATCAAGGGAGCTAGCCCTATCTAGAGATTCACCTCATTCCTTAGGCTACCCAAAAGCCTATAGGTGATTATAGTGTGCCACTTAGATAAGGAGAGCCTTTTCATCTCCTCATAGGGTGTATATATAAGTGACAATATTTTTTTTCATGCCTAGTGGGATTGTTGTCCAAGAGGTTGAATAATTCTTGATGTTTTGCTTCAACAAATCAACCTTTGAAGTCATTTCAACAAGCACCAATGGTGACTCCAAATTGAAGTAGCTAGTTAAGTAGTCCGAGTGTAAAAAAATAAAAAAATTGGTACGTACCAGCATTAATTTGATAAATACTATTCCAATGTGCCTCCCTATTAGTTTCATCAAGCTAATGTTGATCATGGCTTCCCCCAAAGTGGCTCTCTTGCTCCCAATAAACCTTAGTATGGTCATCCTCCCTATAGTCAACCTAAAAAGAATATTAGAGAGATAAGATTTGAATGGGAAAAGAAAGTAAAAGAGTGTGATAGGTTGAATGAGTTAAATATGCATCGTCAAGAGCTTTAATATCAATCCCTTGTTCACTAAGAAGAGTTGAGATACAAAGAGGAATGTTTAGCCAAGCACTCTCAAGTCATCAAACATATGGAAGAAAGACTAGTGAGTTTGAATAATAAATATACTCAATGAAACGAGATTTATGTGCCCTCTCTGATCCTCAATCAGCCTCTTCCCATGAAAAGCCAATCCCATTGTGTTCTAAAAATCTTCAAAATTGAAATTGTTCATCAAAATAAGATTGATAAGTCATCTAGTTTGCCTAATGTGTCTTCTCTTGTACCAAGTGAGTCCTCTTGTATCTTAATATTTTAAAACTCATAATTACACACAAAAATAAGATAGATCAAATCTCTTGTGTGCCTAAATCACCTTATTTTATACCAATTCATCACCATCCTACTCTAAATCTCTTATAAATAGTAGTCTAACATCAAAAGATGCTAGAAGAATCCTCTGGTGAGCCCATCAATTCCAACACCTCAAGTTGAAAGCCCTCCTTTATCCAAGAATATCCTATACCTCCTATAAATCAGTATGTGCATCCTCAATTAGCCCCTCATATACTTATACAAGTTGTACCTAATCTTTGAAAAACTTCTCAACCATTTCAATCTAGCCTCAATATCCCAAGTTAGATAATTTCTCATCATGAGCCAACTCAAAACCTTGAGAAGATGGATGAGATTGTTATTGATCATGAATAAAGGGAATCAATTAGCATTAAAAGTTGGAGGAGTACTCATCATGTGCCAATAAAAGATCTTGAGGAAGAAATAAAGGTTGAAAAGAATAAGATGGTCCTCGAGAAGGTAGATGAAGCTACCTATCATCTTCAAGAGAAGGTTTTTCAAGACAATCGAGATAGGCAAATTGAGGAGATAGAGATGAGATGGAAAATATTGATCCAAGGAAGCATGAATGAGGTTACTAATTTTCCTCAAAAAGAAGAACACATCAGCATTTCAAGTTGGAATCAAGTGGTTAAGTCATGGGAGAATAACAAAGTTGATGAGGTGATAGTATTAGAAGATCAAGAAGAGATTGTATTTGTTAGAGAGACCCTTCAAGGTGAATCCACTCATGAAGACACTTACTAGTAGTTTTCTTATGTCTTTCAATAAGAGATAGACAAGTTTAACACGTCAATATTAGATGATGAAGAATGCAAACATGATGAGCTCCCTCTCCCTTTGTTTGATGAACATCCTTTTTGCTTTGAACAAGATAGTGATCAATCCATGGAACATGAGTTGGATGAGTTTCAAGAACATGTTGTTGAGAAACTAGAGACTCTTGTGTTTGAGTAATAAAAATGAGAAATTATATTGTTGTGGTAGAGGCATAGAAGAGGGAGATATTGAGAAATAAAGTGATGATGTTTGGGTTGAATTAGAAAACTATTTTCTCAACTACAACATCATACCAACCACCCTTCCTCAAGAGAGTAATGATGAATCTATATATCAGTTTGTCAATCTTCTTGATGATAAATAGTATTTGAAGAGCAACCAAAATAATGCCTAGAAGAAGATGAGCCAAATCAACCTTCCAAGAATGAATTGATAATCATGAACACCTTGGGACACTACACTAGAATTAGAGACTAGAAAGAGATATGTCTTGAAGATTAGAATGAGTATGTGTAAATTTATAAATTATTTAATGTTGATCCATTTTAAGCTTCTCCAAGGAAGGTGGAAAGCAAGAAGGTTGATTCATCAAGTTTCTACTTCAATAAACCACTTGTTTACCACCATCAGGTTTATTGTCATGGAAAAGAATTAAGAAACTTCCCCTTTGATCTAGGAGGGAGAAGAACATATCATGTTATATGTACATGATTAGTTTATTTCTTACCTTTTTCTGTTGCCCTAAGTACCTTGAGCACATGTGTGTGTCTTGTGTATTCTTTTTTTGTTGTGTGTGTACTTTGCTTTATGTAGTTAAGGTAGTCTTAGTGTCTTGTCTAGATTAAATGTTTGGGTCAATGGTCAAAGGTTTTATTTTTTTCCTCAATCCTTATATGACTCCTAATCCTAATGTACTAATAAGGATATTGGTCTAGTCAGTATAGTAGGCATACTACCCCTATGAGTCACCAATTTATTGACCAAATTTGAATTTTTAGTCAAAATAGGTCACCTGTAGGCAAAAATTTAGTTTTTGAGGTCTATATGGGGTCTAATATATTATTATATTTTGTTTCATAGGTCAATTAATTTCAATTTATTATATAATAACTTTGGTCATTAGTTCTCTAGGTCCATTTATCCTTTTGAGTCATTTTAAGAGGTCAAATAGGTACATTTAATGCTTTGTACAAGTTTTTTTGGGAAATGTACCAATTATAAATGTTGATGCCACATTTAATGTTTCTTAATAATTATTTAATGTCTTTTACTAACTAAATATTTCAAGTTGTGTAGAAGAAAGGATAGTTTTATAGTGAAAAAAGAATATTTAGGCACTTGTACAGCTTATTTGGGAAATGTGCCACATGGAAGAGGTTTAGAAGATGTTATTTAACCTTAATTAACTCAAATACACTCTTGTAATGACTTTAAATTTATATTTATATCTCAAAACCATTCTATCTCATCTTCACCCTTCTTGGCATAAAGAAATGACTTGTAGGTTTTCACTTGGTATGATCAATAGAAAGGGTTTTAGGTAGAATGATCTTGGGAGGTTTATTTAAACTAATATAAATTAATTTTAATATAATAATTTTTTATATTGGTCAAGTTTTCTTTATGAACCATCTTTAACAAGTTGAGCCTCTAAATCTGCTTACAAATCTATGAACCTTATCAGTTTTACTTCATTCTAAGCAAGTTCATACAAAATAGTTTCTAATATTTCGTCAAAATCTTATTGGATTATTTGTATAATTATTTACACACTTTTTTTCATGTTTTAGGTGGTTTTACTATGCTAACCAACTCAATTTGTAGGAGGATACACCATTTTGCATTATGAAAAGTTTTCACCATTTTCAAGAGTTTTGTGCTTTGTAATGTCTTCAAAGGGTTGTGTTAGTGTATTAAAAATGTTTTTAGATTCATATTTATCTCCTATTTACCTTTAAACTTTATTATCCAATGTAGTCTCTTGATTTTCAAGCTCACATGCCACACAACCAATCATCCAACACTTTGCCTACCTTGTTCCACATGTTTGCATGTGATTTTTACATTGGAAAAAGATGCGTTAGAGATTATTTCAAGGTATCCTTGATTAAATAATTAATTTTATGTATTTATAGTGAGTTTTAATTTTTATGATATCATGAATCAACATATCATGCTCCATTCTAAGCTAACATCCTACATACATCTCACATACACCTACAACAAGCTCCCTAATGATGTCTCCCAAGGTAAATATATTGGTGATGAGTTAAATAATTTTAAACATGGAGGATTAAATATGGTTTGAATATTCTCATGAGGATTTTTGGTTCATTCTTGTTCTCTGTTTCACACCTTCCTAAGCTCACTTCCTGCTCAGTCAAATGCTCACCTACAGGTGGACTAAATAGGCAAATAAAATGTTCAATAGAAAGTTAAAGAATGTAATGAGAACCCAAATGGAGAAATTTAACATTTAATATACCATTAAAAAAATTTATGAGGTGTTATAATGAAAATAAATCTATGAGAAGCCTTCCTAAGAGTGAAGACTGAGTTTTGAGACACAATCCCTAAATGAGCAAAACAGAGGCATATAAGATTTTAGGAGGTGGAATATAACATGGCTGATAAGGTTTCAAAGAAATATAAGTTATTTAATATTATACATCTATCATAGTATAAGACCTCACCAAGTTTGAGGTCAAGAGGATGAGAGGAAGATAGTTATTGAAAGGGCTAAAGTTGCCAAATTATACACTGAGATCCTTCATTGTCATCTATAGTCCTAAATCCAAAAGGACCCCTTTCATCCAACTAAAAAAGAATAAAATTATGCATCCATGAGAAATTATTTAAAATTTATAAAAAATACATTATATTATATAATATCATCAATAAGATATTCATTGTGTTTCTTGCTTCCCCTACTCGCCTAGTAGTATGTACAAGGTCAAAATACCCACCTACAATAGTGTAGGTTGACAGTGAGCTATGAACATGTGTTTGATAGTGATTTATAAATTTAAATGTGAATATAAGGTATAAAAATTACCTTAAATATTTTAAATAGTTATATAAGAGTCTTTATCATCAAGACAAGCCAAATTTAAGCCCTATGGTCACACATAGTCTATATAACAGGCTTGACATGCACCTATAGTTGAATATAGGGACAAAGTTTCCATATTGATGATTGACATGGTGTTTATCTCCTTAAAATTAAATCATGTCATATAAATTATATGAATGTATCTCATTCTCATAGGGTGACTTCATCCCATCATGACCAATACCAAATGACCCAAACACTCATCTATAAACAACATGAGTCTTGAGAGAAGAAAATGTCCCAGTCAAAAGATGAAGGTACTATTTGAAGTAAATGGGTAATATAAGTAAATTAAAAGTAAATATACATTATGTGACCTAAAAATTTGTTTCAAATACTTGATTAACACCATAATCAAATGACTGAGACCCTTGTATTCACCTATAGGTAGGATTGTAAGTAGGGCACCTAAACCTAGATAGTGTTTTGTAAAGTCTACACAAGATGATGTTATTAAAGTAACCTAAGGATATATGATTTTTTATGTACATTATTTGAATTAAATATTAATTAAATATATCCTCATACACTACAAATAATCTCTAAAGAACTAAAGTACACCTACAACTAGTATAGGGCAGAGTGTATCATGATAGAAGTAAGATGAGAAGGGTCTTAAGTAAGGATACAATGGTAATTAAAATGAAATAATTAATTTATTACATTTATTAAAGGACCTATAATTTATTAATAACCAATATACATCACCTCTAATGTCTATGCAATCAAAATAGCCTACAACAGACCCTAGAGTATCTCAATCTAGTCAATGCTAAAACATAGTCTTGAAGATGCAAGGTTTATGTAGGGTATGAAGGGTAGAGATGGTATGTGAACATGAATAATTATTAAATTTATAATTATAGTTTTTATAAAAAAAAAAATTACATGGTAAACAAATAAGGAAGATCCTTTTGTAATACATCACATGGCCATTTTGAAATAACCCTGCATTGTTTAAGTTTCCAACAAGTCTATCTTAGATTTTCTCATTTTTGAAGTGGCTACAAATATTAAATTGAGATTAAATTTGGTGTGAAAGGTAATAAAAAATATAAACCATTTTTTTAAAATAACAATATAAGTACCCCCTATTTTGTCTTAGATAGGGGGTTCTTCCCTTTGA
The DNA here is from genome assembly GCA_037957365.1 of Torreya grandis. NCBI lineage: Eukaryota > Viridiplantae > Streptophyta > Pinopsida > Cupressales > Taxaceae > Torreya > Torreya grandis. The sequence goes on from JARHVA010000148.1 coordinate 6,461,466, forward strand.
GCACAAAGTGACAATTTTGTTGAATAAGGTAAAATGGATTAATCATGAGCTATAGGGACCAATAAATAAGATTTAGTAATTTTAGATACACCTAAGACAATGTGGGGAAAATATAAGGGGAAGGTGAAACCAAATAGATTACTCTATGCTCTTAAGTTTGCAGATAAGCCATTTTGAGACATAACACCCAACTGGGGTCATTTTCAACTACAGACCCAAGTGATATATCCAGATTGATTTATCATGATTTTAATATTTATTAATAAGTTTTTCAACCATATTGACACATGGGAAACAATAAAAAGGCATGTTTGGAGCTAAAATTCAAATCATGCTTACTTGCCAAGACAAGCCTAGTGTCCAAATGGAGGGTCACTCTCAATTATATCTTGAGATGATCTTTCTCATGACTTTAAACATGTTAATTAAATTTATATATAGGTATAAAAACTTTAATAGTGTAAACAATATCAAAAACTATTTTTTTGGACCTTGAAACAAATTTTGGCTTTCAAGAAGGAAAAAACAAGTCCAAAAGGCCATTTTTAATTGCTCACATCTTCCATGAGACTATGCATGGGATGAAAATGAGTTATGTGATGTTGTAAGGGGTATTATAGGCCATTTTAGTGAAAAAATTTCTCTTTTTTGATGTCCCAAATTTATGAACAATCATTAAAACCAAAAATAGGCCAAAAACCCTACTACACCTTTACTAAGGACTAGTCTTGGAAAATAGAATTAGATAGATAAAAAAATTAAATATTCTATCTATAATGATGATTTTAAGTTGTGGATGACTCCTTGAAACTACTTCAAACCATGATGAGTTATACATAATTGTTCAGAAGGGGGAAGAAACATGTTTTTTCTCACTATTTTATGTGTTTTTTTAGGATAAAAGAGGATTTAGGAGATGAATTTTTTTTAATGAAATATTGACACTTAAAATAACTCCTCATACTCATTTAATTATATTAAAGAATATATAATTTCCCCAACTAGGTGTTTCAACTCACCTAGTCAAATCTGGCATATTGGATAAGCTAGAGAGAAGGGAGGAAATCTTCAAGTAAATTGTTTTAAGGTGCCCCTAATTATTAAAATTAAATGGATGGTATTTAAACATGTTAACCACTTCCTTTTATTTAATTTAATGAACAAATTAATCCAAATTTAAAGACAAGTGTGCAAGGTGCATGAGACGGAGGTTTCTTAGAGTGTAGGTGATGATGGCTCTGTTTCAAGTGATTCTAGAAGACCAAGAATGAAATAATGCATGAAGAGTAATTTATGAGAGTATCCAATTCCATTACATTCATATTAACTATCCTTTATTATTTATAAGTCACTCAAATAGGTCTAATCATGAAGGCAATTTTATGTGTAAGAAAAGGAGTCTTAGGCCTCTTTGCATAACTTTCATGACTTTGATTTACACTTGTTGCTACTAAAATTGCATGGTTTGACACATATACTCTTCCCATGAATGGATAAATTTTATTCTAAGCTTAACAAGTGTCCTTGTGACCCTTGGACTTCTCTTCTTCTCTCTCTCTCAAACTCTATAAGAGTTGGCCATTTTGGCATTGCATGGGATACTCCACCTAATTAGGGTGAAGCCATGATCAATTTTATACATTTTTATCAATAAAATGAATAATTTTTACCTCTTACATGACTGTAATTAGTCTCTATAATTGAATTTTTTATTTTTCTTAAGTGACACTTTTGTTTCCTTAGCATGTTAGCTCATTCTTATAACCTATTTACACTTGGAAGCTTCTTGCAGGGGATGTGATGTATTATTATGGTATGTAAAAGATTAAGTGAGTTTGTATCTTAATTATTTCCATTAAATTCCTCTTGTCTATTCCTCCTATCCTATATGGTCATCTTGACCTCATAATGTAACATTGATGTGAGAAGTTATAGATTGGGAAAGTGTATGTTTGGTTTGTTGCTTGATCTCAAGTATAATATGTGTATGGTTGGATGTCATCAATTAATTTTGTGTATCACCTCCATTAGTTTATATTGTATTTTAGTTTCTTTCTCCCTTTTCATCCCCCCCCAAAGTTTAGTTGTAGTTTGATCTATAGTGGTACATCAAGGGAGCTAGCCCTATCTAAAGAGTCACCTCATTCCTTAGGCTACCCACAAGCTTAGAGGTGATTCCATTATGCCACTTGGATGAGGAGAGCCTTGTCATCTCCTAATATTGTGCATATCCAAGTTAAAATAGTAGGGTTGATCTTACTAATGAGATCAAGTCCTCATGTTTTAGTATTTTTGGGCAATTAAGGGTTTAATTTCCTAATTAGCAAAGAGGTCTAGATTAATATGAAAAATATGAGAATATAGTATGCCTAGATTAACCTCTAGATTTGATAAATATATATTTGATAAATTAATTACTAAAAAAAGTAAACAAGGGGATAGAGAGTGAACTTAGTTGATTTCTACACTGAGATAGAGGATTCTATAATTGTAAATCACTAATCTGGCTAAGTAGACTATCAAAAACAAGACCCAAAAGTCTATTTTCTACCTGGACAATAGTGATAAAAACTAGACACTTTAGGGTCCAGTGTTATATCCCTTTTTTTGCACTATAGTCCTTTTGATCTACTTTTTATGATCTTTATAGGTTCTATCCCTCAGCTCTAGAAAACCCTATATATCAAATTTTAGCTTTTGGAATTCATTAAGTCTCATCAGGGGTCTATTTCCATCTTTAGTATTTATACTTGTCTATGCGCATGGAAAAAACAAAATAAATCAAATTCCAAAGGGGGAAAACTATGTTAGGGGAAGAATGATCACACAATATAGAACCCCTATTATTCTTATTGCTACCTACATTAACCCTCAAGCTAGGGCCTTAGATTTGATGTAGTTCTTCCTTAGCAAATGTGCTTAGTCAATGTGCACAATTGATGCAAGAATGAAATTTTCTTAGGCCCTTCCTTGATTAAGCATTCAAATCTAAGTGTGATGCAAAATAATTGAGATATACTATTAACTAATTTTTATTATGTCTAATGTGCCAAAGTAGTAAGTGTCAGATATAAAATGCCTTGTAAAGTCCTTTATATAGGAAACTCTTTATTTTGAATTTTAGATCTTTATTTGCACTTGGATGATAAAGGGGAGACTTAGGAATAAATAAAATAAAGGGGCTAGGACCTATTTGGTAAATAAAACTAACTATTAGGATTGATATTAACCTTAGACAATAGCACTAGAAACTAGACACCTTGGGTTTTAGTGATATAGTCCTCTTTCTAGTGCTATTGTCTAAGGGGTTTAGGACCTAGTGGGATGGATTAGGGTCTAAAATAGACATCTGGGCCTAAAAGGGTCAAACTTGGTAAGCTATGAATTATTGGGAATTAGCAAAGAGATGTCTAGGGTATATAGTGAAACCACGATAAGATAGATAAAAGGACCTGACTAAATATGAACAAAGCTCATATTCTCCAGTCAGAGTCTCTTATGAAAGGACCGTTGAAAGACATAATATGTGTGTTTACTCGACCAATTTAGGGTGATTAAATTTTCCCCCATTTTTTTCTAGTTATGTAATTAAATGAATTAATAGAGTAAAATAAAGAAAGAATATGCATACCTAGACTTACTTGTGTGAAGATAAGTGTGCTCAAAGGATCTAACTTCTTGGCTAAGAAAGTGGATTGAAGAAATAAATAGTGCTCAGAGAAAAAGAAGGAATTTATGCAATGGATTCCCCTTGTACTAATCCTAAATAGTGCCTAAGAAAGAGAAATAATCCTTGTAATATATGCCCCATATACTGAATTTGAATAGTGCCTAGAAAAGAGAAGGAATCCCTATAATAGATTCCCATAACACTAAATCTGAATAATATGAACTACATTTGAGAAGTGCTTGGAGGTCCAACATTAGTGTTTGTCCTCTATCTCATAAAAACTCTTGGGTCTAAGTAATATTATGGATGAATAACTGTAGATGATCGTATGCTCTATCCTAGTGACAACTTGAATAATGCCTAGGTGTATACTAAACATGTTGGTAAAATATGTAAGAATAAAATGTTATGTCCTACCATCTCAATCTCTATAATCCTAAAATATAAAGGACATGAAAATCTATGCCATGCCCTTGAATATAGTATATGAGTGATGTATCTGATAATTTAGAAATATGTATATCTATAAACCAAAGGTGTATCCTTCTGAATGTCCTTTGTAATGATGAATGACCCAATGTAGTTTGAATCAATATATAATTTGATCAATCTAAGATGAGTAATGCTAAGTGACATCTAGATTTTGAACCACTTGTGAAATCTTTGACCAATCTGAGCTGAGTAATGTTAAGTGACCCCTAGAGTCTGAACCACTTGTGAAATCTTGACCAATTTGATTTAAGTAATGCTAAGTGGCCTCTGGATTTTGAACCACTTGTGAAATCTCAACCAATATAATCTAAGTATGTAGTATTGTTAATATGGATATTGAAGGTGTAAAAATCATGTTGAGTAACCCATGTAGTTGAATTACTAAATGTTTTGACCATTCTGAGTTGAATCTTGATAGTTTGACTGTTAGGTGTGTAAAAACCATGATGTACTGGATATGTATACTAGATAAACTATGGGAGTAGGGATAGTATAAATGATGCCCCATTTTGGGGAAAGGATGATATCTAAGATAGAGGAGGTTGAGACAAAAGTGATGACTAGTGGTAGGATGAGTGGTTATAATGTGATCTTGTACCTTGTATGTATGCTTTATTGTTACTTGTGGATTATGTGTAACTAATCAAAGTGTAATATTATGTACCTAGGTGAGGTGGTGGATGTACAAGGTGAGGCATGTGCTGAAGTTAGTGGTGGGGATGATGTGTTTTTGGAGACTATTATTGAGTTGACACTATGTGAGCTTACATATCATATTCTTGATGATGTTGTAGAGGCAGTTTTGATAGAGAAAGCTATGGTTATGATTGGTGTTTATTCTCACTTATTTGACTGAGCTATTATAGCTACAACTACCTATGTTAAGGTAGTCAGAGATAGGGATGAGCTGAGAGATGATTGAGATAGACACATGATGCCTCCTCTAGATCATGGAGTGGTGAGATCTAAGATTGTGGATGACTATATAGATCTTCAATGGTGACATGAAAATTTGTGTGAGTTTTATGGTCATTTATTGGAGTGAGATACTTAGTGTAAGAGGCATTTAGGAGCTTGAGGAGGCAGAGAGTCATCAAGTGCTAGACATGAATATGGGACTAACACTAGAGGAGAGAGTGAGATTGAGACTGAGGGAATGACCCCTATCCATGATTAGTTGACCTTGACATGATGTATATGTTTTGAAAACTTATGTGTCATATAGATACTAGTTTGAATTTGAAACTCATGTATATGCACATGATGAATTCTAGATTATACTAGTATTATAATGTTGTGGTTTGGAATAATTGATTTGATGTTTGATGTTGAAGTTGTATATGCTTGGTAAATGGTATGTAGGATATGTGACTTGATTGTGTTGACATATTTGGTAAGATGATATTTAGGATATGCTTGGATGTAATTTTTTGATTTGTAATCATATGCAAGTGACAATATTATTGTATTTTTGTAATTGGTAAAAATGAAATGGTAAAGTGAATTAGTTTATAAGTAGGATAAAAATAAGGTCTAGTTTTTGATATTGGTAACTTGTTTAGATGAGTTGAATTATTTTGAGATTGGTAAAAGGTTTGTATCATTTGATTTGGTAAGATCTAGACTTTAATAAGTTTTTTATTGGATAGGGATGGTTATCTAGGACTAGGAATGTTAGTTGTTAGTCTAAGGGAAAAGTAAGATAGCCTTTTATGCATATTACCTTCCCAAGAGTGGCTCAAGAATATAAAGGTTAGATAGACCTTTGTCTCCATCATTTCCCTATTAAGTGAAGATATAAACTAATGTTAAAATTAATGTATTATGTATCACAATGTGTTATAATACTATCTAAACCCTGATGGCCAAGTGAACAAGTTCCCATACTTCTCATGTTGTGTAAAACTCTATCCCGAGGCTGATGTTGAATGTGATATACTAACTATAGAAAGTTATGATAACTCTAGAAAATTCAATCTAATTGGCTATGCTATTATAACTTTATGTTATATATAATGCTCATGTGTTCTCAAATGTAGTGGATTACTACATGAAATAAGACCTAGAATGTTTTCCCAGAGTGGATATCTCTCTAAAACTGTGCTCTATTATAGTGCTTGTGATTCTATTAAAAATTTATATGGAACTGAACTATGTATACCATGGACTACACTACTATATGTGGGTTTTTTGTGTTTTAATAGTTTCCAAAAATTTTAAATAGATGGAGTATGATATCTCCTTTGAAATTATGTCCTAGCAGCTACATGACTCGCATGATGAGTGATCGATGATTCCTATAAAAGAATGTTCTAGGATGACTCAATCATGGAGGAATGAGGTTTAGGGTTCTATGATGAAGGAGATCTCTATGTCCCCTATGTGAATGATATAATTCCATGATTAACACATATAGAAATAAAATTATGGAGTCCAAAATAGTTATCATCATTGTGTCCATGGATACGATGATAATTACAAAAGGGCTGATATGGCTATTTATGTAAGAGATGTGGATCTTATTAATGAATATAAGGTAATCTTATTAGCCTCTTATCTAGTAGTGTTGATAATATGATAGATGGGATATCCTATTCTAAATCAAACTATAGTGGTGGGTTTTAGTGGTTATTTATATTGTATACTATAGGTTGTGTTTTTAAAACTTGCTCTTTATTTTTGATTGGTTGCTTTTTTCATTGTGGTCTCCTATCTTGTATAGGCCATGGTGGATGTTGAGTGGTAAGAGATGTATATAAATATGTTGCTATGAAATATAGAGTGATTTGATTGACTGAATCTACGTTAATTAATCCCAATTTATTTTCCAATGCTAGAACTATGTAACACAAATGTCTGAATCAAGGATCTATTTGATAAAGTAGATGTTCGAGGAGAGGTTGATGAAGCCCCTTAATAAAGATATGTTGAACCTATAAGTATATTACTTTTTATATAAATCTTAACAAATGAGCCTTAAATCTTAATATGTACTCACTTACTAGATTTGAATAATTTTGATGTAGTGTGGCAAGCTTCTCATATGTAATGTGAGGGCATGTGTGTATACTATAGTTCCTGAGAAATGACTCTTTTAAGTCATCATATGTGTGTAATGAAATAATAGGGAATAGATGAAAGAACTAATTCTATGTCTCCCCCACTAATGTCTACTAAAACAACCTAAGTAGAATCAAAGGGCTTGCATGAGGTTGAAAAGCTTTCTAAAAGGCTTGAAGATGTGAGAATGGATCTCCAATTCCATCAAAGCGAGGTAATAATGGTGTTTGGAAATTCTTAGGTAATGTAAATTTTATGAATGTCTTTGGAACAAGGTCACCATGTAGATCATTGGCATCCATCCAAGATTTATAAGATTTTTTTTCCAATGTAAGAAGATGTACTTGGAGATGTAATTCACTAATTACATGCATCAAGGAAAGGATATCCTAAGATGGTACATTAGTATCTTGAAGTGGTTCATTTAATAATTGAATTTTATTATTAATTTTAACCATGTGAATGTTACATTTAGCAATGGGATCATAAAGAGGTGGTGTCCTCATTTGAACCTTGGGAGTAATGCTAGCTTAGACATTGTGAGAGGGATGTGGGCTAACATTCTCTTTGGGTGATGGGTGAGAATTGGGTTCTAATGTAGTGAGTGGTGTCTTGGGGGATTCATTGCTATCTTTATATGTTAGTGAATCACATTCTAAATTAGTAGAAGATGTGCTTGTAATATTAACATGTGCATGATTGGAAATATAATCATTCATAGTTCTAGAATCAACATTTTGTCATGCATGAGACTTGAGAGAAGGGTTAGAAGAATGATATGTAGTTTCTTCTTCACTATATACATAGTAGTCATCCTTTTTCTATGCATTATCACAATCTTCATTTTCTTCATTTGAAATAAAACAATTTGAATCATCATTTTCATATTCATATTCATTTCCATGTTTACTATTGTATTCATAATCAATTCCATCATTTCTAGGGAAAGGTGAAAGAGAAAGATTTGATTCCTTTATAGTATGAAATAATTTATCATTGGAATTTGGAATATCATGTATATCTATGCTATCCATAGATAGAATATATAAATTTCCTTCATTTGCAGCATGAGAAGTAAGAGTAGAAGAGTTATCATTTGAACATTCTTTTGAAAGAGTAGAGTTAGGAACACATAATGTATCATTTGAATTATGCTTTGGTAATTTGATTCTATTGCATTTATATTATTGTATTGTAAACATAGTAGTAGCAAAAGGTAGAGAGGGATTAGGTTCACATGGAAGTAAATCATCACCAATGAGATGTTCATTTGAAAGTGCATGATTACTTTGTACATTTTGTGCATTATGCCTAGGAGAATGAGGTGATAATTAATTTTCCCATTTATCAAAATTATTTTCATTAAAAGAAGGAATAAAATAGAAAAAGATTCATCTATTTGTGATCCATCCTCACCATTACGTACATCATCATAATATCCTTCATTACAACCATATTCATTATCTTCACTATAAATGAAATCATTTTCTATAGTTTTAGCTAAAATGTAATTTGGCAAATTTGTCTAATCATTGTCATAATTTTAAGAAAATTTGAGAATTTTATCTAAGGGATGAGAAGGATGAGGTGCATTTATGGCCATTTTATTACCAAAGATAATTTTATTTAAAATTACTATGAAGCAGATAACTACACAAAGAACTACTAACATTGAATTTTGAAAATTACTTTTTCTAACCCAAATGATTTACAATAAATTCAAAGTATTTTTCTAAAAATTATAAGGGAGGGTAATTTGAGGTTTGAGGACCTAGTTTGGGAATCTAGTGTTTTTAGCTAGGGTTTTTAGAATTTTTTAAAATTATGTAATAATTTAAAATTATGAAATTATTTTTGAAATGGAATACTTGAAAAAAAATTATGCAAAAATTAGAATTTAGAAAAATTAATTTTTTTCACAAGAAACTACTGATTTTCAAATAATTTTGGGTAAGGTAATTATATTAAAAAAAATCAAAAACATTTGTCTAAAATTAGCAAGGAGGTAGGCTTGTTGTTAGATGACCTAGTTTTAAAATATAGGGTTTTAGTGAAATTATTAAAAATATTTCAATTTATTTGTAGTTTTCTAATTTTTAAATTTAGGAAAAATCAAGAAAATATTACTAAAAATCATAAATAATAAGCCCTAGGGTTTTAGGGTTTTTGTGCAAAAATTTGAAGTAACTCCAATTCACCAAATGTTTTAATATTTTTAGAAAACTAAGGTTTTAATTTCCTAATTAGTAAAGAGGTCTAGATTAATCTAGAAAATATGCAAATACACTATTCCTAAATTAGCCTAATAATTTTCTAAATCTATATTTGATCAATTAATTACTAAAAATAACAAACAAGGGATAGAGAGTGAACTTAGCTAATTTCTAGACTGAGATGGAGGATTTTGGAACTACAAATAACTGATCTGGATAGGTAAACTATCAAAAATAGGACCCAAAAGTCTATTTTCTACCTAGATAGTAGCACCAAAAATTGGACACTTTGGATTCCAATGTTATAATCCTATTTTTGGCATTTTAGTCCTTTTCATCTACTTTTTTCTTTATCTTTTTGGGTTTTATCCCTCAATTCTAGGAAACCCTGCGTATCAGATTTTAGGTTCTAGAAGTCACTGAGTCTCATTAGGGGTTTATTTACATCTATAGTACTTGTACTTGTTTATGCACATGGAAAAAATAAATAGATCAAATTCCAAAGCAGGAAAAATTGGGTTAGGGGAAGAATGATTGCATAATCTAAAACCCCTACTATTTTAATTGCTACCTACATTAACCCTCAAGCTAGGGTCTTAGATCTAATGTAGTTTTCAATTAGGGAATGTTCTTAGTCAATGTGTATAACTGATGTAAGAATGAAATTAACTTAGGCCCTTCCTTGATCAAGCATGTAAATCTAAGTGTGATGTAGATAATTTGAGCTATACTATTGACTAATTTTTATTATGTCTAATGTGCCAATGTAGTAAGTGCCAGATATAAAATACCTTGTGAAGTCCCTTATATATGAGACTCTTTATTTAAAATTTTAGATCTTTATTTGCATTTGGCCAAAAAAGGGAAGACTTAAGAATGAATCCAATAAAGGGAATATGACCTATCTGGTAGATAAAACTAACTGTTGGGGGTCATATTGACCTTGGACAATAGCACTAGAAATTGGACACACTAGGTTTCAACACTATAGTCCAATTTTTGGTGTTATTATCTAGGGGGTTAGGACTTGGGGGTATAGGTTAGGGTCCAAAAGAGGTATCTAGGCCTGAAAGGGTCAAACCTAGTAAGCTATGGATGACTAAGAATTAGCAAAGAGATATCTAGGGAATATAGTGAAACCAAGATAAGACATATAGAAAGACCTAACTAAATAAAAATAAAGATCATATTATATAGTTAGAGTGTCTTGTGAAAGGACCATGAAAAGACATAATATGTGTGTTTTCTTTACCAATTTAGAGTTATTACACCTCACATGGAGAACAACCATGGTGTATGCATTAGTTTGAGTGATTTGATTAGGGCATAAATCAGATTGGCATGATTTTTTCACTTATCACACCTTTTAACATAAGTAGTTGCATCTAATTCCATAGTTTGATAACTCCACGAGTGTGGGACCCACATACTCCTTTGTAAACTTACCATAATTCTAATGTTACTTCTAACAAATTTTAAAAATGAATCAAAGTTCCATCAAAGATGTAGTGGTAAAGGATTGGGATGAGTAAGGTATAGCATGAATCTTGGTGCGTAAAGGCATTTTTTATTTATGTGATAAGTATAGTGGCATGATATGGTCTTGAAGGTAGTTAAATAGGTCTAAAAACCAAATAAAGTTGAGACCAACAATATTATAGATCATTGTGATGGTTGAGGATTCATGAGTAGGCTCTAGAATATTTTCAATGAGGAATTGATATTCTTTTACATTGTTTGTGTGTAAAATCAAAGAACCGATGGTGGACATAGCATTCACTATCATATTATTAGTCCCAAGAATGTGTTCAAACTATATGTTGGAAATTTGTTGTTTTAGAGTGTCCACCATGGCTTTGTATGACACTATACTATAATATTTATAATAAAAGTGGTCTATAACCTAATTTATTATTAACTATGAATCACTATAAACTATGAGATGTTGAATATTTCATTGTACTACCTGAAAAAGCCTTGCAACAAGTGTTTCATATTTATCCATGTTATTAGTAAAAAGAAAAATGATACATAATGATTTTGGAATAAGATCCCCCTATGGTGTAATAAATAATAGGCCTACCCTCAATCCATTGATGTGAGTGATATATTAAAATATAGCTTCCAATGATATTCTTTAAGAGGTGTTTTGATGATGGTCATGATGGACTTATTTGGGAATTAAAAAGTGAGGGATTTAGTATCTATAAGTGGAGATTCCACATGCTACCCTACAAGTACTTGCCCATTTATATATTTTTATTTGACATAATTGATCTCAAATTCTCCTAGAAGCATTATCCATTTAGCCATGTGGCCTTGTAAACCTATCTTGGATAGTAGACACTTGAGTGGATCTACTTTGGAAATAACTAAGGTTTTGTTGTTAATCATGTAATGTCACATTTTCTAGGCTAGAAATACCATATATAAATAATATTTTTATATTTACATATAATTGTATTCATACACAACTGATGTACCTCTTAGACAGTACATGGCATGTTCTTTTCCACTATCATCATGCTAAGCCAGAATCACCCCTAGAGCTTTGTTTATGGAAAATAGGTATAGTAGAAATGGTTTTCCTAGCATTAGCAATAAAAAATAGGTGGATTGGCAAGATAATACTTTAGGATATAGAAGGTGTTCTAGCATCATTCATCCCATATAAATTCAACACCCTTCTTTATTAAGTGTGTAAATTAATGGAATTTATCAACCAACTATGAAATGAAACATCCATTAAACTAGATTTTACCCTAAAAACTATGGTGCTGCTTCAAATTAGTAGGTGAAAAAATCTTATTAATGGCTTGCACTTTGGTAGGGTCAACTTTAATGCCTTCACAAGAGATGATAAAGCCTAACAATTTGAATGAAGTGACACTAAATATTCACTTCTTAAGATTAAGTCCAACCTTGTATTCATGAAACCTCTCAAATATTCTTCATATTATAGTTAGATGATCATCACAGGTCTTTGATTTACCCAATATGTCATTAAAACCATCTTCAATAATGTCATGCATTATATCATGATATATGATGGTCATGGTTCTTTGGTATGTGGACCTAGCATTTTTTAGGCCAAACGACATAACCTGATAATGAAACATTCCCCATGGAGTGGTGAACACTATTTTTAATTGGTCTTCGGGAGTGATCCTAATCTAATTTTACCCTAAAAATCCATACAGAAGTGAAATTATTTTATACCCTACTATGAAATCAACTATCATGTTTTTATTTGGTGCAAAAAAGTCATTCTTTGGGTAGGCCTTGTTTATATCTCTAAAATTAGTGCATATTCTAATTCCTTCTAATTTATTACTAATATACACAACATTTGAGATCCACTCTTAATAGTCAACTAGATGGATGCATCTTGCTTCTAATTTTTTTTCCAACTCTTTATTTTTTAGTATATTAATATGAGGATGTATCTTACATAATTTTTTCTTCATAGGTTTAGCATCAGGATGTATAAAAAAATGGTGTAAAACTAAGGTAGAGTCCAAACCTAGCATGTCTGATAGGCCCAATAAAAGATGCCAACAAATTACATTAAAAGGGCTATAAAATATTCATGTTCTTCTTTAGTGAGGGATATGCCTAATTTGATCCAATTTAGGTCATCTAGAGTCTTGATGTTGACTTTCATAGTATCTTATAGTAGGAGAGTTGATCCATCTTATAGTGTGGTTGGAAATGATGTGAATTGGCTTGAAACTACAAATAACTCTACTTTTAAAGGTTCTTCAAGTTCTCTTCAATAAGATGAATCAAAATAGACTAATGGTAATGATGGCCATGTTATAAATATTGCTGGAAACTCCTAGGGAATTCGATCAAAGGCATGTTATTCTATAGAATTAAACTTGAACCTAAAATTTGATGGTCCCTTAAGCTTAATTTGAGTAAAGGTGAACAACCCTATCTAATGGGGCCTAAAATGGGTTTTCATCAAAAGAGTGAACTTTCTCTTTACTTTTACCCTGGTCTAAAATTACCTCAAACAAGTTTTCACTTTGAGACATCAATGTTTTATTTTGTTATTTCTACATAAATGTGTTCACCTATTCTCTAAAATAGGAAGTGTTGGTTCTAAATTTTACACCTCATACACTTGGCCTTACACACTTGAGATAAAATAGTAAGAAATGATGAAAAACTTGCTAATATGTCATTGTAGCTAGGGAAAGATTTGACATCAGGATTAGACTGAATGCATAAAATGATTAAGAGGCACCTAAAGAGGGTATGGTTATCTCTTTGATACTTTTGGCTCTACTTAAACCAAGGTGAAAATACCTAAGGGGTAGTTTGTTCACATAGAGAGATTCTATAATTCAACCTCTATGGGGATTATTAGCACAAAGAGACACAAATCTGACTAGGTCAAAACCAAACTCACTCACTCCACTAGATAAGGGTTATCACATAGAATGAAAATGTTCTAGGCTAGATACAAGCAAATAAAAATATATATGAATGTGAATGCATTATTCATTTGAAAGAATTTTCAATAATACAAGGGCTGAATAAAAGATTGTAATGTTGGGCTTTAAAGCCTAAAATGTAGACACATGTTAATTACATAATGTTTATTCATTTATAGGTAAATAACACTTAAGATATGTAAAGGGAATGTTATATGCATGGTAGGATAGGGTAGGACAAGTTAGATAATTATAAAAAGGGAGGATGGTCTACTAGTGGTCTTCAAACAATAGGGATTATTTCAATCATTCATGACATCATCTAATACATGCTAATAGTGATAAGAGTTATTTTCCTTTTCCCATTGAATCCATAAACCTAGGTTGTCCTAACAAGTTATTCAACAACATATTTCAAAATATAACATAGAAAGGGATTTATAACATATCTCTAAGCCCAATATGATAACCAGTAATGAAAAAGGAATGAGATGTCCTATCAACAAAATTTTAAAAACATATTATTGCAATTCATAAACATAAAATAATATATAACCACATGAATTTTCATTAAATTTTCAAGAAAAAATTATGTACATCAACATTTCAAAATGTTTCTATGGGGACAAGCATAGTGGATTTGCTCCATATTGGACAAGGGAAACATATAGAGATGATCTCAGAGATTAGTAATGGTTGTATAAATACAACAACCTTAGAAAGAGAGAGAAAAAACACACAACAATGATCCCAAAATGTGGAAGAGCCTATATTAAAGAAGACATGGACCAACATAATGACCAACACAATGGCCAACCAACCTGTCAAATAGAAGATAAGCCTTCTATTTATACTTTTTTAACCTTATAAATTCTAGAACTACATGTTATAATTTTCAAAAATTTCATAACAAATTTTCCCATTCTGTCATGTTGTTCTTAGTTGGAAAATGCCCTTGGCCATGCCTAAGATTTTTGTCCATTTACAAGAAAGGAATCATTATTGCAACTACCTTTACAAGGAATGGTGAATATTTACATTAAACCATTGATATTTTTTACTAAACATATTGGTAAATTCATGATCTAGATTGTGAACTTCATAATGGAAGCCTAAACAAATATTTGTCATCATATACAATCACATGGAGATGCTTTTGACCACTCACATGGATAGCTAGAGGGAAAAATTATTTGAAGAGCCAAACAAATTTTGTCCTCATGTAAAAGTATATGGAAATTATATCCTTTTGATGATTAGAATTAGAAAGCTCAAGATGTAATGAAAACATAAAATATCCATGGATGTTAAGAAAATATGCTCTGGAATGGTAGTTAGATGTTATTCTACACTTTAAATCATTACCACATCCATGAAAGAATGATCAATTTTAGATTTTAAATCAAAGATTTCCACATACTATCATTTGGATTACCACATAAAATCTAATTGGGCATTTTTGGGGCCTAATAATGACTAAGTCAATTGATTATCTCTAGTCTAGACACTTTTTAGTTCTTCATGTAATCTAAGCCCTTTAAAAATTCCACCTCAGCTTGCATCATTAGATATTCCTTCCTTGAGAAAACACAAGCCATAGATCTTACATGAGATGATTGATTTCTAATTTGTGGTATGTAACTATGCCACTTGTATTTTTTGTGTTTACTCACAAGGTCTTTGGATTTTCAAAATTAACTACACACCATCAGATCTAGATAGGATGAGAAAACATGCTCCATCAGATCATGGTCTGAGGGGTGGAGTGTTATTGTATATCTACAAGTATTATACCAAAATGGTGCCACTTGGTATCTCTACGGGCTCTCTACATCCTACTCTATCATTCTTGTCAGGTTAATGCACTCTTACCAAGTGGTAGTCTTGTATTCATTATATACTTTGTTGAAAATTCTTGAATTAATACATGTTATAGATTGGATTGTGTACACTTTAATTTGTACCACAAATCTCAAATAATGTGCTCTATCTTTACATCATGCCTCATGATCTCTAGACTTATCATGCATGTGCTTATCCTAGGTTCCTTTGACTATTCAAATTTGATTATACACCATCAGATCATCTTGCTCTATGTAAACATGTACCATTGGATTTATTCCCATTTAAAAACAAATAGCTACTTCATGGGGTCTAAAATTGATGCTTACATGACTATCTTGGAGCATTTGAATCCCAACAGCTAGTGTCTATAACTTAAAGTTGATGTTCATGTGCCTGTCAAAAGACATCTATGAGACCATCACATATTAAAACTCATAAATTTAATTAGGAATATTATTATTGGATATTTGTCTCCAAGATACCAAATTTCATTAACCCTTTGGTCTTTGGAAGAATTTTCACAGGCCTTTTATCTTTGGCTTCTTATGGTCTGTAGCATCCTAATCTTTGAGAGAATTGTTTCACATGTTTATCTAGAAAAAATATCTCTAAATAATTAAGCATTCTTTTATACCTTTTGCATTTCAAGATAATTTTCTTGAATAAAATATCTTAAACATTTTCCCTAAAATAAATAAAACCTACATCTTCTGAAGAAATCTTAGTTTACACTTTCCCCAAATAAATGCAATTTTTTTGGACATTTTACATGAGAAAAATGTTTGATGGAAATATGACTTCTACTCAACAATTTTGCAAAAAGTGCCCTTCAAGCTTTCTAAAAGTACCTTTCAGGCTTTTTGTGCATACCCTTTGGAAAATCTATCAAGGGCACCTACCCTACAAAATTGCCCTTTGACCCTTTGGAATGGTCCTTTTAGATCTCTTTGAAAGTGCCTTTTGGACTTTATGAAGGTGCCCTTTAGGAATTTTGAAAGGGAAAAATCCATAGAAGAATTGATCCTTTAGGGATTTTACAAAGTAAAAATGACCCTTCTAAAAGTGCCCTTCAAAAAATTTCAAGGGCAAGATGCCTAAAGGAAATGACCCTTCATAGATTTTTCAAAAGAAAAATGAACCTTCTAAAAGTTCCTTTCTAAAAATTTTCAAGGGAAAGATGCCTTAAGGAATTGACCCTTCAGATATTTTTCAAAGGCAAATTGACCCTTCTAAAAGTGCCCTTCAAAAATTTTATAAGGGAAAGATGCACAAATTAAATGATCCTTCAGATATTTTTCAAAGGAAAAATGACCCTTTGAGATTTTTGTATAAACTTTGGATGAAATAACTAAGTCCTTACAATTTACCCAAAATAATGGAAATAGCCCTTTAAGCATTTTGTGTAGAGAAATTTCCCAAAGGAAATAACCCCTTTATTTTTTCGTGCAAACAAAATGCTCAAAGGAAATAGCCCTTCAGGATTTTTGTGCAAACAAAAAGCCTAAAATAATATGGCATTTGGATAATTTGTATGAACATTTTTTTCAAAATAATATAAGGAATTTGTACCAAGAAAATAATTAATTAACATAAGGAAATACCCAATGCAAAATTATTGAAGAAAATACACTAAGGAAATACCGAGTTAAATCATCTAGCCACTTAAACATAAACTTAACCTTTTAAAGGAACACTTTGAAATCATAATTTGGCTAATGAATTAGACATTTATAATCTATTGGATAAGGGCTTGTGTATTTTCATTTGACAAGGGCCTAATTGTTTCAATGCAATTTTGGGCACTAACATGTTGCAAGATCTAGTTTGATAGAGAACTCTTATTTTTGGTCTCCTAATAAAATATTGTCTCTTAGGGCTAGAAAGTTTAAAAATACATTATAATTATAAAACTCATCTACAAACACTATGAATTCTTGTTTCTCTCATGATATATGTTGAAGGTGATAAAGAGGAAGTGGGTTATGGTGGATAATTGGGATAATGGTACAAATGGAGTACGAGTGAAACATGTTGGTATTAGTAAGGTCTTTGTAAATGCTATGATTAGACATTGTTTCATTATCAACATTATCATCAATAGAATTTAGAATTAGAAGACAAATAATATATGTGAGGTCACCCCCATGTGGTTTAAATCTAAGACCATAAGTTTCTTTTTATTGAATTATATAAATTGGCTCAAGCTTACCCTATTGATTTAGCCTGAGGCCTCTACATTAATAGGCTTGGTTCTCCATTATCCTATTAGGATTAGGATATTTGGAATTTTTATAAAAATCAACCAATTTATCATTGTACAACTAGGATTCATCATTGGCAAGTGGGTCCTCTTCTTGGCTAGTGGTTGGTATGAAAGTAATATGAAATGGACTATGAAGCTTGCCTTTTCATTTTCATTGCCATTTTATGCAAGGTGGTTTAGCTTTAGGTCTTCCATAGGAATTGGGGTTCTATGGAATCTTGATAATGTGAAATTTTTCATGGGTCAAATACTCTCCTAGGCCATTGGCTGATATGGTAAAATGATTAGACATTTCAAGAAGGGGCATGTGTAAATATGAGTCAATGTTATTTGGGTCTATTCAGTTGGCCTATGGTAATTTGAAAAATATTTATTTGTCTTTATCCTTTTCTAGAACCAAATATAGGATAAATTAGTATTTTTAGCATTCGTACTCAGCCTTCAAATGTTTTCAATGTTTATGGGACTATAAGTCTCTATTGAAAGTGACCTCTATGCTTGAGTGTGAGAACTTGAGACATTGGTGCAACATCTAAATGATTACAAAAATTTCATGTATCCAAGGTCTACCCAAGAGTAAATTGTAAGATAGGTTGAGGTCCAACACATGATAAATTGTATCATGGGTCAAGGGCCCAATAAAAACTAGCAAGCTTATAGTGCCTTGTGGTTCTTATTCTTCATTGTCATATGCATTGATAGTAATTAATTATGGACGTAGATTGGTTGTTGTATATCCAAAAAGCTTGATGAGATTTAAAGGCATAATATTGCATCCTGATCCATTGTTTATGAGGACACATTTTACTTTATGACCTATGATGACCACTTTAATGTATAAGGTATTATTATGGAGAGGGCCAATGGATGATATATCACTTTAGTTGAAGGTCAATTATTGGTTTGGGGCTAGATGTTTAACCAAAACTTGGAATTTGTCTGGGGTTATATCATAGGGTACTTAGGATTGGCATAAGACCTCTATTAGGATGTTTTTTGGATAGTAGACGTACATAATAAATTCAAAATGCATATTTTTGTAGGTGTATTTTGTAGTTGTTCAACAATGTCATGTGGTTTTTCCTTAATAAAGGTATATGACTTATTCCTATCCAGCATAGTGGGCTTGATTGGTTCATTGGTAGGAGGATATTGTCCTAGAATGGTAGTATTATACTGAGTTGTAATTTCACACTTGAGGACTGAATATAGGATATTTGTAACTTGATGATGATGAAGATGGGCTAGATAAGATAAGTCTTGATTATTAGTTCTCTTGGTTAAGGTCATGTGGCAGTGATGAGTTATTGGTATAAGGACATAAAATAGTAATCCCTAGTTTTTATTTAACTTGGTTACAATCCTAGGTCAAGGAAGTATTATTTACATAGGTGGTTTGATTGGTATTATTTGGAAACAGTCCTAGTCTATTAGCACTTAGTCTAGGATTAATGGTGATGGTTGAAATGTGACCTCCCATGATATGACCTAAGACTTTAGTGTAGTCATGTGTAAATGTGTGGTAGGTCTATTGGTTATTGATGTCATTTTGGCCTTAGTTCATCCCATTCAATTTACATTATTATTTTTTCTCTAGTCTTCATTATTTTTATTATTCATTATTGATGTTATGTTGTAGAAAAGGGTTTTGGTAGATACCCAAGTTCTAATTAGACATAGATGTTATATTATCCAATGTAATCTCCCCCTTTTATATCATAATTTAAATGAGGTATTTTATGTATACACATAAACATATATTATTCCCATTAACATGATGGTATTCATCTAATTAATTTTCTTTGTACCAATCTAGATACGAAATACCATTAGGATAATGCTTCAAAATTGGCCAACTATTCATATTAGTGGTGGCTAGCTTATGAAACACTATTTCAATATGTTCACTAATATTCCTAAAGAATCAAGGAGTGTGTATTATTATTGGATGAGGGGTTTTAAAAGGTGGTGGTTGATACATATGTGGAGTTGGTCTAGGTTACTATGATGGTTGTGCTTGTTAAATAGGCTAATGATGAGGAGTAAGCTAAATTTATAGCATAGGGTAAGTATATTTTTTTTCACCATTTTTAAAATATGAAAATTAGTTAATCCATTTCTAATAACATTTTTATTATGATTGTATTGCTTAGAATTCTCATAGTTACTAGCATGAGTGGGTGTAAACACTTGTACTCAGACTTGGTTATGGTTCTAGCTTGGGCATGTGCCTTAGTTTTAGTTCTATTTTTTTTTGAGGAAGTTAACTTAATAATACTATAGAGTAAAAATTTACTCTACATTTTATTCTATTTTTTAGTCACACGCTACAAAATTTTATCTTCACATACTTTGGTTTGAGATGGCAGAGTTTTGAAACAGAGCATGGGTTATATTTTCCTTTTGATTCATTTTTGTCTAAGTGTCAAGATAAAGTGGAAGCTGATAAGTGTCATCCTCTGAGGCATCCTTTCTCAAATAGAAATTCCAAGTGTCATCATCTAAGGCACCTTTCATATTTTCTATGAGTTGGTCAGAATGTGCCACGTATCTCACAATGACTCAATGGAACATGCCAAGTGTCAGCATCCACAATTTCATATTGGCACCCACATTCATCTCTTTTTAGCAAAAGTTTTTAACAAGCTAAGTATCAAAATCAAGCAGAAAATGCCAAGTGGCAATCATAGAAGGTCTCAAGTTTGATTTTATAAAAGCAACAGAATGTGCCACATACCCTAATAGAATCAAATGGAAGCCACCACATGTTGCAATCTGAATTATCTTCATTTTGGCTTCACTGATATAGCAAAGACTATGGTGGGTCCCAAGTTTTATTTCTTAAGTAAGCAGAAGCTGCCAAGTGTCACTGTCTATGTAAATGTGAAATGAGACCCAATTTTTTCTATGGTATAAATAGAGTAAAGCAAAGAATTCCATGTGTCATCTTCCGCAGGTTTCTAAAAGGGTAGCTACAAGTACCAGAGATCACCACATAACCTCAAATAACTAAAGTAGAGATTGCCATGTGTTCTTTAATAAAAGTAGCAGAGATTGACACCTATCCCTATGTCCCTCTTAAAGTTACTCAGGTGAGAAATGTTGTAGGTCTTATTTTCTTTTAAGCTATTGAAGTTTCAAAGAAATGGATAGCGACAAGTGTCAAAGGTGGAACATTCCTGAGTAAAGACACAAAAGAGTATAAGTTATGCGTAAAGTGCCACATATCTTCAATAGGTGTTATGAAACACACCAAGTGTCATTTTATGACGTCTCCTAAAGTAATAAGGTTTTCAAGAAAATGGCTAAGTGTTACTTAGCATTTAAGAGAAGGGAGCAACCTGTAATATGTTTCAACCAATGAACTGCCAGAAGATGAAGCATTTCAAAATCTGTAAAATATCTTCTATTAGACACTTCTAGTTTGGTTAGATTTTAGTTGGGCCATTAGATTGAGAACAAGCAGACAATCCAGAGTGAATCTAAGGCTATAAATAAGGGTGCAAATATCACCAAAAGGGGGAAGGAAGGAGATATTAGAGAGAATTTTTGAGAGAGAATTATTGTAAAGAGTTTAAACTTTCTAGAGCTGTGACTAAGTAATACCATTTGATTTTGTCTCATTTTCTTGAGTTGAAAGGTTTATATAACTGTACATGTTTTGTGCCTCTTATATGACTGGAATATTCAAATATGAAGATTGAACCCTATGCCTTTGTTGATATTTTTTGTGTCATTTACAAAAGTAGTCTAGGCTGTAGACTTTCTAGAGTTGTGATTAGAAATGTCATTTGTTTTTGTCTTGTTTTCTTGAATTGAAAGGTTTATATAACTGTACATGTTTATATGCCTCTTATATGACTAGAAGATTCAAATAAGAAGATTGAACCCTATGCCTTTGTTGACATTTTTTGTATTAATGCAAAAGTAGTCTATA
This sequence comes from Torreya grandis, assembly GCA_037957365.1. NCBI lineage: Eukaryota > Viridiplantae > Streptophyta > Pinopsida > Cupressales > Taxaceae > Torreya > Torreya grandis. The sequence continues at coordinate 6,483,388 of JARHVA010000148.1, forward strand.
CTATGAGCCCCTATTTCTATTGTTTCCATCTTTTACATTGATCATGCACTTGTTTGCTCTTAAATGTAAATGAATCCTACATATAGTCTCACTATGCTTAGGATGAAGGTCAAATTACATTCAGGTGCATCACCATAGATTATATTTTCTTTCTTGCATTTGTGTTTTGTTAAATTCCTATCCCTTTTCCCAGTATCTACTCAATATAAAGAAGAACCAGCTTCTCAAAAATTTGGAGGTTGTTTCAAGACACAAGTCCCATATCTTGAAACTTCCCATTGTTGTTGATTAGAATCAAGCAAAATTTTAAATCATCAACAGTTTTTGGCATGCTCAATGGGACAAATATTTTAAGGAGTTAAAGAATTTTTGGTGTGTTCTTTAGCCAACCAGCCTTTGGAGGTTTTTATTTTATCAACACTGACGGTGACTCTAAGTTAAATCAATTGGTTAAGCAGTCCTGGTAGTATCAAGAAATCACCATTTGGTATGTAATATTTTGTTACTCAGAGCTATGGGTCTTATGCCTCTTCATATATTTTTAATCAAGATCAGGTTGCTTGTGGAATCACATCAAGCAATAAGGATACATATGGTTCTTTGTTTTGCCCTTCATAGGTCTGATATGACCAGCCTCAACGCTATCATGAGCTATATCAGTCTTATGCCCAGTCTCCCCAATATTTTACATCCCATGCTCAACCTAATCTCATTTCCACCTTCAAAAAAGCATTACTAGGATATAAAAAATATGTATTAGACCTTGACAATAGAAGGGGATGTGGCCAAGAAATTCCTTATCATGTCATCCATTAAGTAAGAAATGCAGTAGATCTAATTAAAAGTGAATGGGCTCCCATTGAAAGAGCCAATTGGCAAAGGCTTACAAATGAGATGTTGGATGTGTATGGCTTGATTGCATTTTTAGAAGAGAAGCTGAGTGTTCATGAGAGATAGATTTACCAAGTCTATCAACTTGCATATCCACTACTACAAGTTTCATATCAGATATACGCAACCCCTGCTTATGAGCCAAGTCAAACCTGTCAAGGTCCTTTCCCCAATGATGTCGAGTCTATGTTGCCAGCAAGGGAAGTGGAATCCAAACCCTCCCTTCCCCCTCAAGTCCCTCCTACCCTTCCTCAAGAAGCTTCTTGTTTTTCATCACAACCTTTATGCACTCCCCACTTCTATGATGATTCCTATGAGCTCCAAGAAAGACTCTTTCAAGAGAATCTATCTAAGCAAGTTGAGGAATTAGAGGCAAAGATGAGATTGCTTAGAGAAAGAGAGATAGATATTTTGGACCTTAGAGAGGATCCTACACCAAAAAATACCTCTTCTACCAATTCTCAGATCTTTGAACATGATGTCAAAATTTTGAGTTGGAAGAGGGAAAATCATGAACCAGCTAGGGATCTTGAAGAAGATAAAATTGCTGACTCTTTCCAAGAGAAAAGTTCTAGACCTAAGGTCATGAGTTGGAAACAAATAATGGAATCATGGGGCAGATGGGAAGAAGAGAAATTTTTTACACAAACCCTTGAAGAAGTCAAGGCTACCCTTACTCATGGTGATAATCAAGTAAAAGATCCTACATTTGAACACACCCGATCTACACCCCTCCAAGAGAGCTATCAAGCTACATCTGATAGAGATGAAGTGATGGACAAATGGAAAGAAGAAAATCATTTGATTTTAGCTCAAGAATTATCTCCTCTTCCACATATGTATAACCATTAGTCTTCTTATTTATCCCTTTTCAAAGAGGAATATATTTTGGAGGAAGCAAATAAGTATGCAGAGGAGTATGCTCAGTACATGGCTAGTCAAGAAGGTTTCACGAGTACAAATGAAGAATAAATCACTATAGATACACCCTTTGATGAATCAGAGGACAATTCAAAAGCTTCTACCTCTATCTCTGATGAAAAAGTGATCATTTCTGATCATGTTTTGAATGACTTGTTTGAAGTCATTGGGGCAGATTACACTATTCTTCAAGAAGGCTATGAGTTGGCTTCAGGTGGAAAACATAGCATTGAGACTCATATAAGTATGCAGAGAGGATGCAAGCTTTTAGAATTATCCTTTCAAGAGGTTGAAGTCATCAAAGAGGATGATCATGCAATGAAACCCAAGAATGAGGTAGAAGGAGATAAGCCAATCAATAAGGTATATTCAAGGTCTTATGGTGATGAGCCAACATCCATCAATTTCTTAATGAGACACAATAGTATGAAGAACTAGCATTTGACAAGATTTCAAGAACAAGAAGAGTATGTATATATTAGAAGCATGTTTGACTCTGATTCACTCAGATGCATGCCAATCAAGGTGGCAAGCCGGAAGAGCAAGTCACCAGAGCTCCATCCCATTCATCCATTTATCTAGCACCATAAATATTCTTGACATGAAGGAAACTTTAGAAATTTTCCTTTTGATCTAGGAGGGAGGAAAATATACTTGGTTAGATGTATATAGTAGTTTGCTTTCAGTTTTATTGCTCTATTTTCCCATTTTTTCTTTCTTAGTCTCTCTTTTAAATAAGTGTTCTTTGAGCACATGGCCATGGCTCAAAATCTTTTCAAAATTTTCAAAACTCTTGACACATTAAGTCTCTCTCAAATCTCCATAATTCCCCAGATGTGTCTGATTCATTAGTGCCAGAAGTAGAAGATATTTTGATCCAACTTGAATTCCAATTAAAGGTTGCAGTTCATGTTTGTAGGGTTTTCACATAAGGACATCATTAACCTTGATTTAGATTTCAAGGAGTTTCAAAATAAGTAGGGGCTATTTGATGTTGAATGGTCTATTTATTAGATAGCCTTACTGAAGTTGTGATTGTTGCCACATTTTTATATATGGGAAATTGTGGTTTCTTTTTTAGCAGGCTCAAAAGTCCTCAAGGTCACCAGTAACTATAGAGTAAAAATTTACTCTACGTTTCATTCTATTTTTCAATGGCACACCGTGAAATTTTATCTTTGCATACTTTCCTCTGAGATGGCAAAGTTTTGAAATAGAGCATGGGTTCTATTTTCCTTTTGATTCATTTTTGTCTAAGTGTCAAGATAAAGTGGAAGCTGACAAGTGTCATCCTCTGAGGTATCCTTTCTCAAATAGAAATGGCAAGTGTCATCATCTGAGGCACCTTTCATATTTTTTATGAGTTGGGTAGAATGTGCCACATATCTCATAGTGACTCAATAGAATGTGCCAAGTGTCAGCATCTATGGTTTCATATCGGCACCCACATTCATCTCTTTTTAGAGAAAGGTTTTAACAAGCTAAGTATCAGAATCAAGTGGAAAATGCCAAGTGGCAGTCATAGAAGGTCTCAAGTTTGCCTTTATAAAAGCAACAAAATGTGCCACGTACCCTGGTAGAATAAAGTGGAAGCCACCATGTGTCATGATCCAAATTATCTTCATTTTGGCTTCACTAATATAGCAAAGTCTATGGTGGGTCCCAAGTTTTGTTTCGTAAGTAAGCAGAAGCTTCCAGGTGTCACTATCTGTGTAAATGTGAAATGAGACCCAATTGTTTCTATGGTATGAATAGAGTAAAGTGAAGACCACCATGTGTCATCTTCCATAGGTTTCTAAAAGGGTAGCTACAAGTATCAGAGATCACCACGTAACCCTAGATAAGTAAAGCAGAGATTGCCATGTGTCCTTTAATAAAAGCACCAGAGATTGAAACTTGTCCCTGTGTCCCTTTTAAAGTTACTCAGGTGAGAAATGTTGTAGGTCTTATTTTATTTTAAGCTGTTGAAGTTTCAAGGAAATGAATAACAACAAGTGTCAAAGGCAAAACATTCCTGAGCAAAGACACAAAAGAGTATAAGTTATGCAAAAAGTGTCGTGTGTCTTCAATAGGTGCTACAGAACATGCCAAGTGTCATTTTTTGATGTCTCCTAAAGTATTAAGAAGGTTTTCATGAAAATGGATAAGTGTTACTTAGTGTTTAAGAGAAGGGACCATCCTATGATATGTTTCAGCCAATGAACTGCCAGAAGATGAAGCATTTCAAAATTTATAAAATATCTTTTGTTAGACACTTCCAGTTCAGTTAGACTTCAGTTGGGCTATTAGATTGACAACAAGTAGATAATCTAGAGTGAATCCAAGGCTATAAATAAGGATGCAAAGATCACCAAAATGGGGGAGGAAGGAGATATTAGAGAGAATTTTTGAGAGAGAATCATTGTAAAGAGTTTAGACTTTCTAGAGCTGTGATAAGTAATATCATTTGCTTTTGTCTCATTTTATTGAGTTGAAAGGTTTATATAACTATACGTGTTTCTACACCTTTTATATGACTGGAAGATTTAAATAAGAAGATTGAACCCTATGCCTTTGCTGATATTTTTTGTGTCATTTGTAAAAGTAGTCTACGTTATAGACTTTCTAGAGTTGTGATTAGGAATGTCAATTGCTTTTGTCTCATTTTCTTGAATTGAAAGGTTTATATAACTTTACATGTTTCTAGTTGGACTATTCATATGTATAACTAATTCTATAATCTTATAATAGTTGTGAATGTGGGCATGTGATATAATGGGTGCACTGGTCAGCATGTAGGAGGCGCTCTTTCAAAATTGGAAATTGCTGGTTCATAGGTATGTGGGAAATTGGTTGTGGAGAGTCAGGTAGGAGGTACAGACCCTAGAGGAACTGCAAGAGGTGTTGAGAAGAATGTTGGGTCAAAATTTTTGGCTGATGTAAATAATGGAAAATCTTTGAGCGAATCTGATCCTCTTTGTGGGATCCGTGTCTCCCAACTAGATTTTCCTCCCATTGTGTTGTGGTAGGTGATTGAAAAGGAGAAAGATAATGATGATTTTAATAAGGAAAAATCCTTATAAGGGTTGAAGGTAGGGTATTCAAAATAAAAGATGTGGTCATCTCTATTTGGCAAGAAATCCACTGGAAAATCTCTTTTCCCACCGGTGACTGCTAAGTCTTGTTGGGAGAAAGGTGAGTTTCAAGTTTTTATTCCAGATACTTTAATAGATTTTTCTATGTCCTCCATGGATTTCACCTTAGTGGGTAAATTTTTAGGAGCAAGACCAGATCTAGAATCTCTTACAAAAATGGTTAAAAGGAAATGGGTTATTTAAGGAGAGATAGATATTGTACCAATGTTGAATGGTTTCTTTTCATTTATCTTTAACTGCAAGGAAGACATGAATATGGTTATGTGTGGAGGACCATGGTCTTTTGGTAAATGCTCTCTCACTATTAAAAAATGGGAGCCTAACATGGATCTCTCAAATTCTTTTTTGGGTTAGACTTCCTAGACTCCCTTTAGAGTTTTGGCATGAGGACATTTTTAAAGGTATTGCTAGTTCTTTTGGTGTACTTGTGGCATTGGATAATACTATAGCTACTAGAACCAAACTTTAAAGTGCCAAACTTTATGTTAAAGTAGTAGATCTAAATCATCTCCCAAAAAAAGTGGATCTAATATCCAAGCTTGGTAAAAAAACTCAAGGAATTTTTTTTGAAGATTTGCCCAACTCTTGCTATGCTTGTAAGAAATAGGAGCATCTGGTCAAAAATTGTCCTTCCAAAAGTAAAATTCATCCTAGTAGTGTTTTGGATGGGAAAAAGACCAAGGTCTAGCAGAAGAAAGTATGGAAACCCAAAGAATATCATCGACATTAACAAAAAAATAATGAAGATTCTAAAGCTCTACATGCTAAGGCGGATAAAGAGCCTTCTTTTGAAGATTCTAAAGCCCCACATGCTAAGGTGGATAAAGAGATTTCTTTTGAGAAAGAAAATTCTGAGAAAGAAGGACATGGACTACAATTAGATACCATAATACCTGTATAAAGAATAGATGATTTGATATATCTATCAAAACAAATCATTTTCTATCAAAGAATAGAGGATTGATGGAGAGATGTAGATGAAAAAATTGTGTTAGAGGAAGGTGAATTCTTGGTTGAAGCTGGAAATAAATTAGAGGAGGGAGATTTTCTTTTTTCTCAATCTAGGGAGATTCAAGTTAATAATGATTTCCCTTTAGATGAGCTTCTTGTGAATGATAATGGAGAAAACTTAAAGCATATTCTAAACCAAAGAAAAAGGGCTGAAAAAAAGACCAATACTAAGGGGGTAGAAAATAGAAGCAGCAAAAAAGATCAACAAACTAAGGCGAAACATCTTGCTTCTACTCTGGATAAATCTAGAAAAAGAGATGAACAACATTTTAAGGTGAAATCAGATGTTGATTTTCAAGACAAACCTGGAAGAAGATCCATTAAGAAAACCAGAGAGCTAGAAAGTATGTAGAATATTGTTGATGGAAGGCGGGCAACTATTCTAGATTTTACCCCTAAAAAATAGATATTAAATCATTACTTGGAATATTAGGGGGCTGAATATAAACTAGATATTGATGTTGTCCCTGTATAACCTGATTTTTATGCATATATTTAGTAGGTTTTAGGAATGCTTTTCCTGGTGCATGTTAATGCTTTATCTTTTTTGATTCTGTTAAAGGGTTTCAGGGTCCCTTCAAAACCTATTTTTACCTTAATCTAAAATTGTACATGTCTCTATGCCTCTTATATGACTAGAAGATTAAAATAAGAAGATTGAACCCTATGCCTTTGTTGACATTTTCTATATTACTACAAAATTAGTCTATACTGTGAGCCCTTGTTTCTATTGTTTCCATCTTTTACATTGATCATGCACTTGTTTGCTCTTAAATGTAAATGAATCCTACATATAGTCTCACTGTGCTTAGGATTAAGGTAAAATTACATTCAGGCACATCACCATAGATTAGATTTTCTTTCTTGCATTTTTGTTTAGTTAAATTCCTATCCCTTTTCCTAGTATCTACTTAATATAAAGAAGAACCAGCTTCTCAAAAATCTAGAGGTTGTTTCAATATGCAAGTCCCATATCTTGAAACTTCCCATTGTTGTTGATTAGAATCAATTGAAATTTTAAATCATCAACAAATACATTTATTTATAAGTGGATTTTTAAATTTTAAACATTTTTTGATGATCTATTTGAAGGTATGTGCACACTAAATCTCCAAATGATATGATATCTCATTATGCAATTTTTTTATTAAACATAATGGACAATTGTTTGTCTTGTAAGCTATGGGTGAAGTGACTAGTAAGTACTCTCCATATTTATAGACATTTGGAAAAGCTCTCATCAACCTTTTTATTGTCCTGAGTCAAACCCACTAATGAAATATCATACTAAAGATTATATGAAAAATTTTGCACAAATTTATCTAAGAGGTCGTCAAAATTAGATATGGAATTATTTTGTAATTTGAAGAACCATAACAGATCTTGTATTATTATAATTCAAGGAAATAAAATGATTATGTAAATTTTAGTATAATCCATTAGTTGGAAAGAAATAAAGAATTTTGTCAAAAGGGCCTTAGGGTCTCCTTTATCCTTGTATTTATCAAATTTTAGTGGTTCATAACCTAGAGGAAATGCTATCTAAATATAATGCATGTTAAATGGGTATGAACACATATAATCTAACTTGAATTTCTTGGTATACTTCTATATTTGAATGGTTGTAATCAAATCCTTCATTTATTGAAACTCTTGTGCCAAGAAATTAGATGGGGTACTTGGCTAAGGTGGTGGCTATGTAGTCAAAGGTGGAATACCTTAGCCAAGGTATAATTGAGGTATGGTTTGTTGTATAATTTTGGTTAGATGAATGAACTGACCAATAATATGCATCCATATATTGGGATGTAATTTTTGAAATTGCATGCATTGTTGTGATATATTCTAGTTTGGATTTGGTGTACAACCTTAGTTTTGAGGGAATTGGGGATGTGATGAAAGGATATGGCTTTGGGTAAAATATTGTTCCTACTAAGGTTGAGTAGGGACCTTCTATCAACTATTCAAACCAAGATGAATTAAGGGAATTTGTTTTAGACCAATGCCCTATCTTTGAATCTGTGGCACATGCTGAGTAAAAGGCTATTTTTACCTAATTGGTACTTATTGGATGTTGGTACCTCTTTGTTTCATAAACACTTATTGTGAAATAAATTGTTGTTAGGTGTTTATAATTTACCTTTGACTAATAGACACACATTATTGATTGAAAAATGTTTGTGATGGTAAAGGTACATTGGTCTACAATTGTTGAGGTATGTATATCACTACTTATCAAGGTAGAACATTTGTTACCCCTTATTGAGGTGGTATAGTGTTCTACCTCTATTGTGGTGGTAGATTATACTATGCCTATTTTTTTGGAAAGTTAGTTATCACCTATTGAGGTGGGATAGCATTCAACACTTTTTGTTGAGGTAAATCACTAGTTGATTCTTGATTACTTAATCCTTGTGGTTTCTTGCTTGAAGAAGTAACTGGTTGAGGATTTAAAGTAGCCTACTATGGTTAGGATGTAGGAGTTTTTATACCCTAATATTATGAGCCAATAATGGTAATAACAAAATTAAATTTTTGTTTTCAGCTATTTATTGGTGTAAATAAACCACTTTTCCTAGATTGGAAGACATTTTCATGTTATCCACCATGTTTGGCACACTTTTTTTATGTAGAAGCCACAATCACATATTTAATAAATAGTATATTATACATGTCATTGACTAAATTTATTTATATTAATGGATCTATACCTTAATTATCTTAACCTATCAACTTAATTAATACTCTTATTAAAGTAGATATATCTATGAGTGGAAAATTTGACATGGACACGGCATTAAAATTGTGCACTAGAATCAAATAGGTTTGATATGCTTATTTCATTTGTATCAAGTGGTCCTCTATGAGTACATTTCCTTTTAAAATCATATTTTGGTCTTGATATGACATTTGTATGGTCTCTTGAGGATGTATAGTAGAGGCATGCTCAATGGTTTGGGTATAAGGTATATTTAGAGGCACTCTAACTAGACTAGGTAAATTTTCATGGTGGAAGTCTTATGGAAACATAGCCCCTACCTCTACAGCTTTGAGTAAAACCTCATCATTATTTTCAAGAAAGTGAGGATAAAAAAAATAAGTATCATATGTCAATGTCATAGTGATGTAATATATTTGTTGTTGATCTTGTTCTACAATAGATGGTATGCTAGCAAGATACTACATAGTTTTCTCTTGGTCTTACCTTGAATATGGAGGTGTGTCAACCAAATAATTGGATAATGGGTATTGAATTTATTCCTAAGATTGAATAGTGTAAGGAGGATAGGGATCCATATAAAAAACTATATCATCACCATATGGGTCTTAAAAACCCTATCATTTATGACCATGTTATAATAACCTAGATTATACATGGATATATTAAGACTGTAACAAAACATATCCATATTAATGATTAAAAATTGAAAAATATAAGTATAGAGTTATACAAACTCTTTAAGAAAAGGTATAAACTATAAATGGCTCAAACTTGGTCTAAAACTGGGTCTAAAAATTAAAGTTATTTCTCCAAAATGGTCAATGATAGACTCAATCTAAAAAGGTCTAATGTTAAGTTTCTAACTTTAAATATCTCACTTAAATGGTCAAGTGAATGGATGAAACCTGAATTCTAAACATGGTAAAAATTATTTCAAACAATTTTAATCTAGATATAAAGATGAAAAAGGTTTCTAGATCTTTAGAAACAAGGTACAACGCTAGGCTTAAAATAACTATGTCTAAAATAATGAGGTAAGATGTTAGGACTCTTGGAAACATGGCACAAGAGCTAGACTTGGAACATGCTAGGTTTAAGAAAAAATCTAAAGTATTAGGTATTTTGGGAACATGACACAAAATCTATTCTTTCAAACACACTAGGTCTAAAAATAAATGGGAATTATAAGGTCTTTTGTAAACAAGGCACAAAAGCTAGACTTAACGCAAACTAGGTCTAAAAGGTAAGATATTTAATCTAAATTTTTTGAAACACTCTGACTCAAACTAGGCATTTGGATTCAAACATAAAATTGAATTTTGGAAAAATACATTAGACTTTAGGCACACATAAGATAGACCACGTCACAAATCTAGGAACAAAAATAGTCTTTAAATTGAGGAAGGAGTTAGTCTAAGTTGTACAACCCAAATTTGAGAGATAAATTTTTAAGCCAAAACTACATGAAGTATAGGCATTAAACAATCAAAATTTGAATATGAACTTCATAAGAACAATTTCATATTTCTTTTTAAGAGACTTGGATTTTTAAATGGATGACAAGATATACCAAGACAAATGGAATAATAATACTAGGCATAGAGTCAAAAGACATACATGTTTTTACATTTATTGGACACAAGGAAACAAGTCTTTGAAATAATATAGGAAGTGTAACAATGTTATCTTTATCTAAAGGTATTAATAAATGATTTATTTCAAAAAAAATTAAGGCATAAGACTTATATTGAAATGGGCATCATAATGATGCCCCTTTTAAACAAGTAACACACACACACACACACACACACACACACACACACACACACACACACACACACACACACACACACACACACACACAAGTTTTTGAAAAAACTAATGTAACATGTGGTGTCAAATAGATGACATAAAACCTCTTGAAACAAAAGAGTGGTGTGCAAATAATAATTATTTTGGATGTGGTATGATAAAAAAAATAGTTTCATTTTTTAAAATAGTGTAATTTAAGAGGGAAAATAACAAAAACACCTAAGTGTATCATCCTAATCCTCAAACTTGAAAAGGTGGCTTTGTATTGACAAATTCTATGTATATACTTGATCTTGAGAGGAAATTAATTCATTAATCCAAAAATTAAAATGCGGATGAAAATTAAGGTTTTTAATCCCCCTCTTCTCTCAAGATTTTGTATGATGACATGAAACTTTGGGCTACTTCCCCTACATTGATAGTATATCTATAATAACTAGGGTTGCCAAAAATATCAATTTTTATAATTTATAAATGGTCCTAAATGTGTGCTTAAAAATAGGTCACAACACATAATTTGGATCCATGTTGACTAACTTGTTGTGAAAATATCTTATCCTTTTCACAATGACTACATATATAAATTGTTTAGTGTAGTGTGATGTCTGAGTTAAACCTACATTATAAGATAGTCTCATACTAACAAATCCTATTTAAATGTTTAAACAATAATCCTAGTATGTTGAGATCAATTTGTATATCCATACCATATCCTATTTATATTTTTTGGAGGGCCTTAATGGTTTTCTTTCCATGGTTTTGAAAAAAGTGACAAATGTAATAAGTGAAGCATTTTTTATCACCCAAGTTCCCTAAATTGGATGGGGGGAAACCATACACACTATAGTTGTCTTGTGAAATGAAAACACATTAATGATCATAAAAATAACTACTCTTATGAGTGTTTAACTAGAGTTTTAATTAATTTTTTTATCACAAAATTAATTATATCATCAATTTTATCCCCTTGGTTTTGTTTTTATAACTTTGAAAAAAATGAAAATGACTTAACTAAAAGATTTTGAAATGCCGAATGTAAATGTGAGTTTAACTCTTAGAGTGTTAAAAATGTTTTTTCTTGGTATTTGGGTTTTAAAAAATATTTTTGGGGGTCCTTGTTATTATAATATAAAATTAAGTGAGAAAATCACTTTTGGAGTTTATCTCTCAGGTTTCAAATGTTTTTCACAAAGTGCAAAAGCATAGATACATAGATAAATACTATGACTTTTCCTACAAAATTTAAACTAATCAATGTTGAAGAGTTGTCAATGATGTCCCTAAGTTGGTCAAGAGTGTCTATGAGTTTATATGTATCCATGGTTCTTAATGACAAAGTGTGCCTTAGTGATCATGCATGGACCTTACATTGTTTGTTTGGTTAGGCAAGATGATGGATGTTGGTGATGCATTGACCATGTTTGAGGGATCATATGAGGGTTTAAGAGTTCTTGGTGTACTTTTGGAAGTGAAATGAATTAATCTAATTAGTCCTGTGAATGTCTAGGTTATCCTAGTCATCTTGGGAGAATTTCCCAAGTAAATTGATGACATCAACATTTGCATGTGTAAAGGTTTTAGGAGAAAGTGGTCACATAAGTTTATTTAGATTTTTTCCTAGAACATGTTTTTCAAATTTAAGGTCTTGATATAATGTCTATAAAAATTTATAGTGGTTCAAAGTTATTCTCTGAGGTAGATTTCACTAGTTTCCATACTTAGTCAAATTTGCATTAAAAAGTGACCATTGGAATTAAAATATTTGAATTTACAAAGGAAAACCAATCTACAATGTTTTGATTATAAATTTTGATGATGGAAGAATTTCATGATGGAATAAAAATTAAAGTGGAAGATAACTTCAAGGAAAATCTACAAAAATAGATTTTGAGGTCTGACTGGTCGTACATTTCTATTTATTGTGGTTCAAAGTTGATTGAGGGTTTGACTTTCTCTACAAGTGACCCAATAAGGATGTTTAAGAATTTATTGATAGTTTTTATATGTTGAAAGGTGAATTATATATTTGAGATTGTTTTAAAATCCTTGATGATCATTTATATGGATTTTGGATGTTTCACCAACCCATATTTAGTATTAACAATTGCTTACAAGTTGATTATTTACTCATGCATGGTGTTTTCATGTACAAGGCAAATGTTTGATAGGTTTTGAATATGCATAGGTGTGTAGTCATTAATGTAATAACTTGATGATATCGTAGTGGTAATTTTTCATGTACCTATGTGATTTTAATGGGTCTTGTGTTCCTATTTTTGCTTGATTAAGTGTTAAAAATATGAATAGGTCTACATGAACCTATAAGGGCTTCTTAGGCATAACTGAAAGATTTTGGTGCTTAAGGGTGATTTATCAAAGTTATGGCTGACCTATATAGGTGGTTTTTATATTTTTATAAGTGTTATATAAGACTTAATGGTTAAGTAATGTCTTGTGGCTGACCAAGAAGGTGGTGATCACGAAGGTTCTATAAAAAACATAAACAAAGATGAAGGTCTATAGAGTTGACAAGCAAAGAAAAGAGAAGTGTGAGTATGATTAGTATATTGATTGAAGATAAAATTAGTGTGATGAATATGTGTATGAACTATAGAGAATATTTTTTATGTTGTAATAGTTTTCTTATAGGGTTGAAGATTGAGGATAAACGAAGAGGTGTAGAGTGATCCAAAATGTTGTTTTGGATGCATTGCTTGTATGTGAAGGCTTGAGGAAGCATGAACCATTGAAGATAGTTATTATTCATTATATATCCATAAAATTTAAAGTAAATAAAATTTATAGAGGTATTGATATCATAAGTGTTGTGTGGGTGCTCAACATCTAAGGGCAAGTGTGTACTTGTCCATGCTTAGTGGTTGGTGCTCCTTGTGAAGTGGGTTCTTCAATAAATTTTCCTTTTCATCATATCTTATAGGATTATAATTCATATGTTTTCAAGATTGAGAGTGATTTTTATCTCCCATTATGGTTTCCCACATAATCCTTGGGTTATGTGCTTTAATCTTGCATAGTTTCCTTTATTATTTGCAATAATTGGTTTATGTGCCTCATGAATGCTTATGTTGAGTGTCTAAGAGTATAAAGTTTTGGATTTGAAATTTTATTGATTACATCACTATTTCACCCCCCCCCCCTGTTGGTGATTTTATCTCTAATAATTGGTATCATAACCACACCTAATTTATAATTTTAATCACTTGAAGGTGATCAAAGGTATAATGGGTAGTCATCAAATACAAAGAGTTATCTATAATAAACAAGAACCACTATTAAATGAATCCAACTATGATTTTTGGAGTGTAAGGATGAATACCTACATCATGTCTCTAGGTTTTGACATTTGGAAATATATTATGGATGGGTATTCTACACCCCCTACTCCTCCATCTAGTGCAACTGTCAAGAAGTTGAGTGAGAATAATTATAAATATATGAATGTTATTATTTATGGCCTATTAGAGGCTGAGTTCACCAAGTTGATCCATTACAATTCTACCAAGGAAATATAGGACAAATTATAGATCATCTATGAAGTGGATTCAAAGGTTAAATTAGATAAATTAAAGACTTACCAAAGGCAATTTGAAAGTATCAAAATGAAGGAATAAGATACTATGATATCATATCTTCTAAGGGATGATGAGGTGGTGGAGATGATTAGAGGTCTTGGATAGGAAATTAAAGAAGCTAATATAGTACAAAAAGTTCTAAGGTCTCTCACTCTTAAGTTTGACTCAAAAAATTATACTATAGAAGAAAGTCATGATATCACCAAGATAAAGATAGTTGAATTACATGGAATCCTTACTACCTATGATATGGGATTCAATGAGGACAAACCACCAAAGAGGGAAGTAGCCTTCAAAGTGATCAAGCAAACAAAAGGCAAGAAGAGAAAGTTAAGTCTTGAAGATTTTAATCTTAATGAAGATGAACTTAAAGCCATGATTGTAAGAAAAATAAATGTAAGACTAGGTAAATCTAAAGGGAAGATTCCTTTTAAATGTTTTTCATGTGGTGAAATTGGTCATTTTATAGCTAAGTTCCTAGATAGAGGCAAATTTTGAACACAAAGAAGCTTATAAGGAATCTCATTATGATGAGTACAATAAATCTAAGGGTTTTATCAAGTACATAAAGTTATTCAATAGGATATATAGAAATAAGGATTCATATAAAGGTAGTAAGATCCTTTACCATGAAGAAGATAGTAACTCATCTACTAAAGAAGAAGGAAACACATTAGACTATGATGATTCATTTCATGATCAGGATAAGGAGACACTATGCATGGCTCTTGAGGATGACAAAAGATAATGTTCTTTAGGAAAATATTTCTTTGGTGGAGATAGCTTAGAGGAAGAATATGATAAATTCAATCTAAAATAAAAATATCTAAATAATTTGGAAGAGTTGAAGATTCTACAATGCAAGAATAGAAAGAAATCATCCTTGATCAAAACGTATGAGGAAAAAATTGTCTTCTTTAAAGAAATATTGAGAAATTAAGTCAAAGATCATGATGAGATCACTCAACATCTTGAAACTTAGGTTTGTACCCTTGATGAAGAGTTAAAGAGTAAGGATGGAGAATGTGTCAAATATAAATTAGAGATGGAGTATTTGTAGGTGAAACTAGATCAAGACATGAGAAAGATTGAAACATATCATAAATTTGACCTTAATGACATAGTGATAAGTCAAAAGGTCTTAAATGACAAGTCAGGCATAGGGTTCCATGAAGATGTTCAAAAGGATAAGAAGAATGAGAAGATAGTGATGATAGATCAAAATACTAATCATGTTTAGAAGAGTGTTGGTAAAGACAATAAGAATGTCAATATGAATAAGAAAGACAAATTCAAAAGCTACAATAGTTCAAATCAATTCAAGCAACCTAATGCAATAAGGTATGATAACTCCTTTAATGGCTACTATTATTCCTGTCATCAATTTAGTCATAGAATCATTGATTGCAAAAGAAAATATAATAATAAGATATTTTCATGAAATTATGAGCAATATTATGACAAACATGAATAATATAATCACTCAAGATAGTCAATCAATCCATAAGGAAATCATGACATCTTGTGCTTTAGGTGTCAAGGGATTGGTCATATTTCAAGATCTTGCAATGCCTTTATCAATAAATAAAATGATCAAATGTATGAATGGGATAATGAAACTTTAAGGAGTCATATTATGGTCCATATAAAAGTTATGTAGAATCATAGAAACTTCATTTATTTCAAGTTTCAAGAGAGAGGTCACATATCAAGGTTATAAAATAATGATTAAAACTTTACTTTAAAGAATGCAAATCCTAACATAAAGAAAAGGAGACATAATAAATGGATACCCAAGGAGGTGAATGAAAAATAGGTTCAAAATAGATTGTTTATCATGATAGAACAAATTAAAATTTCAAGTGTCAAAGATCAAGTATTATCTACTCAAGTAGATAAAATAATCAAGAAATATTCTATGTCTAAAATAAAGAATGATTTAAGGACTCATTCAAATTCAATCTAATGATGAGGAAAGACTCCAAGCCAAGTGAGAGCATGGAGATGTGGGAGTCTTCTAAGTTTTGGGACCTATAGTATTTCTAGTAAAAGTGGATGTCTCTACTTATGATTCTTATGAGACATATTTAATATGTAGAAGCAAGTGTGTGTGCTCTAGGTGATGTGCAAGAGGCTATAATAATTACAAAGGTATATAGATTTGATTTATTGGTCTTTAATCCCAATGAAATTATGATAGGAATTAATTATATTATGTTTCCAAGACTTTTATTAATAATATAAGGTCATTGGATAAGGTGGAGTATCAATTTCATGATCTTTCTCCAAAGGTTAGTGATGAAAAGCTTCAATAAATCTAATCAGGGACATTGGTCCTAAAGGCAAGTTTTAGTCAAATTTTGATGCTTGGTTTAGAAGGTCAAATAATGAAGAATGAAGGTAATGTTTATATTATGTGTATATAATATGTGTTTAAGTGTAATCCATGGGGTTTCATGAAGTGGATTGGTCACATGAAGCTTCCATGACCATTTGTTTAGTTTGAATTTTTTTCTTAGTGTTCACTACTTTGTGAGAGATCATCTTGAAAAAATGGTGTATTGAAGTCTATGATTAAAACCAAGGGTGGAGGATATTTTTATTTGATGTTTCCATGTGAAAAAAGGTATTGAGGATATGTAAAAAGGATTTCATGATCAGTTGAAGGTGTTTTGGAATAGTGATAGGGGTGTACACAGTGTTTGCATGCACAGTCATGAGTTTTTCAAGTGTCAAATTAGGATTTGTGATTGGTCAAGGTGAATTTATGGAATATAAAGGTTTTTTGACCTCATATAGGTGTGATATAGGTTTTTTAATACTTTGATGGCTTTTTGAGGGAAAATTGAATATTTTTGATACCTCTCGGGTTTGATAGGCATTGCTTAAGGGCCAACAAGACAAAAACCATTTCATGGTTCTATGGGCTACCTAATGATTCAAACCTCAAAAATTGGTCAAGTAGTGTGTATTGGTGACACCTATGTGTGAGGGAAGCTTCAAAAATTGGCATTGATCAGAAGATGGTAAGTTGACCCTATTTCTATTTTATGACTTAGGTTTTGTAACATATTGGTTAGTAACCTTCCCAAAGGAGTTGGGATATGAGGCTACCTAATATATATAAATTGATAAATTGGTGATAAAATTTTACTTTAAAGTCATATATAATTTTATGGTTTGTTCTATGGTTAAGGATTTGTGTAAATGGATGACTAATTGGTAGGTTAGTTTTTGAAGGAGCTATGGTGTAGAAGAATATTTGGATGATTATTCTTGGCATGAATGAAGTTTAATATGAGTGTGCAAAAAATATTAAATTTAAATTCATGAGGGTTCATAGACATAAATTTATGGGCTCTACAAAGTTTAGGTAGGGTTACTAGGCCTCTAAGCAAGGCTAGTGTGAAGAAGAGTGATTTTTGGTCATTTTATTCAAAATAAAAAGGTATGGTTGTCCCTGAATATGTTTATTAGTTAGATTTATGAATCATATATGTTATAAAAATATCTTTAATGTCCATTATTTATTCTATGGTGGCTTGTGAGAGAAAATTTGAAGGCAACTATGAAATTTTATCATGGTTGGAGATGGTCTATAGGTGCTCAAGGGGTGCCCAAGTTTAGGTGACTTAGGGGGAGTACATCTCAATATTATCAAGGTGTTATCACTCCTATTTTATTAATATTATTCATTTATTATTAATATAGTAGTGAATGGTTAAAGAAAAATGTTGTGAGTAACCAATCTTGATGTAGTTATTGGCCAATTGTTGGCCTACATATAGACTTTGCCTGGAGGGGTCCATGGTATGAGGAGAAAATAAAAGTCCTAATTGAGAAAATTTCATATATAATGAAGGATACATGATGGATAAGAAGATCAGAATACTTGTAAAGCTTTTAAAACACACTAAGTTAGCTTAAAGTATCTAATTAAGCATTGAGAAGTGGGTTTAGAATTGTAAACAGAAGGGTCCAAGTAGGTTTCATGGTGTCTAAGTAATTAAAATCATGGAATGAGTCCAAATGGCCTCAAAAAATCATTAGAGATTTCAAGGATCAAGTAAAATCTCATAGCACATGTTTAAATTAACTAGAATATCACTAGGACATCATGCATAAATGAATAGGTTGGTTTACTTGTAAATTTTATAAGTATGCTCAAAAAGCCTCATAGGTATAGAGGATCACATGGAATCATTTTACTTAGTGCCAAGATCATCCTCTTCAAAATTCATGTCTCAATGACTTCTCTATCTCAAGATATAAATACTCAAAATTTAGCTTACAAAATGGAATGTTTGCATAAATGTCATTTTTAATCCTTGACAGATAACCATTTGGATTTAAAAATACTTAGATGTTCACATGGACATAAAAAATGTTCATGTATATGTCAAATTATAATCACTTAGACATCAATGATGGTCATAAGGATGTCAAATGCTGGGCACGTTGACATCAAATTTAAGCCATAGCAAATAACCATTAGGATTAAAAAAATATTTAAGACATTCATGAAAACATCAAAAATGTTCATGAGGATGTTAAATATAGGTATGAAAATGTCAAAATATATCCTCATAAATAATTTTTTTGGTTTTAAATGATGGGTCCTAATATGATCAAGGGCTTGCAATCAATCGTGCATCAAATATATACAACACATGGGTAGGTCAACAAGTTAAAAAGGGTCCCCAAGAAGCTCCAATGTCATGAATTTGATTATAAAAAAGGGGATGAATTGTGTGAGATGGGTTAAAATTTTAATAATCTAAGTCAATAATTGACAACCAATGAGCAAAGGCAAGTTGAGGAGATTTTTTATGAAGGTTAGTGAAGTAGTTTTTAACCTAGGCAAAGTAAATACAAAGGAACCAAGCTTGAATAAGATCCAGGTTGAACTAGAATGGACACACTAAGACAAAACATCACCATTAAATCTTTATGGAGATAAAATAGGTCTTTAGACCTAATACAAATCAAGGGCCAATAAATTGTTATCTAAATGAGACTAGACCACATGGCAAGATTCATTTGTTAATATTAATAGCCATAAGAAAACTAATAAAGGATATTAGTTTTCAAACTATAGAAAAGGACCTATGTTCAAATATTGAAATGGGGAAGATATATTACTATGAAGGAGTGCCTCATCTTTTAAATATGGCCCCAACTCTAACAAAAAACCATAAAAGGTAGACTTGGGCATGACTCTATCAGGTACATGGATATAAGGACCTTACCCTCATAATTAATCAAGTGGAGATGGCATGCAAGATAATCACAAAGAGATCTAGGTATTGGATTAGCATAATGGATCATTTAATTCTATTCATAAGCCTTGAGGATCTTCCCTCCTAGAAAGGATCATGACTCATCATCTACAAAATAGACCCTTGTCTTCTAGTGTATTTCTCAACCAATGAGAAGTGCTCAAAGACTATTAGAGAAAATAAAGGCTATTTTATCTATGATGTACTAATCCTAATTGAACTAAAATGTGGAAAAAATCCTTTTAAAGGTGTAAACTCATTGATTTATCTTAGTTAACATCTCTCTCTCTCTCTCTCTCTCTCTCTATATATATATATATATATATATATATATATATATATATATATATATATATATATATATATATATTGTCTTCTAGTGTATTTCTCAACCAATGAGAAGTGCTTAAAGACTATTAGAGAAAATAAAGGCTATTTTATCTATGATGTACTAATCCTAATTGAACTAAAATGTGGAAAAAATCCTTTTAAAGGTGTAAACTCATTGATTTATCTTAGTTAACATCTCTCTCTCTCTCTCTCTCTCTCTCTCTCTCTCTCTCTCTCTCTCTCTCTCTCTCTCTCTCTCTCTCTCTCTCTCCTCATATATATCACATTATTTTCTCCATTATAAGGATTCTAAGATTTTAGAATTTTGATCTTTCTGGGACACAAGGATACTCATTAAAACTCCTAAAAAAGTGTTCTCCTTTTATAAGGCTAAACCCTATCAACATATTGTAATAACTACCTCTCGAATCAATAAGATTAAATCTTTGCATATCTTTTACCTTTGATTAGTGTTTAGTATACTTTCACATGATGAATTCATGAAGGAGAATATTCCTAGTTTATTATACTTCTACTTACCTCTTTTAAGGTTTTTTTAAGCTATTTCAGGTCTAGATTATTTTTATATTTGAACCTCTTCTATGAAATACTTGTGCAATTAGTAATATTCTAAGGTTATGTGAGCTATAGTTATTTTGTGGTGATCTAGTGTCGGTTCAAGCTCATGTGAGTGTCCATATTTTTAGTGCATCACCTTTTATCCTTATTAAGACATTTTACCCCTTATAACCCTTTTCCTTATGCATTATTTAATTTAGGTGAGCATCAAGAGGAAATCATCCTTCTCTAGAGGTTTAACCCCACCATAGGTGACACACAACCTAGAGTTATCCCAATATTATATCTCAATTGGAAAGGGCCTAACGAACCCTCTCCAAGGGTGAAATTTGATGATATAATAGTTTTTATCATGCTTGGTGAGACACACATAAAGTTTAAATAATATTGGTAAAATTTGATGCTAGTTTTATCAATTTATAGTAGTTATATCTTTGAAGAAACAACATCTAACAACTTCAAAATAACAGTCAACACTCTGGTGTAGAATAGTAGTTGTCTTTCATGCCAAAAGTGACTAGAATATTAGATTCTAGAGATATTAATTTTGAATTTGTTGAAATACCTCTAAATTAAGCAAAAACATTAAGGTTTTATAATAAACACCCATATAAAGGCAACTTTGTTCCTAGATCAAGTCCAAGGTCTACTCCTACGAGAAGATCCTTGTCAACCCCTTTTATTACCATGGTAGTCCCTAGAGCTTTTGTGGATTTTAATGGCCAAATTACTCTAGATCTCCCACATTATAATCCTATCCTAGTAGCATCTCTAAAAAGTGTCTCTTATTTTAATGGAGACCAAGATACAATCCCTTCTGAACACCTCATGGATATAGCTAACTTTTGCAACATTCATGATATCAATGAGGAAAATGTAGCAATTAGATTATTAGCCATATATTTCAAAGGTAAATCCTTAGACTAGTATGGAAGCCTTACTAATAATTTAATTACCACATGGGACCAATTAGGAGAGGCTTTGTGTAAAACATTTGAAGATAAAAGTGACCATTTGTCACTTGTAGAGCAATTAACTACAATAAAAAGAGACCTTCATGAAGTCATGCAAGACTTCAATACAAGGTTCCAAAAAACTTGGGATAAAATCCTAATATCTATTAGGCCTACCCCTAATTTTTCCTTCCTATACTATTTAAAATTCCTTAATAGTGACATTTTAGTGATGATCCAGTCTATGGGAGGGAACACATTATCAAATGCATATGAGGTGGCAATCAGGGTAGAAAATTATCTAGTCCAAGCTAGCAAGCTAACACCTAGGCCACCAATGCCTTTTTTCCCTAAGATTAGACCATATCCTATTTCTATTCCTCCCCTTTATTTCATTCCTCCTATTCTTACAATTTTTTTATACCCTCACCAAAGTAAGAAATGTCTTCCACTAGTGGATCTAGTGATTCCCAAGAACACAAGAAATTTCAAGAGCTTAAGAGCATGTTTCAGTCCTTGAGGAATGATCTAGTGAATGTTAATATGTATCAAGATTTCAATAGGCCTCATACCAACCTCATCAACAATCTTATCAAACAAACATGCCACCCTACAAATCAATTTCCAAGGCCAAGGCCAAGGTCAGAACCAAGGACAAGGGTAACATAGCTACTATATATAGAGCAACTATAATCCAAATGTTGCAAGCACTTCCAACACCTTGGTCCCTTTCCAAAATAATGTTTCTTAGGAAGTTGAGTGTACATGCCTTGGAATTCATCTTTTGGGTAATTTATTATCCCAAACACTAACCTCAACCAAGCTTTCAATGATCAATGGAATTAGGCTACAAATTATGGGTATAATCAAGCCCTTATGGCTCAAAATATAGAGGTGCCCATGATGACAAATATATAATATCCTTAACAAGGTCAAATCCTTGATTAAGGACCAAGCCAGTATGGTGCTACAATGATTAACTATGAGAAAGAAGAGTGTTATGTACTCAATCAATGGGCTAGTTCTAACCAAGCATACAACCTAATGGAAGCTAATACAAGATTTAAAAGGAGCATGGATGGTAACCAAGAAGTAGTCAAATAACTTCCTACCATTACTCCTTTAATATCAAAGCCAATTAGGTCTTCTATTATTCAAAAGGTTCCAATAGC
The DNA here is from genome assembly GCA_037957365.1 of Torreya grandis. Classification (NCBI taxonomy): domain Eukaryota; kingdom Viridiplantae; phylum Streptophyta; class Pinopsida; order Cupressales; family Taxaceae; genus Torreya; species Torreya grandis. The sequence continues at coordinate 6,505,785 of JARHVA010000148.1, forward strand.
TCTAAGGAATGAAAATCAAGGGAATACCTTTGTTTCCAAAAATTCACAAATTCAAAGTATAGTTGTGAATCCCAAAGCATAAATAAAGGTTGGTGGTTCACCCATAAACATTAAGGAAGAAATGAAGAAGTCTAATGTGAGTGTACCAATGTGGGATATGATTTCTATGCCCAGACAAGTGGATGTTATTCAAGGAGGTTTGTCCAAGATTAATGTTGCACAAGTTGTATATAAGCCATAAAGTAAGGTGAATAAGGTTTTAACCAATACAATCAAAGGAAAAAATGAAGGGAAATCAAGTAAGGTGGTCAAACCTCCTCCTTTATACATTTTAATAATAATTGGTGACTCTCTAGTGCACAATTTCTTGGTAAACAGTGGGGCTAGCACCTTAGTAATACTAAAATTTATAGCATACCAGTTGGTCTAAAGCATGAGCCCTTCTTCCACTAAGCCATATGGTATCATCAAGGACATTAACTTGACCCTGCATGCTTGTCCTAATGTCACAGTAGTCCAAGATGTGTTAATCACAGATGTGCCTCCCCATTTTTCCCTATGTCTAGAGAATTCACAACAAATATTAGAGGTTATCTTGTAGAAGACTAGTCATACATGGCATTGAGAGTAAGATATGGGACCAAGGTGTTTATTAAGGCTGAAGCCATTACATAATTCCACATAGAGCCTTATGGGCTAGACAACATAAATCTTAATTATACCATTTTCGATGAAGGCAAACATTTGGTTGGTCAATAATTAAACACTCACCTTAAGGAGATACTAGAAATGTTCTTGGATGAGATATGGAATGAACATCATTTAAATGATCCCTTGGAAGGAGTTGAAGAGAGGGACATGGGTGTCTATTATCTTCATAAAGAGATTAAATCCATGCCAACCCTCATTGAACCTAAAGAGGATATTAATGGCTTATGGAAATTATTTTTTGATGGTTCAAGGAGAAAACATGGAGTGGGTGCAGGTGTAATGCTAGTATCCCCCTCAAATGAAAAATATTTATCTTCTTATAAGCTCCAATTTAGTTTCTCTTGCAATGAAACAAAAATTAAAGTCTCATCTATGGCCTTCAATGGGATAATAAGAGAGGAATCAACTAGTTACAAGATCATGGGGATAGTGAGCTAATAGTGTACTAGGTTATAAGCTAGAATATCACCAAGAATCCTTTGATGAATTCTTATAAACATAGAGTGTGGGACCTAATTGAGGATTTTAAGGATTTTAACATCTAAGCCATACCAAGAAACAAAAACTAGTATGTTGATAGGTTGGTAGTCATGGGATCTCAATTTGATATCCCCAATGATTTGAAAGGACCAAGGTGAAACCACATGTCAAAGTGGTGGTGAGACCATCAGTACCAGATAATGAATCTCATTGGTATGTCTTTGAAAATTATAAGTAAATTACTTATTTCTTATAGCAGGAAGCAAAATTATCTTCAATGAACCAAGAAAAGTTTCAACATCAATATGAAGACAAAATAGTTCAATTGATATCTAATAAGATTTCTAAAGGGCTTGTCACCCTTGAAGGTATTTTCCATGAGGGAGATCATATGATAAAATACAAGGTAGTGATATCAACCAATGAAGAGAACTATGAAATAGTACTTATTTTCAACAATAGGCCTCCTCAAGCTTGGCAAGGTAAGCACTAAAGCTAAAATGCATGCTTTCATATAACTCTGTAAAGAATATGTAGACATATTTTCTTGGGTATATAGTGACATGAGAGGCTTTGATTCCAAGTTGGCCCAACACACTATAGATCTAGAGGCTAATGCCAAGCTTGTTAGGCAAAAGTAGAGGCCTATAAACCCCAAAATAGAAGAGCTTATGAACATAGAATTAACCAAGCTAATTGAGTCCAATATGACCTTTCCCATTAATCAATCCTCACAGGTAGCCAATTTAGTGCCTATGAGAAAAAAGAGTGGGGAATTCAAACTATGTGTTTATTTTAGGGATATGAAAATGGTCTCCTTAAACCATCAACTATCCTTTGCCATCTATAATGCAACTTATTTAGATAATTGTTGGTTCAGAACACTTCTCCCTCTTGGATGGATATTCAGGTTACAACTAGGTGTTGGTGAGAGAATATCAATATAAGACTACCTTTACCATAAAGTGGGGCACATATGCTTACCAAAAGATGCATTTTGGATTGTCAAATCCTGGGGTAACTTTCTAATAAGGGTTGTTAAATCAAATGGTGTTGGTTTACTTGGATGACATCATAGTTTTCTCCAAGAAGTCTAGTGAGCATATGGACCATCTAAGGATGATCTCTGAAAGATATAAAGAGTATCAGATCTCTTCAAATCATAAGAAACATGTGTTTGTTATCCATGAAGGTAAAATTTTGGGTCACATTATCTCAAAGGAGGGATTATCCGTTGACCCTCATAGGATAAATTCTATCTTAGCACTATCTCTACACAAGCATAAAAAAGGAATCCAAATCTTCCTTTGGAAAATAAACTATATGAGAAGTTTTATACCTAATTTTGCAAACCTAGTCAAACCCATCACCACCATGTTGAAAAAAACCCAAGTGTTTGATTGGTAAAATGAAGGTAAAGTAACCTTTGAGGCCATCAATAATTCCATTACCCAATAAACCTTGCTCATAAATCCTAACTTATCAAAGGATTTTATATTTTACACCTTTGTCAATATTTATAATATATCAACTATGTTGATGTAGAAGAATGGTGAAGGACTTGAGAAGTTGATTACCTTTGTTAATCAAGGGATAAAAGGATATGAGGTAAGGTATACCTTCTTATAAAATTATGTTCTTTTGGCTCTAAGGAGCCAAAAAGTTTAGACCAATCCTTTACAATAGTAAGGTTCAGCTTCTGGTGTCTCATCTTGGAGTGAGAGACTTTCTCCTCAATAATGATTTGAATGATAAAAGAGTAGGCTGGATCACCAAGTTCATGGAGTATGATGTGGAGATAAAAGTAACCAAGTTTTTAAGAGGTGAAGGCTTGTGTGAGCATATGGTAGATGACCTTTAAGAGGAAAAAGAGGTTGTTTTGATTACATAAGAACTCATAATTAGATGTACCTCCACTTCAAAATAGATGGCTCCAAGATATGACCCATTTCTTGATGATAGGAGAATACCCTCAAGGTTTATATAGAGCAAAAAAAAAGGTATTTTAGGATCCAGTCCATACCTTATAAATTAGTTGATGGTGTTATTTTTAGAAGGGACCTCAATGGGGTACTTATTAGATGCATTGATGACAATCAAGTTAAAATGTTATTAGAGTCATTTCATGATGGACCTATAGGAGGTCATTTTGATCTAGGAACAATAGCATTAAAGGTAATGAGAGATGGTTATTATTGTCCTAGCATTTTCAAATATGCCTATGCATGGATAAAAAATAACAAAAGTGGTCTCTATTTTTAGGAAAGTAGAGATTAGAAGCTCTTCCACTCAACCCAATCTAGGTAGAGAAACCCTTCATGCAATGGGGTTTAGACTTCATAGGGATGATCAATCCACATTATAGTGTAGGACCTAAGTGGGTGCTAACCACAACTAACTAATTCACTAGGTAGGTAGAAGTAATTGCTTTTAAAGAATCCAATGAAACAATAGTGTTGGACTTCTATTATAACATAGTGACTAGGTTTGGGGTTCCAACTACTATAATCTCAAATAATGGCTTAGCAGTTGTTGTCATGAAGAGAAGTGAATGGGCACTTAAGCTAGGTATCTACCTCAGTACATCCTCTAACTACTACTCCCAAGACAATGGACTAGTAGAGTCCATAAAGAACTTATTGAGGATTATCAAGAGGACCATGGAGGAAAATAAAAAAGTGTGGCAAACAAAGCTAAGGATAGCCTTGTGGGATGACAAAGTGACTCCCAAAGCTACCATTAATAATTATCCATATATCCTTATGTATGGAATGGAATCCAAATTTCCCCTCTCTCTTAAAATACCTACATTGGAGTTATCTCATCATTTGGAGTTGATAGAAAGTAAGCCTATGAATGTGAGGTTCATAGAGCTCATGGAGCTTGAATAAAATAGGGACCTTGTAATGAAGACATTAGAATCACATCAGGCTCAAGTCAAGAAAGACTTTAACAAGAGAGTTATAGTAAGGGACTTTAAGGAAGGGGACCTAATCCTCAAATGGGATTCAAATAAGGCCAAGCCAATTAACCATATCAAGTTTGATAGCTTGTGGAGTGGCCCTTATTTGATCCATGGATGTAAACAACATAATGATTATAAGCTTACCTAATTAGATGGAGAGGTATTACCAATACCAGTCAATGGAATTCATTTAAATCCTTGTTATTAGAATATTTTTCATCTATTTTATGATATTAAAGAATATAAGAGTAGTTTTATATGCTTCCTCTAAGTTATATGTGTACATTTCCCTTTCAGTTGTGTGTTTCCCTTTCAATAATTGCTTTGGGTACTTTGTTTTTGTTTGTTTATTTTATTCCTTTTGATTCAAAAGAAGGTCATAAGAAGGTTCAACATTCTATAATTATCATATTATTTAAGAGGGAATATTGTGACTCCATGCACCCAATGGATCAGTTTAAGGCTACTAGTCTCTCGCATAGTAGGCATGCAACCCTAAGATGTTGCCAAAAATGTTGGCCAATTTTTGGCCTACATACATAACTTTTCCTAGAGGGTTTTATGGTATGAAGATTTGAGGAATGTCTTGATCAATTAGAGTTCCTATAGAATGAAGGATCCATGATGGAGAAGAAGACCACATTACTTACAAATCTTTTGAAACAATCTAAGTTAGCTTAAAGTGTAATATGATTGATCCTTGAGAAACAAGTCTAAAATTTGAAAGAGAAGGATCCAAGTAGTTTTCATGGTGTATAAGAAGTTGAAATAATTTAATGAGTTCACATGGGCCTCAAAAAATCATTAGATATTTCAAGGATGAAGCAAAAGCTCATACCACAAGTTTAAAAGAACCAGATTATCACTAAGACATCACACATAAAATATTAGGTTGGTTCACTTATACATTTTATAAGTATTCTAAAAAAAACCTTATGGGGTTAAAGGATCACATGGAATCAACGTCCTTAGTCCATAGATCATCCTCTAAAAAGTTTGTGTCTCGATGAGTTCTCTATCTCAAGATATATGTCTTCAAAATTAATCTTTCAAAATTGAAAATTCATGTGGATGTCATTTTTAAGGCTCCAAAAATAACTATTTAGATTTAAAAATTCTTATAAATTCACGTGGATGTCAAAAATGTTCATGTAGCTATGAATTATAGGTGCACAGATGTCAAAATTAAAACATAACAAAAAACCATTAGGGTTTAAATTATGACATGCACATGAATGTCAATGATGGTCATGAGGATTTCAAATGATGGGCACATAGATGCCTAATTTAAGTCATGCAAAATAACCGTTGGGGTTTAAAAATCTTAAGATGTTCATAAAAAAGTCAAAAATATTCACATGGGCATCAAATATGGGCGTAAAGATGTCAAATTTGGGCCTCATGAATTAGCCATTTGGGTTAAAATGATGGGTTACAACAAGATCAAGGGATTGTGTTGAATCGTACATCAAAGATCTACAACACATGGGCAAGTAAATAAGTCAAAAAGGCTACCCAAGAAAATCCAATATCATTAATTTGATTATATCATAGGGGTTAAATGGTGTGAGATGAGTCAAAAGGTTAATAATCTAAGTCAGTAATCAATAGCCAATGAGCAAAGGTGAGCCCATGAGATTTTTGAATGAAGGTCAATGAAGTAGTTTTTGACCCAAGTAAATCAAATACAAAGGATCTAAGCTTGAATAAGATCCAAGTTGAATTAGAATAGGCACACTAAGATGAAACATAACCATTACATCCCCATGGAGATAAAATATGTCTTTAGACCTTATGTAGATCAAGAGTTGACAACTTGTTATCGAAATGAGACCAAACCACATGAAGAGTTTCATTTATTGATATTAATAGCTATAGCAAAACCAATAAATGAGATTGGTTTTAAAACTATAGAAAAAGACCTATATTTAGATATTAAAATGGGGAAGATAGATGACTATGAAGGAGTGTCTCATCTTTAAAATATGGCCCCAAATTTGAAAACATTTACAACAAGTAAACTTGAGCATGGCTCTATTAGGTACATGGATATAGGAACCTTTCCATCATAATGAAGCAAGTAAAAATTGTGTGGAATATCATAGCCAAGATATCTAGGGATTGGAGTAGAAAAATAGAGAATTTAATAATATTTATAATCCTTGAGGATATTCCCTCTTAGCAAGGATCATGACTCATCATCTACAAAATAGACCTTTATCTTCTAGTGCATTTCTCAGCCAATAAGAAGAGCTTAAAAACTCTTGGAGCAAATGAAGGCTCTATTGTCTATGATGCACTAGTCTTAATTGAAACAAAAGGTGGTGAAACATACTTTGAAAGGTGGAATCTCATTAATTAATCTCATTTAATGTGATCCTCTCTCTCTCTCTCCCTCCCCTTATAAGTCCCATTATTTTCTCCATTGTTAGGGTTCTCAGATTTTAGAATTTTGATCTTTCTAGGAGATAAGGATACTCATTGAGACTCTTGAAAAAGGGTGCTCATTTGATAAGACTATACCCTATTAAAATAGTGTAAAAACTACCTCTTAAATAAATAATATTATCTCTTTTCCTATCTCTTGCCTTTGATTAGTGCTTATTATGCTTGTGCATGATGTATTCATGAAGGAGAATCTTCCTAGTTCATTGTCCTTCTACTTGCCTCTTTTAAGGTGTTTTCAAGATATTAAAAGTCTAGATTAGTGTTCTATTTTAACCTCTTCTATGAAATACTTATGAAATTATTAATATTTTAAGGTTGTGTTAGCTATAGTTATTTTATGTTGATCTAGTGTGGGTTCAATCTCATGTGAGTGTCCATCTTTTTGTTGTATCACCTTTTAGCCTTATTAAGAGCCCTTTTCCCCCTTATAACCCTTTTCCATATGAAAGATATAGTTTAGGTGAGAATAAAGAGGAATAATACCTTCTTCAGAGGTTCAAACCCACCATAGGTGACCGATAGCCTCAAGTTGTCCCAATATTATAGCTCAATTGGAAAGGGCCCGAAGAACCCTCTCCAAGGGTGTAGATTGATGGTATAACAATGATCTTGGTAAGGAATTATATGCATAGTGAAAGGGGGAGTTTTTATCATCTCTTAAATGAGGTCACTTCTTGATTTTGGATTTGAAAACATTTACAGGTCCTCAAGATCGATAGTTAAGCCAACTTTGTCATTGTGTCAAAGGGGGAGAAAGTGTTTGTAGAGGGATAAAGTGTATGTACATAGCTTTGTTGTTGGATTTGAAAACATTTAAAAGTGTTAAAATAAATGAAAAAGGGGGAGGTTATTTGTGTTTATTCAATGATTCCCATAATTTGGTAAAGAGTGTCCATGAGTTGATATGTATGCTTGGTTCTAAATGACAAATTGTGCCTTAGTGATCATGCATGGACCTTATAGTGTTTATTTGGTTAGGCAAGATGATGGATGTTGGTGATATATTGACCATGTTTGAGGGGTAAAATGAGGGGTCAATAATTATTGGTGTAATTTTTTAAGTGAAAGGAATTCATCTAAGTATTCTTGTGAAGGTCTAGGTTATCCCAGTCATATTGGTAGAATTTCCTAAGTAGATTGATGACATCAATATTTACACGTGTGAAGGTGTCATAAGAAAGTGGTTACATGGGTTTGTTTAGATTTGTGCCTAGAGTATTTTTTCAAATTTTAGGTCTTGAAATAATTTATATAAAAAATTATGGTAGTTCAAAGTTACTATCCCAGGTAGATTTCACTAGTTTCCATAGTCAAATTTGCATTAAAAAGTGACCATAGGAATTCAAATATTTGAATTTACAAAGGAAAACAAATATACACTATTTTGTTTATAAATTTTGATGATGGATGAATTTGATGATGGAATAAAATGGAAAGTGGTACATAACTTCAGGGATAATCTAATTTTTTTTTAAGGTTTCACTAGTTCTACATTTACATTTATTGTGGTTTAAAGTTGGCTAAGGGCTTGACTTTATTTTGTAAGTGACCCAAGAAGGATGTTTAAGTTTTTATTGGTAGTGTTTGGATGTTTCATGGGGAATTATATATTGAAGAGTGTTTTAAAGATCATATATATGGAGTTTGGAGGTTTGACCATTCCATATTCAGTATGAACAATTGCTTACAAGTTGACTGCTTATTTGTTCGTGGTGTTTTCATGTACAAGGAAAATGTTTGATAGATTTTTCATATGCATAGGTGTGTAGTGGTGAATGTAATCACTTAATGATGTCTTAGGGTTCATTTTGTGTGTACATTTTTTTATTTTAATTGGTCTTGCATTCTTAGTTTTGTTGGGTGAAGTGTTAAAAGGATGAATAGGTCTCCATGGACCTATAAGGGCTTCTTAGGCCTAATTGAAAGATGTTGGTGCTTAAGGGTGATATATCAAAGCTATGGTTTACCTATGTATTTGTTTTTTTATCATTTTATAAGTGGAATATAATCCTTAAGGGTTAAGGAATGTCTTTTCTATTATAAAGAAGGTGGTGATCATGAAGGCTCTATAAAAAACATAAACAAAGATGACAGTTTCTAGAGATGACAAGCAAAGAAAAGAGAAGTGTGAGTATGATTGGTGGATGGATTGAAGATAATAATAGTGTGAGGAATATGTGTATGACCTGTAGTTCATATTTATGATTTTTTAATTATTTTATTATAGGTTTGAATATTGAGGATGAGTGGAGAGGTTTAGAGTTATCCAAAAGGTTATTTTGGATATATTTCTTATGTGTGAAGGTTTGAGTAAGCGTGAAGGGTTGTAGAGGGTTTTTATTCACTATTTATACATAAGATTTAAAGGTAATAAAAATATATATAGCTATTGATAGTAGAGGTGTTATGTGGGTTATCAACATCTAAGGGCAAGTGGGTGCTTGTCCATGCTTAGGGGTTGGTGTTCTTTGTGAAGTGGGTGATTCATTAAAGTCTCTTGTTTGTGATCTCTTATAGGACTATATTATAGTTGTTTATAGGATTGAGAATGGGGTTTATCCTCCATGAGGGTTTCCCACACAATCCATGTGTTATGTGCTTTGATCTTGCATAGTTTCCTTTGTTTTTTATAATTTTTTTATGCTTCAAGAATGCTTATGTTGAGTGGCTAAGAGTTTAAAGTTTTGGATTTGGAATTGAATTGCTTACATAATTGATTCACCCCCCCTGATCAATTATTTTAACTCTAAAAGTCACTAAAATTTGAAACTTCTTATAGAATAAGGTATTTATGGAAAAAAGTGAGACTACAGAGAAAAAACAAAGATCTATAGTGAAAAAATGTAAGTCTATAGTGGAATATCATAACTCCCTAAAAAATAAAGAGTTATCAAAAAATTGTGATTATATAGTGAAATATCATAGATCACAAAGGCAAAATCATGATTATACAATTCAATACTTCAAGTTTATAAGAAATATCACATATTCTCATTTAATATTATGATTATAACAAAAATAATGTAATTCCTTAGGCAAAATCACTACTTATCAAGAAAAAAATCAACTTATCAAATCAAAATAAAAACTCTAAAGTCATGATATTTTAGTGAAATATCATGATTTCTTAGTGAAATAGCATGATTACAAAAAATCAAAATTGCAACTATAAAAACCAAAAAAGTGATTTCCTATAGAACATTTGTGAGCTTTCAATTTTCACTTTTTTGTCTTGCAATTCATGATTTTTATGTGAAAAGTTATAGGAAGAAGTCTTGAAATTCCATAGGAATAACTTTGTATGGTGTGGTTCCTACCAGGAATGCCATCATGTGAAAAAAGAACTATAGAAGGGAGGTTAATATAGTGTTATTCAAGAAAACAAACTCAAATAAACAAACTAAACAATAACACCTCTAACCTAGACACTAGGAAGAAAATATGTAACAAGTATACAATGAAAACACAACTAGAAAATAAAAGAAATTATCCTCTTACCTTCCTTGTATCTCTAAAATGTCTTGCTGAAGTGGATTTCTTAGATTTGTGCAAATAAATATTTATCAATGAAGCTCCATTTGCTCCACTTTTCCTTGGTAGTTGGTTTAGCTTAGCTTATGAATTTGTCATGGTGACACTAATTAAAAAGGCTTATTACATATATTTGAACATAGTAACTTTACACCAAAATAAATTCTTGGAGGTATTTTGGCGTAATAACCTTGCACAAACAAATCTTGTTGGATCACTAGGCAAGGCTTTGTATTTATAGCTTCCAAAGTTATCTCTTACCTAAGGTAAGTTAAAGTTGAGTTTAAACATGGAATGAGTTTAAAATAACCCTAAGTGAGTTGAAGATAATTTTAGTTGAGTTAAAAATGTGTCATGTAATTATGATTTTCAATTAATATCCATGGCTCTCAAATTAGCTAATTTTAGATATTTTGGGAGAGCTTGACAACTCATAAAGGTAATGATGAAAAGGCATGATATTTAAAAATTTTGGATTTATATTTTTAGATTATTAATTAATTACAAATGGATAATTTAATTAAGAGTTTAATCTATTTTAATTAGTTGGTTCATTTTCAATAACATTTTATCTCTTTTAATAATTGTTCAAGTGCCTCATTTAATGGGTCCATAGGCCAAACTACCATTTTTTAGGTTGCAAGGTGATTAAGGATTAATCCATGAGAGGTTATTATTGTGTATGATAAAATACCTAAAATAGGGATGCCTCAACACGATTCTTAAAATTATTGAATGATGCATAAAATAAAAAAATGACATTTAATGATTCGTAGGCTTAATTTACAATGTTTGGTAAGAATTGGTTTGAAGTCTGGTCAAAATCTAGTTGTTGCCAGAATGGGGTGTCTATAGCTAGCACAAAAATAAGGACACTGGTACCACATATAATTACTATATAATTAGGATACTACTATATAAGAATTATTTTGACACTTGGGTCTTATTTGTGACACTTAGATCAACTCTTGTCCTAGTTTGTAGCCTTTATATCTCCTATCTCAGTCAATTTATAGATAATTACTTGTTTACATTATTTATTGGTATTTTTATAAAATTCAAACTATGTCAATTTTATTACAAATTAGTGGATATATTTATTTCATGTTTCTACCTAATTTACTATACTCTAACCCTTTAACAACCTAGTGCTTGAACTTTATAACCATAAAATGTTGAAACACACACCATCCGTCTCAATATGGGATTCAAACCATTCCACCAAAGGTAAAGACCAATGAACCCATTGCTATATCCATTGATATACAAAGATAATCTTTCCCACCAATCGCTCCACATGGGTGGTTAATTTAGTGCTAGTTCATAAGAGGAATATAGAGATAAGGATTTATGTACTTTTAGATGAATAATAGAGACATAATCATTTGTGTAGACTTATACAACTTGAAAAAATCATTAGAGAAAGATAATTACCAGTTTTGTTCAGTAGATTATGTCTTAAAGATAGTGAATGTCTCTCAAATAATGTTATTTCTTAATGGATACTTAGGATATGATCAAGTAATGGTCAAATATGAGGACATAGTCAAGACAATATTCACAAAAAAGTGGGGTACATTCACATACAAAAGGATTCCATTTATCCTAATCAATGTAGGTGTCACCTTATAACTTACCATGCATATTAAATTTAAAGATATCAACAAGTGCATTATCATATACATGGATGACCTAACTACTAGTACCAAGAATATGGAAGATCATGTGAAAGATGTAAGATTAGTATTATAGAGGTGTAAATATCATAAAATCTCCCTATACCCAAATAAATGTATATTTTGGGTCACATAGGGTAAGTTACAGGGTAACATCATCTTAGAACAAGGCATATCCATAGACCAAAAAAGTGTAGAGGTAATTCTAAAAATTATATTGCATATTAGTATAATAGAGCTTAAGTCATTATTTATCAAGATTAACTTTTTAAGGAAGTTCATCTTAGGATTTGTAGAGATAGTATGACCATTAAATAACGTACTAAAGAAGGATGAAAAGATTGAGTGGATAACTAATGCACAAATGTATTTTGTTTAGATCAAGACAATAATTATAAATACACCAATGCTTATTAGTCCCAACTATATACATCCCTTTTACATATATTTTTTCACTTAAGAACACTTGAGTATTTTTTTCCTAACACAAAAGAAATAATATGGAGATGAGAAACCTATCCCATTCATGAGTTCTCCACTTTGAAACACTAAACCAAGGTATTTAACTATTGACAAATAAGATTTTCCTTAATTAAAGAAGTTTCAAAGTTCATGTAACACATTATCCACATTAATGTATTTCTAGTGGTGCCTGACCCAATATTGAAGGCTAGTTAATGAAAAATGATTTAGGAAAGTAAAGGTGCAATTGGATGAGTATCTTCCTAGAGTTTGACCTAGAAGTCTAACCAATGAAAATTTCATGAGGTTAAGGACTCAGTAAGGAAATTGTTGAAGTGGACCCATAAATAGTTGTCAATAGTACATGATGCAAGATATCACAAATGATGATTGGTCTTAATATGTGGTCTACTATTTTCTCAATAATCAGTTCCTAAGTCATATAAATTCCAATCGGACTAGAGCCACATGCTTTAAAAGCAGAAACCTCATGATCAAATTAGGCATGCTATACAAAAAGAATCATGAAGGCATATATTTGAGGTGCCAAAATAAACAAAAAGTGACTAAAGCACTCAGTGATTTACACGGGAAATATGGGACTTGTCTTGGATTAGGTAGTTATATATCTCACTATATACTTAGAGTAAGTTATTATTGGTCACATGTTTTTAAATATTCTCTTGATCATGTTTAGAGATATCATACTTACCAATTTTTTTTGCATAGGAAACATACCCCTACCATGCCATTGTGGTCATTTATTAACATTTTACCATTCATAAAATGGGTAATATAAATTATTAGAGTGATCAATACTAATAATTCTATAGGACATAAGTTCAATATTATGGTAACTAATTATTTTACATGTTAGACAAAAGTTCAAGCAATCAATAATTATATAATTGATATGGTAATCAACTTATTATAACAAGAAATTATTAACAACTTTGGGATGACAACCACTCTAGTATGGGATAACGGTCCTATGTTCTCCTCTCTTCAATTTATTGAATGGGACTACAAAAACTAGGTAATGCTCAAGTTATCTTATAGTTATTAACCCCAAGCTAATGGGGTAGCTAAATCAACTAATAAGAATTTATTAGACATAATCAATAAAATATTGGAAAATAACCTAGTGATTAGCATAATGTGTTGAAATTTGTATTTTAGTCTGATAGGATTAGAGTTAAGCTATCCCTAAGATCATCATGATGCCAACTTATTTATGACCAAGACCTAATATTTTCATTTGAACTAAGAATCCCCACATTATAATTCATGAGAGACTATATGGAGACTGATGACAAGATATAAGATCACCTCCTTATGCTAATTCAACTAGAAGAAAAACATGATGTAACCCTGATATATTTTAGAAAACACAAAGGAATTATCAAGCTTTTATTTGATAAATGTGTAAAACTAAAATTCTTCTATATATATGATCTAGTCTTTCTCTTAGATAAGGCTCATGAGAAAAATGGGAAATATGATAAGTTTGATGCCATGTGGTTGGGTCCTTACCAAATGTATAAAATATTGGATGAGAATGCATTTTACCTAAGGTGTCTAATTGGTGAGGTTGTCCCATTGCCTATCAATGGAAAGTTCCTTAAACTCTATTTCTAGACTTAAATTATCCTAGAAAATCCTATAAATACATTCTCTCTCCCTTTTATGCTTTTGTTTTTACTTTATTTCATGTTTTTTTAGTTTAGTTTACTTTTCATGCTTTTACCATTTTTAATTCTTAGTTTGTCTTATTTATTTTACACTGTAGGTTCCCTTATTGGTCTAAGAATGAGTAACATAAGACCTGTAGGTAAGTGAAATGAATGACATTCTAGTGTGCATATACTCTAATTAGTTTTCAGTACTATATTATGTTTCCAATTCAGTTCAAAAGCTTGAGCTATCATATGTGTTTTTTATTTTTTAAAGTTGGGTTATGTTTGGGTAAACTATTTAGCCAATGAATATATTATCTTAAAACCAAGCAAAAAAATACATCTTAGTGGTTTATGGGTTTTCCTAGATGAACCTGCTATAGTGAAGATATAGGGTGAAAAATCTATAATTTTTCCTTTCACTTGCCACAATGATCCCCAAACCAAAATTAAGATGTTAAAAAAGAAAGAAAAAAGAGAAAATAATAAAATAAAAGAAACTCAGTTTCTAAAAGACCCAATTATGGGTGATTCAAGAAAACTCTACTCAGGTTATGGATGTCTGATTAGTATTAGAATAAGGCCCTGAGTGGGATCAAAGATAAATCCATCAGGGATATGGATGATTAGCTCATAGTAGGGTAATGACCAAGCAAGCATTCTCATGGTAGGTTTCACTAGACTGATGATTGTATCCATATTATTTACTCTTTGCATATTCTAAGAAGTAGTAATTTAACTCATTTGCCTCATACCGAGTTAATAAAAATATCTAATTTGGAATTTGAGCCAATCACATATTCTCCTCTATTGAATCCATTCCTTTTAAATGCATAGTCTTAGACAAATATTTTTGACTCATAGACATGTTTCTATCCTTCCAAAATACTAAGGAGTATTTCATAGTAGAGTTACCATTTTTTGTTGCTTTCTTAGCATTCCTCATTCTTCTAAGAATTATGGAACCTCTTTTTTTATTTTGTATCCACTCCTACATGTACTCATGGCTCATTGGTATCAACACTCTCTAGTTTCTTGGTAGTTTATCTTAATTTTTGTGATAAATTGACTCCCAAAACCATCACTATTTTAAATACCACATCTATGTAAGGAAAATTCATATATTACACTAAACATGAAAATGGAGTTTTGACTTCCCAATTTGTAGTTAAAACCTAGCCTACATAATTGTATTATCTTACTCCATCATGTCATATTAGTTTTGATTCTATTATAACTCCCAAATCCTATCCCATTATGACAACCAAGTCTAAATAATAAACCTTCAAATATAATACTTATCCACAAAGTAGAGTCTTGTTCAACATCCCCATGCTAGCTAAGATCCACTGTCTCTCTTTCTCAACACCCTAAAATATTTTTGGGGTAACTTCAATTTCCATGCCATTTTAAAAATTGAAACCTATCCTAGTGATAATATCAAGCTCATGTGAGTAATTTCATATTTTATACTTTGTCTCTAGATATGTTTTTGATCAATTTAAGCCTCGTTAAGAATCTTACTCAGAACTCTTATTAGGGTTGTGTTAGTCTGACAAGGTGTTTTCAATGTTGATTGAGGATGGATCCCTAATTATTTTAGGGACCATCCCCTAGTGGGGCTCTAGTTCTATTTAGGATCATATATATGATTAGGTTTGTGGGGGACCTAAATTATCTCCACAGTGTTATTTTAGTGAGAAATCTTGATTATAATGGTAGAGTGCCTAACCTAAAACTCATAGTGCCAATTCAGGGTCCATGACCCAACTAGGTCTTGGCCCCTTCTCCATTAAAAATATCATTATTCCCACCAAAATAGTTTAGTTCAAGTCAAAAAAAATACCTAACTAGGTATTGAAGCATATATCAAGCTTAGTTCTATTTGGGCTTCTAAAACTCAATTATAACTAAAATTCTAATTTTCAAAAATTAATTTTCTAAAACTTGTCTGATCATCGCCAAAAGCTTGATTAGGTCTAGTGGGTCATTTTTGGGTTATTTTTTTGTTTTTTGATGATATATTCTTATTTTTGTGTCAATAATTAAAACCATTTGTTTCAATGGAAAGTTGATTCCATCTAAAACATACAGGTACCTTTAATTTTGCCTAGTTGTACCTAGTTTAAAATTTGTTCATGTTTTTGTGTACTATTTTAAGGTTCACTTTTTTAATTTCAATTATTTTACTTGTTTTTGTATATTTTATATGTAATGAACAATTAAACTATTTGATTTGGAGGGAGGAGGAAAAAGAGGTAGTTGGAACATTAATGAAGCTTATTAGAGCTTTTTGGTGGGAAATCCTCCCTTAAAAAGCTACATCTCTATATATGGTCTCATTTTGATGGCCAAAGGGTTGGATTTTTTTTCCTAATATAAGATATTGGGATAATCACTCTTTCCATTTTATTACATTTGATGTTTTTATAGTGTAATATCTCCCTCAATTTTGTTATCCTATCGTTATGCTGGCAAATTTTTAGCTCAAACTATTCTAATCAACTCTTATTGCTATTAACATGAATATTTTGAGTTATGAAAGATTTTTTGAGTTTTATTGGTGGTCTACACATGTGAATGGTGATGATTTATTTCTTTCCCATATATTTATTCTCCTTATACATTTGTCTCATCCTCGTAGTGATTGTAGACTATATGATCAAATGAGTGATTGATTTCTAGGGCTATATTCAATTAACAGCTTTAAATCCATTTTTCTTAGCACAACATTTTATTTTCTTTCCTTTTTCCCTTCTCTTTTATCATTTTTATCAAGTTGTTATATCTAGGGTTTGAATGCAATATGTGTACATGTCTATCTCATTTGCTTTATTTTCTCCATTATCACTATTGCACTATCGAATGATTTATAAATATAATGAATGGATGCTAAAATAAAACACAAACACACAAAATAAAACCCTAAAAATATTTATTTTTTGGACACATTGAATACACATTTAACTATTTTTACCTCCTATAAGAAATGCATTTAAATGAAATAATAAACCCATATTATCTTATTAATTATTCAAGCACATAAACCCATTAAAACTAATATTTAATTTTACACCAGTATGCGCATTGAAATGGAATGGTCACAATGATCCACTGAGTGAATATTAATGCACCTAGACTGAGTACAAGGAAACCTTTGGGAGATCTCACATATTTCCTTTCAAGAGAGGCAAGTTGAAAGAGTTATATAAAAGTTGGTGCATGCTAAAAATTGAGTCAACACATAATATTTAAAGGATATCTTTTTATATTTTATTTAGGATTTAATTAATTATTGGAGTATCTAGCTTATTTCTCACCATTTCATTTTAATTATTATTATTTTGGGTGGTTTTTTTATTCTTTTTCTTCAAGGAAATTAATCATATAGCTATATTTTTCATTGAATATGGGTACACATATTTCACCTAAAACATTGGATTCATTTTAAATTAACATGTTTATTCCATATATCATCCATTCTAATTTATATCATCATCAAAATATGCCCACACTTAATTTTATGATATATTCCACCCCTAATAGTAAGAGTCATGTTTTTGGATCAATGGTAGTTTCTAGTGGTTTCTAAGGGATCCTTAAGTTTTTGGCTTACTATACGAGACTTAGTTTTCAATATACAATGAGAATATTTTTGAAAAATGTTTGATTCTACATATTCTAATAGATTTTTTTTAATTTTAGATAATGAAAGAAGCTTCCACTAGAGGTTGAACATGACTCCTATAAGTTTCAAGGTTTAAGATCTTATTAATATCCTATCTAGATATATTTGAGAGGAGTATGTACACCCACATAATAAAATTAAGAAGAGAAAAGGATGGAGGAAAAATAGAAAATGAACAAAATTAAAATCATAAAATGATAACCCTTTCATGTTAGTTTGACTAAATTTTAACAAATAGAGTGAAATAATCTAACCTTCATGTACTTGACTTACTAAGGCCTTGCTTATATATCTAATGAAAATATGATATGATAAGTTCTATATTTGTTTGGTTTTTTGGTTTAGTTTAGTTGAGGGGTTTATATAAGTACAAGGGATAGTTTTTTAGGACAAACTACTGGAACAAGGTTTTATGCAACATATTTAAAAGCATAAAATTATTTATTAATTGTAGTGAATTGAGAGTAATATCATTCCAATAACATTCAAAGTTGATGAATACAAGATAATTAATTTATTTATCTACACATGGTTTTGGGAATTGGGTGAAGGTAGGTTGAAGGACTCTAGTGATTTGGATTACTCTATTAAGGTGGCTTCACCTGGAAAATGTCATATGTGAATATAATGAAGTATTATAAGGCTATAAATAAGGATAAAATGAAATGAATTAGATTTATAACTTGTGTGTGTAAGAATAGGCTAGGATGACCTAAAACTATCATATTTATATTAATAGACTAGGAATCAAATAAGGTCAATCAAATATAACCTATGATACTTTGATGATCAAGTAAGGACCAACTAAATTATACATATATATAAGGTAATTAAAAATGAAAATTTCAAGAGGAAATGGTTCCAAATATTAACCATATGATGCAAGGATGTATCTCTCATTATACCTCAACAAATTTAAATGGTTGTAAAGGGTTTAACTAAAGTAAAGGATGGGATAGAATAATTGTAAATGGATAATTTACAATGTTAAACATAATGGGGTTCTATGGAACCTAAATTAATTTATGTAAAGTCTAAGAAATCCTATAACTACACTATCTTATTCATTATAGGTAAGGCATAAAAAAGGATACACATACATTTATCCATAAATCAACAAGAAATATATAATATACTAAGTAAATATATGAAAGATTGTAGGGATAAAAATAATTACCTTGGGATGGACCCATAAAAGTCCCTTAGCTAAAGTTAATCTTTGTAAATAATTTTCTAGGTTGAAAACCTCATATGATTGGATGAAGACCTAGATATTTGCTTGAATAATTATATAATAGAAATGATTAACACATGACTACTCTAGAACCTCTAACTCTATTTTAATAGTATATTAGAGCTCCAGGATGATGGGATAGAGGCTTATACTGACCTAATAAATGTGGTATGGATTATATCCATGTGGTAACACAAGATGTCATGTATGAAGAAAAGGAATTTCTTACATATAAATTACCATTGAGTTGTAAATATAGCTAGTTAGTATTTATACTGCAACATTGTAATATGATAGGTATAGCATATCGAGTAAAAGAGTGATAATCATGGTGAGAAAATATGTTAAAAATTATATTAATAATTTTTATATCTTATAAGAGAGTAGGAATGGAGTAAATATTAAGGGGGTATATAGTAAATATATTTATGGGATTATAACAACTATTTTTATTATATTATATGAATAAAGAGAATTAGATTAAGAATTAATTATGTACTAATTAGTATGAATGATCACACCTACTTTTTTTTTTATGAATGTATAAGATAGCTAATATTTATAGTAATAACCTCCATGAAAAATTATGTTTAACTAAATTTTAACTTGAACCACATAATTATTTATAGCTATAGTTTTAAATTTTATGTCTACATTTTATGGTGTTGTACAAACTTTAGTTAACTAATATCCAAAGGAAGGTATCCATTAGAGTTATAAAATCCAACATTAACATAAATTGAAGAGTGGTGTAAATAAATACAAAATAATAATTCCAAACCAAAACCAAATGGACTAGTGAATCATTGATTGAAGTAAAGGCATCCTTTTTTTAGATCACATAAGGAAGAATTATGGGTCACAGTTGCACGTATTTTATGTCATTGGATATTAAAACAAGATAAACATACATACTATTCCAAAGTGCATATTAATAAACCCATTAAGTGGATTTTATAAAATATTTAAGAACTTAATAATATTGACACACCTTAGACCTAAGATATTGATTATTAGTTTGAAACTTCACTCATTTCATTCTTAATATTTTGGGATATTCAAGTTATGACATGTTTTCATGCCAAAAATATAAAGTCTATCGAATGATAAAGATAAAAATTGTTAAGAAAGTAACCACTCTTAATTAAAAATCTATTTTTGAATATAGGGTTGGTCAAATAAGGAAAATGACTCCTTTAAGGGCTATGCACCTAAGGGATGTTGTGTGAAAATAAGGGGGATCCTCAAAAGATGTGACTTATCAGATGATAATCTAAATAGTTAGGTTATATTAAATAATATACAAGGGTATATAAATATAAATATATAATCAAGAATAAGTTAGTTAGATAGAAAGATGAAGTGATTATTAAGAGAGTAAATAAATAGAGGTTCGAAAAGAAAAATAAGGTAAACAAATAGATGTGAATATGAATTGAGGAAGAGAAAATTAAATTAGAGGTGAGGAGATAAATATAGATAAAGAGGGAGAAGATAAGGTGTTAAGGATAATTAAAAAATTGGATGACACCAATTTGACCTCTACTAGTGGATATCCCCATGTTTTAAATTTGGATGTTATCCCTCTAAAAAAGTAAATGAGTTAGCACTAGTATTGTTGGAAGGAACATAATAAGCAAGTGAAATAAATCAAATAAAAGAGGTATCATACCACACACTATTTAAAGTTATGAATTTCATGGAAAGGATAATCATAATTATCAACACCAATGGGAACCCCCAATATGTTCAAAAACCTAGGTGTGGAAGATCAACCAATGGTAATAATTATGGCTCATAGTGGATGAGGCCTAGAAATTAGTAAGAGAAGAGGTGATAATAAAATAGAAGGCACTATCACTATAAGATAATATAGTTATATAGTAGAACAAAGATAATAAATTCTAACAATTGAATAAATTGGTATGAGGAAAAATACTTATGAATAAATAGTACCTAAAGAGATAATAGAAAAAAAAAATATATGTTGGAAGGAATACTAACTTAGAGAAGAAAGTGATTTAGAAATAAATATTAGTATTAGTATTGGATAAATACAATAAAGAGGACATTAATGAGTTATATTAATGTAATAAGGATTAGTTAATTATAATAATATGGAAGAGGATAGAATAGAGATATAAAATTAAGAAGAGTATACTAGAAGTGACACCCTATGCAACTAATCCCAACTGCAAGAGGCCATATGAGGAGATTTTTGACTAAATTCCATCCCATGTGCCATTTAAAAAATATGTGAAAACACATATATTATAAAAATATATGTATATATAGGAAAATGAGTCTAAAATATTTATCAAAGTTTTAGTGAAGAGCTATAAAGAAGAATTATTTTGGAGAACTAGGTAAAGATTTTGGGGGAAAACATATTTTCAATAAGTAGAGATAAAAGAATAAGCCAAACACTATTCATACAACACAAATATAGTCAAAAAATATTATCAAGTAATTCTTCCATCATGAGCACATAAAGTAACTGGACTAGTAGTAGTGCCATCACATAATCTCATACCCCAAATATGACACAAAACATAATGAAATTTACATTGTTTGGAAAAAGCACTAAAGATGTTGAGGAACACCTATTTGTACTAGATTCCTTTTTGAAAGGCCATAATGTCATATATGAGTAGGTAAAAAAATTAATTCATTAGGAATCTGATATATTATGCATTAAAATGATACATGAAAACCAATGTAGGACATATTAATTCATGTGTTGATGTCCAAAAAGCATTCAAATGTAAATTTCATTAATCAGACATACCAACTAAGAGTGTAATCAAAATTATAGAATTAATACATAAATAAAATGAAATAATGAAGTAATATTTCCAAATATTTAATATGATTATAATAAAAGTGGAAGAATTTAATGAAATTACTTACATAATTCAATCTAATGCAATAATATGTCATATAAATATGAGTAGAGTAAATAAATCCTCAATAATAATTGAATAAATATAATAATACTTGATAAATATGACTAGCCGCTTTGAGGGGAAAACCTCCAAAAAAATGAAATAAGATATAAATTAACAACATGATACTCAAATAATAACCACTACCTCCTATATATACTCTACTTAATCCATGTTTATTCCATAGCCTGACCCTACAAGCAATATAAGAACATAGATAAATCTACCCATATAATATGAAAGGTTATGTAAGCCACAAGTAGACCACACATATGTATACATGATAAAGGATAAATATGTATCATGCCCCTCACATTCAAAATAACCTTGGCCTCAACATTTAAAAACTCTACATTCTACAACAAGAAATATTCATCATCCTACATTACATCTTCATGGTTCATATTCTTCTAATTGATCAAATGTTCCTTAATATTTCTTATTCTCTACCTTCTAGTGCATGTGTGAAGGATTTTATTGAGTTACAAAATGACTCATCCTTATTCATCTAGTTATAGTAACTCAATTTGGTTAGAAACTCTCTGTCTAGTTACCTTATTTAGGTAAGATACATGAAATATGTGATGTATACGAGTGGACTGACATAGCTCTAGCTTGTATAAAACACCACTAATTTTGTTTAATATTTTATAAGGGATATAATACTTAGGATAATGTTTTTTTATCATTTTTTATGTTGCTTTAGAGACATCTAATTATATGGATTCAAGTGCATAAAAACCTAATCACCCATGTCGAAATTCCTATCATTATGGTGTTGATCTACTTATTATTTCACTATATTATGTGTCATTTCCAAATTATATCTCAAACTAGTAAGTACTTATTATTGATGTTGAATGTATTATTCAAAAACTCAAACCATGTGTTACACCCTCAAAGAGAAGGTGATGAACTAAGGGTTATAACTATAAAGTTCCATAAATGGAGACATTTTGGAAGAGGTATAGGAAGAATAGTTATACTACCATCCCAATCATGGAATCTAATGAATACACCTTTCCTATTTAGTTTATGCAAACCAATAGAGGTACACTTTAATGGATTTATTTACAAACTTTTTTTAGCCATTACATTGAGGATAATATGCTAAGATATAAGCCAACTGATTACCCAAACATGAAAATAAATCAATCCAAAAATTAATGTTAAATATGGTACCATGGTCACTTAGAATGATCTTATGAGTACCATGTATATTTTTAAATGTATCCATAAAATTATTAGTTAATATACAAACTAAAAATGGTTATGACAAGGATAAAAAATGAGCATATTTTATGAGTCTATCCACAATATTTTATTTGACAATCTAAACTACCATGATGTCATTTTTACCTTCAGACCTTAGCAAACCTATAATGAAATCCATGAAAACCTTTTCCCACCTCTATCTAAGAATGGATCAAGGATACATAATATCTAGTGTCTAAATCATTTCACACTTTTTTTGTTGGCACAACATGCATTAAAATACAAATTTTTGTATATCCCATTTGAGTCCTTCCAAAAATAAATCCTATTTTATTCTATTATAGGTTTTCAAAAAGCATAAGAACCCACCTATTAGATATGAATGATTATCCTTAATTATCTTGTGATTGAGGATGGAATTATTACATAATTATAATAGATATTTATACCATAATGCATTTCATTTCTACTATAAGTTTTTACCCTTAGTGCTTTCATCAAACCTAGATAGTGGATTTACTGCAAAAGTATATTTTACTTTATTGTATATGACTTCAAGTCATACCCCAAAATTTTATTCACCCATTTTTGTTTTTATTCTGATGATAATTGGTATTCTAAAAAATATTTTAGACTTCTATGATCAGTCTTTATGTTTAAGTGGATACCCATCAAATAAGGTCTTCATTACTTGACTACAAAAATAATAGTTAACATATCTTTCTTATAGATTGGATTTATCCTAGTTTAACCATTTAGTTTATGACTCTCAATTGTAATGTGTCTTCCTTATTACATGAGTATTGGTTATATGTCATATCCTAATACATCACATTCAACAATATGTTTTTATAAAACTTATGGGTATCCAAAATTGGAGTGGTACACATATCCTCCTCTATATTCTCAAATGTCTTAGTATTTGTTTCATTCCAATAGAAGGAGTCCTGATTCAAAAACATTTTGAGTGGTTATGTTATACTACCATAATTTTTTCATAAATCAGTAAAAGTAACTTGTTAGCCAAAAACATCCTCAGAGATTCTTCAGGTTTTTTGGCACATATTACTCTATCATTGATTTAATATTTTTAGGGTTTAATTTGAATATTTCAAAAAATATGACCCAAATACTCCACTTAGAGGTCTCCAAAATCACATTTTGAAGATTATACGTAAATTTGATGTTGTTATAGAACTAACCATGCTTGTATTACATTTGGAGAAAAAAATTCCAAAGATTTGATGTATATTAAGATGCCTTAAAAAAAACACCAAGATAAATTTTCTCAAAAAAATGCTTAAAATAATGTTCATCAAATTTGCAAATGTAGATGGTGTAGTTATGAGACCAAAAGTCATGACAAAAAACTCATAATGGATTTAATTAGTTTTGAAATTTGTTTTATGGCATCTTATTTTTAATCTAAATTTGATGGTATCTAGAATGAAGATCTAGTATTTTAAAATAAACATCACCATGTAGAAAGTAATAAACTATTGGAATAGGGAACTTATAGTCTATTTTGTACATTTTGTTTTATTTATATTATGGACACATCATCCAAGTGTTATCCTTATTACACACCATGACATTCAATGACAAATATTCACTTTGGCTATATTTGATAATACCTACCTCCAACATCTCATGTACCATTTTTTCAATTTCTCTATTATAGGAATATGGATACCTATATGGTATGATGTTTGGTAGTTAACTCCCCATAAGTATTCAAATGACATGATCATGTTCTCTTATTAGTTGTAGTAATTTTGGCATAGAACCAAATAGATCTAGGTGGTCATTGGTAATCATATGTAGATTAGATGTGTAGATAATTTTATTGGTTGACCTTCTATGGAAAATATTTTTTCTACAAATCCTTCAACACCTTTGTTAAAAATATTTTATTTTTTATGTGAACTAACTAGGTGTGGAGAGTTTTATTATAATCCATATACTTCAAATTTGTTATCTTCAAAATGAAATTGCATTAATAGTTCTTATAAATTCATGTATATTGTACTATAGAAAATAATTATGCTACAAATCTTCTAGCCTCTTTTTTTATATTATTTCATATGAACTAACCATTTGTGGATAATTTTCCTACAATCCATGCACTTCAAATTTCCTACCTTTAGAATGAAAATGCAATAATAGTTTTTTTTATAAATTAATATATATATATATATATATATATTGTGCTTAAATTTATGAGCCATTGGACTCCTAAAATAATGTCTACCCCACCCATGGGAATATAAAACATAGTATAATCTATCATGTATTCTCCCATATAAATCTTAATACTATGGAATTTCTTGAAACAATTGATTATATAACCATCTTAAATCATGACATGAAATTATGGATGTGGATAAATGAAGTAATTCAAATGAGAAGCCAACTTATTGTTAATGAAATTATGTGTATTCATTGATTCAACAAACATTATCAATTTTATTTTATTTTTTTAGAAAACCCACATTATTAAGGATTTGAAGAGGGTTAATACCCAAAAGTGAACAATATGAGATATTAGGTTTTGGATCGTAAAATTCCTCCTTTGTCTCTCCCTCACCCTCACCTAAGGAATTACCATCTTCTTCATCATGACTAGTTCCTTCAATGTATAAAAACTTATTCTCTACACATTTTTGTCCTTTTCTCCACTTTATATTTCAACTAGAACATAACCTATTTGCATGTTTTTATTTCATATAATGAGAAGTCAATCTAGTAGGTTGATAAATTTATTTTTCTTGGGAATTATGTTCATGGTCATTAATGAAAGACATTAATTTGACCAGATATATTGCCTCTTCCCTACACATGAAGACTATGGATTCATCTACTAAACTTAAATTAAACAATTGAACATCAAGCTGGATTCTATCCTTAATCTCACCCAAGAACACATAATTAATATTTTCCTTGTTGATGTCATCTATGCATAAGGATAGATTTTTAAATTACTAAATATAATTATTGATAGGTCATAATTGTTGTACCTTTACTAACTAACTGGATTAGTTTTTTGTGACATTTTTGTGATAGTGTATATGCATCTCATCATTAAACACTCCTGAGGTAGCATGAAGGACATTATTTTTATTTTTATTTCACAACCACCAATACCAACTTATCTACTCAGGTTATACCATGAATGACATTTGTGCACATGGGGTCTAATGTGGATCAAATAAATTTTCAATTTGATTGATTTAAATTATTGGGTCCTCACCAAAAAACATAAGCATTTCCACTTTTTGAAGCATATTGTTTGATTTGGTATTTGAGTTTTGATTTTCTAGTTAGGAGAACCATAATTTAATAGTGGAGGATTATTTAGATATGTAATATAAGACACAAGGGTGATAAATGTCCCATTGATATGTTACAACTTAGACTTCACATCATCCAACCACATCGATGTCCCCATTTGCCATATTGAGAATATCTTTCTTCACCATGCTTTGCATATCTAACCAAAGTTGGTAAACTAACCTAGAAACCCTAGACTCCAAAGTTTCAAACTCTTTGTCCTCCTTATGAGGTATTTTAGTATAGTGTCTTTCCCTTTCCCATATTTAAGAGTGTTTGGAATAGTCATGTACAAAACCTACAGTCTAGGACTTCAAGCTTGAAAAACATTTATTAGAGGATTGTACCATTGTGATCATATCATTCAGATAAATCTAATGACTATTAACTTATATAAGGGTGAGAAAAAATCTTGACTTCTTAAAAAAATCAAAAACTATGATGGTGATAAAAACCAAATTATTCCTAGATAATAATTTATTTTTTTTACCCTTTGGCTCTCACAAAAGAACTACACCGGATTTGAAAAACCTATGATTTAGAAACCCAAATGAAATCTATGATACCACTTGTAATGAAATTATCTACATAATACAATCTAATGGAATAATATGTCTCATTAATATGAGTATAATAAGTAGATCCACTATAACAATTGGTGAAAGATCATAATACTTGATAAATATGAATTATCCACTTAGAGGGGACAACCTCCACAATAATTCAATAAGATAAAAATTCCCAATATGATACTTAAATATTAACCACTACCTCCTATTTATAATCTAATTTAATAATGTTTATTTCATATGTCAACCCTACTAAAAATATAATAACATAGATAAATGTGACAAGATAATATGAAAGGTTATTTAAGCTATGAATTGGCCATACATATCCTTAGACACACAATTGGTTAAATGCATAGCAAAGAATCACTAAATAAAAAATAAATGATTTATTGGTTTATTTTAGGATTAATACCAAATATAAGAGTTAAATATGGATGGTAATATATTTAATACACTTTTTTAGACATTATAGATGGCCTCATTCTTAGAAGCCTAATCATGGAGATAGTAAATACATCCCTAAAGAATAATATGGATAGATAGTAACAAGACTTAGAGAAATTATGTATAAAACATGGGATTATAATGAAGGTAGATAGATTTAACTCAACCCCAACTAAAAACAACCCACCAAGGGATATAATATAGTGTAATATCTATTATGTAGAAGGGCATTTATGAACATAAATTATGCATAAATAAATGGAAAAGTGGGTCACAATTGTAAAGGCTTCCCAAATAGTAATGTGGATGTCTTCCCCAATTCAACAACCTATTTATTACGATAGTATTTATTTCAACATATTTAAAAAATATGAATAACATCCTCAATAGTTGTATCCATTAATTTAAATAGCCCCACCCACTAACCAATGAATGTATTACACTACTTATGGGTCATTAAATAATTACAATGGCATATTTCTTAGATGCGATGTATTGGTGGAGTTACAATATATGAATCACATAAAGGTATTAATATTCTAATATATGGTATCACCTTAAACACATTTAGGAAACCCTACCATACTTAACACTTACCAAAAATACATAAACCCTCTATAAATACAAGAAATCGCACTATAAAATCCCCAACCACAATACTACAATATTAATCAATATGGGTAACAAAGAGGATTCTAGGGTAGTTATATGGGTAGATAGCATGGGGGAGAGGAAACTACTAAGGATGTAAAGATTATAATAAAGGATATATTTAGGAGGGCCTACCATCAATGTGATACACATGTACAAGGATTGGCCACATTGCATGAAACTACATGTAACAAGCATAATGTCATGTGGATTTTTTCATGAGAATGGAATTCATGAATTTCTTTTTACCCTTAAGAAGCATTATTTTACAAAAATTGATGCATTATGACCAAATAATTAGTATAATATCCTCCAATAAATGGCATAAAAATTTTTAATAAATTTTCAAAAATACATTAGAAAAGGGTAGTGTAATGAGATGAGACATGAAGAATGAGATGAAAAAATAATAGATGAAGAGTAATGCTCACAAAAACACACAATTATTTTAGTTAAAATAAGAGTGTATAGAATAAATGAAATAACATAAGGATATAACATGGAAAAAACACATAAAAATAAAAATAGATGACCTAAAATCTATATTAATAGTAATAAGGAGTGGAACAAAAATGGGGAAGGGGAAACAGAAAGTTACAGACTCTAAAGATGAGTCATATTGACTTAACTTTTTTGGGAATAATGGAGTTTTATTCCTATTTTAGCTAAAGGTTTAGATTAATAAATTATTAAATAATATTATAATAATTATAGTCCTAATTTATATAATTTATTTATCTTTTTTAACTTTATAAAAATAGAAATAAATAAAGAGAAATATGACTTAGATGGAAACAGGCTGAGATGGTTGAGAAAAAGACTAAAATTGGCTATACAAAATTAGGATAATGTCATGAATATAAATATATATTTCATTTAGTGAAAGGAAAAGAGCATAAAAAATACAAAACCTTGGGGTTTGATGTTGTCTACTACTGCTATTGTCTAAACTAGTCACAGAGATCTGAATTTTTTTGAGTTTTTGTGTTGTTCCTATGTGAGCCTGCCTATGAAATATTGAGTGTTGATTATCAATGGAACTCACTATAGAGATGATTTAATCTTAAAACCCTAACCATACATCATTATTGATAAAACATATTTGAATCAATTGAGAAATGGGGGTTAATATGTAATATGCACTGAACATGTAATCCACACCCCTTGTATGGGCACACTACCTACATACCAATACTCTAAAGAGGGATCAAGCCATATGTAGTTCTCCCACCTAATGTGATTTGTTAAATAGTGTGATGTAGACATAAAAATTCTAAATTGAGAGTATTTGATGTGTCTAGGGATTGGTATGAGGGTTTGAGTGTGTTTGTAGTTGTGTTGGGTGACTATATGTAGAGAATACTAAAGTTTGCCGTAGTGTTTTGTTCCGTATTCTTTTTTGATTTTTAAGATTTGTCACCTAAATTATAAATAAGATTTTGATGGGATTTTATAGAGAATAATTGGTTATAATTTATATGTATCCTTTCTACACTGACATAATTAAGGATAAGAATCAGATGAAAATGATCGTTTGGGATCAAAATGCAAATAGATAGGAGCACCAAAAAAGGGACACCCTAGGGTCCAGAATTATAGTCCAAGTATGGCACATCTATCCTATAGGATTGGGACCTGAGGGAATAGGATTGGCCTAGGAAAATCAATTTGGATGAGATGGAATGACTATTTAGAAGATTTTAGATGACTTGTAATGAGCGAAAAGGTACTTAAAAGGGTCATAAGAGCATAGAAAAAGGAGATATGGATAGGGTTTCATAATCCATACTAAAAATACCATTTGGACATTTTATATGACTAAATTTCGTCCCCCACCCTTTATTATAGTGATGTAAAAAATTGAAATACTAAGATAAATGAAAAATAGAAAGGATACCTGAACTT
The DNA here is from genome assembly GCA_037957365.1 of Torreya grandis. Taxonomy (NCBI): domain Eukaryota; kingdom Viridiplantae; phylum Streptophyta; class Pinopsida; order Cupressales; family Taxaceae; genus Torreya; species Torreya grandis. Next base: position 6,535,718 of record JARHVA010000148.1, read on the forward strand.
ACCTATAAGGTTAAAGCCCATAAATATGTATGATATTGAGTGATGTTAGGTATGTGTTGTACCAAGATTAATATCATAAGAAAAGTTGAGTGTTCAATTCCTTGAGATTGGATCAAGAATGTAATAGCTAGCCCTTTGGCTCCATTATCACCCATTAAGTGAAGCTATGTGATCATCCATGTGTTAATAGATGTTTAGACTATGTGTCTAATCCCTCTAAGTTGGTGGCTCAAGAATATAAAGGCAAGCTAGTCTTTTGGCTCCATTATTTCCCCCTAAGTGTTAAGCTATAAACTAGTACCAGTCTGAATGTGTATCATATGAGATGTCTCCTAAATCCATGAATGCTCTATATTCTAACAATGTAGCATGGATAGTTGAATGTATATTGACAACTCTGAAAGGTGCAGATTATGTTTGTATGAAAGCCACTCTAAAACTAAGAACTAGTCTTATATGAAAGCCACTCCAAAATGATGCCAACCACCTACAAATGAAATAAGGCATGCAACTACTGAGAATACCTAGGTAATACAATGAACTAGAAATAAAATAAGTTAAATGTGCCATGCACATTACCCCAATCACTAGTGTCTATAACATGGATTCTAATCTAGAAGTTATACCAATTACCCAATCTAAAACTAGAAATGAGAGCCATAATTCCACATATGATGCCCCCTATATCTAGATACTCTAAGAAAAACTGTACTAAAACTACTCAATTTGAACTAAATTTTAGCTAACAGAACTATAATTGAACTTACTTGTTTGTATATTTTTGGAAACTATGGATTTTATGCTATTTGGATACGAGCATTAAAAACATGACACTTTCCTATCTAGCTCTGTACTCCAAGTATGGTTATCTTTTCCTTTACTATTTTTAAGCACTATCCTATATTCATCACCATCTTTCTAGTATATTATGCTTATTTTTGGTTTTAAATATTATTTTGAGTGTTCTAAAAACTAATTTTTTATTGGTAAAGGCTATGATCTCTATGACAAAACCCTTTTTTATTTCCCCTTATTCTAAGGGTAGGAATGTAGACCCTTTAATGACATCCCTCAAAAGAAAGAGTCTTGAAAGTGTGTTATTCTATGAAATGCATGATATAGCAATGATAATCAAAAAGATGTCTCAAGATCTAGCATAGTTTGTATTGGATATTGTTAGATAAACAAGGGTGTGCCTAGATAGATGTAACAATGTAATAGCATGTGCAATATAATGAAATAAAATTTTAAATGTTAGTTTTTAGGTGTTAGTTTATAAGAAGGGATGGACCATGATATCCATCATGGCATCCAAAAAGGCAAGATAATGCATGATGTGGATCATGGCATTACAAACAATTGAAAATTAAACAAGAAATAAGCATGCAAGGAAAGAATCAAGAATTATACAAAAATGGTTAAGGGTCCAAGCAAAAAAGGGACATAGGAACATGTCACTCAAACTAGGAAATTAAGCACATAAGGCATGTTCAAATGCCACATACATATACAATTGAAAATAAGCAAGGTAGAAATAAAAGCCACAAGAATATAGAAGATTACAAGTAAAAGATATGGACAAATGTCCTAAGGCACACATAAGAGACAAAATAAGAACTAAGAAATACAATCAAAAATATCTACTTAAAGCAAGAAAGGACAGCATGTAAATGCTAGAAATACAATTGCATCTAAATAATCAAAGCAAGAAGTGAAAGTATGCAAAACATGTAGTACAAGATGAGGTAGATGATAAGACATACACAAGTGCTATATACTAGTGAGTTTAAATAAAATAATCTATGTAAGCTATTAAGTAATGTACATCAATATGATAACTAGAGTGTGTGGCGTAGGAATGACATAACCTAGATGGTGTAGTCATGTAAAAGATGCCCTTGATGGGTAGATATATCAATGTATGTCTCAAATGTATGAGTAGGATGCCCCCACAATGGGTAGAGTGAAGCAATCAAGGATCTAGGTGTCATTTTACACACTCAAATAAGATCAAGTGAAGCATGGTAATGTAGATAAATCAACAAATAATAGCATAAAACAATAAAATATAAGTCTAGGATGGTAGTAGAAATGTAAAGCATGGATAATGCATATAGTTGAAAAGTGTTCTTGATTTTTTCAGTTATTTTAATGTTTTTATATTTTGAAATATTATATTAGTTTTGGTATTTTGAAATAAGCCATATATAAGTAATCATAAGGAAACTATGCACAAGAAATTGAAAAGAAGCTATGTACAAGAAAAAATGGGAAGATTTGATACTAACCAATGAGTCTCATAAAAGACTCCCTATCATAGTGTCCTATATCAATGAGAGGGATTGTGTATGATCATGAAGCCTAATGGAAGGGCTGAGATTATGACCTTAAAATTTATGTATTCTATAAGTTCTCTAAAATCTCTATATTGGAAACTAACTATGGGGTCCCTCTATAACTCTAAGAAGTGGATGGAACTATTAGGCTCTTAGGGACCCATCTAGTAGTAGAATAATCTCTCTAAAAATGTGCTCTATGTGTAAAGTCATGAGACCTCAATAATACTACCCTAGTTGTGAATACTATAGATGAAAACTATATATAATCTTAAAACTATCATTTATATAGTGGTTTATCTAAGAGAGGCCCCCATGGAAGTGTATAAACTTTCTATATTGGTGAGGGAGGCCTCAACTATGTCTGAATCTCAACTAGAGGAAGAACTATAACTAGTGGAGGAGACAAAACTAATGACTATAGAGTAGGATATGGCTCTAAAGTTGGTAATGGTAACTCATATGGAACTTTTCCAACTATAAAAACCTAATTATCATGAATGAATTTCACACATTTGTGAACTATAGAAGGTATTACTTAAAGTTTTTGTATTCATGGTCAACCAAACAACATGTTTCCTGCACTGAAAATAATAGTAAATGGTGTGGCCACATCTGTAGGCCCAACCTATAGAGGAACTATAATCTCACCCAATTAACTCTATATGTGCTCATTGAATCTATTAGTAACTATGTCCATCAGAGTGATATCATACTTTGAGTGTCCCAAATGCTGAGGTAATGTTATAACACACATGTTCACACTAGATCCATTGTCTATGAGAACACTATGAATGGGATGATGATTAATGTATGCTATGATAAATAGTTCTTGGTAATCTAAATCATCCTCAACTATCTCATATTATAATAAGGAGATCAAAGGTCTAGTTAGAACTCTAGAATGATACACACCAATCATGTTGCTTAAATGATGTTACTCAAATAAAAGTGTTTGATATGTAGATGGTGGAGGGTATGCATGATAAGTACCTAATTTTTCCCCTATCTCTTATTTAGAATGTTGTGGGAAATGATCTGAGAAACATTTTAGATCCTTTTCTTGTGTTTGGTTTGCTTGAGGAGGCTCAACTAGAGTGCCAAGATCAATGAGGTTTCCATCTATCAAGTCTTCTATCTTGTGTCATAAATTGATGCATCTATTCATTATGTAGCCTAGTGCCCTATGAAAATTGTAAAATACATTTTGATCATATCCATGAGGAAGAGGCTTTTTTTTCAACTTCCCATATAGGAGGGAGAGATATGATATTGTATTCCAATAACTGCTATAAGACTCTGGCTGGAGATACTGGTAGATTGGTAAAGGCTTGCAGAGGAGGTGTTGATAGAACCCCTCACTAAGGGGGCTCTAAAGACACATTAATTATATGCTGATTTTGAATTTTTCTCTCATTAACCTTTACTTTATATGGGAGATTGTTTTAATCTTGTTTGTTGTTTTTGATATGATTGTGTACTTGAGTTTACCCATTCAAATTAATTTCACTTCCCTTTCCTTTAGTGTATGACATAAATCAGTGAAGGAAGAGAACCTTTTGAACATTATTGACTCATGCAAAGCTAGTAGAAGACTCTATTTGAAGATATCTTGTAATTCTTGATCAGCCATGGGGCTAGTCATTTTAGCCAAGATAGTCTTATATTGAAGAACATAATATGTGAGATGTTCTTTTGACCTTTGTTTTTGCTGTGCAATTTGGGCATAAGAAACCTTGTCACGTATGTTAATGCTAAAATGATCTAGGAACATGTTGGCTAAAGGATTGAATGCATTAATTGACTAATTTAATAGACTATAGAACCATTGTAAAACATAATCCTATAAACTTCATGAAAATAATTTGTTAATAACTAGTCATTTGGCATATAGTCCAAGCATGTTGCATGAAAAGCTCTCAAGTGTGTCTCTATATCACCCTTGTCATCATATAGTGTGAGATTAGGTTAAACAAAACTTATTATCAAGGGTGTAGAAGTAATATGGTGTGCCAATGGTGTATGACGTAGAGCAAAAGAATCCAAATCATGTGTTGGTCTAGAGGCTCCTTGCTCAAAATGTAGCACCTTGGATTGAAGAGATTTTATCTCTTACATAAGGGTAGCCACATCAAAAGACAAATATGTACTAACTATAATTGGTGTTTCCTCATAGGAAGGTTAGACTGCTATAGGGGATTATTGAGACATATTTGCCCCTATAGTTTTATTTTCAATTGATTGATCTGAAGGAATGGAAGACTCAACTTGCTTAGCATTTTTAATTTCCATGATATATTGTAAGATAAGGGCATGATCTGAGGGATATATTGTAGTCTCTCTCTAAAAATTTATAGAATCAAATCTTTATTGATGAAAAAATCATTGACAATAATAGGTGGAAGTGGATCAAGAGCTCGATATGGTGGGTCATGAACATCAATGTGTTTATCATCATTGTTATTCTCATATTGCTCATTATCAAAATTATCTTTATATAAACTAGTGTAATTTGGATGGGTAGGATCTATAGTATGAAGTTGAGTTGGTTATTTATCCATGGTATACGGATGGGATAGAGGAATTTGGGTGAATTCAAGAGGGTTGCCACTAAGTCTTACACTTTATCTCAAAAGAAAAGATGCAAGGAGCTTAGGTGTCATAAGGAAAACAACTTGAATAATGAAAGAGAATATTAAATAAATATAATCTAAATAATGAACTTAAATATGAATGAAAAGGATACAAATCTCATAAACATGTAAGGTGATACCTCAAGAATCAAAGGGATGTAGTAAATTTAACTAAGATTTGAAATAAATGATTTTTAAAATTATTATGGTGGATTTTAAAAATTAAATATGAAATTTTTATTTAAATATGTAGGAAAAATCATAAACATACTAGAAAAATCAGCAAGAAAAATTTCTCTAGGGTTTTTGTGTACAAATGAAGTAAGTCGGGTTCACCAAATGATTTAATTTTTTTGGGAATAATGGAGTTTTATTCTTAATTTAGTAAAAACTTTGGATTATTCAATTAGTAAATAATATTGCAATAATTATAGTCATGATTTTTATTATTTATTTATCTTTTTTTACCTTTTTGAAAATAATAATAAATAAGGAGAAATATGACTTAGATAGAAATAGGCTAAGATGGTTGAGATAAAGGCTAAAAATGCTTGTGCAAGACTAGGATAATGTCATGAATATGAATCTATATTTTGTTTGATGAAAGGATAGAAGAACCAAAACTAAGACACCTTAGTGTCTTGTGTTATTATGTACTTTTGCTTCTATTGTCCAAATTGGTCATAGAAACCTAAAACTTTTTGGGTTTTTTCATTATTCCTACGTGAGCCTACCTATGAAATATTGAGTGATGACTGTCAATAGAACTTTTTTTAGAGTTTTTTTAATATTAAAACCCTAACCCTCCATCATGATTGATAAAACAATATTTGAATCACTTGAAAAAGGGGGGTTAGTGTGTAATATGCATTAAACATGTAATCTACACCCATTGTGTGGGCACAATACCTACATACCAATACTTTGAAAAGGCATCAATCCATATTTAGTTTTCCCACCTAATGTGATTTGTGTAATAGTGTGATGTAGAAGTAAAAAATGTTAAATTGAGAGTGATTGAGGTGGCTAAGGATTGGTATGAGTTTTTGAGTGTGTTTGTATCTATGTTGGGTGACAGTATGCATAGAATAGGGAAGTTTTCCTTAGAAAGGTTTTAAATGACTGGTAATGAGTGAAAAGGTATCTATAAGGGTCATAAGAGTATGCAAAAAGGAGCTATGGATAGGGTGTCACAAGCCACCCTCAAACTATCAATTTGGACATTTTATATGACTACACAGATAGACATAGTGATGGGGATTATCCTAATGCACATGATTGTTATAGAATAATATAGAAGAGTAATAAAATAATAATGGATAAGCATTAAAAATATCAACTTGATATTTTTTATTTTGATGAGAGATAAATTTAAAACTTAAAATAGATGTTAAAATTAGTGAAAAATCAAGATCTAGTAATAAATTTAACACATATCTACAAGTAATATAATAAATAAGAACCAAAATGTCATATGAAAAGAGTTAATAAAAATCAAATAAAAATAAAAAATAATGTGTTTAGGATAAGTAAAAAATGGAATAAGACTAGAATACTACTTTGTGTAAAAATAAATGACCATGATGTAGTCAATATGCTCTCAGACCTAGGTATAAATACTAATGTTATTTCCTTGTATTACATGAGAGATTCTAGGGAAATCTTAGTTACATGTGGAAACTTATGATATTTCCATGGTAGATGAAACTGCATGATCACCACTATGGACATTAAGGAATATCTAGGTTAACTTTATGGATATAAAAATAAAAATGGACTTTGAGGGTACTGATATGTACAATATAGCTTACTTGCCTTATTAAAATTACAATGGTTTTTATATTACAAAAACACATTGAACTATAAATAATAAGATATTATATTTAAAGGTAATGTGTTATTAGTCCACTTTCCCTTAGAAATAGATATGGGATCTGCATGATCATTGGAATTATGGTTATATTAAGGAGAAAACAAAGTTGATGAACTCTCTATAATTTACACACTAAATAAAATCACAAAATCGATGATGTAAATGAAGCCAATGATGAGGGAGCTATAAAAATTTAAAGTGTGGAGGTTGAAAAAACTTATCATGATGACATTGAGTCCTAGTTGTACAAATAATATGAAACAACTATTAGGAAAGAATGCCACAAGTGGAAACTAAAATCTCATGGAAATAAAACTATCAAATTGAATTATATGACACCATTAATGAGAAATGTATATTACATTGAGTGATAATCCCATTAAAAATGCCATTTTTAGTGGGATTTTATATGTAGAATATTACCTTTAACATATGCCATGGGTGTTCCCAAATGAATAGACAATAATGAGGTAAATTGATGATACAATGAATATCACCACCAAAAAGTGGTAGAAGACCCATAAGTCCTCAATCTTAAACTACAAATCCTCTAGAATCTTAGTAAAAATAAGATTTATCAAATCATAAGGATACTTTAAATAAATACAATGATTTGTAGTGAGAACTAGTGTAACAATACATCTTAAAAATTGTGAAAGAATATGGATATGGAAAGGATAAATTCAAATATGGTTATGGGTACAATTATTTACTTAGACCCTTGAAGCATATCCATGAACCTAGTTTATGCATCAATAAATCAACATAAGAAAATTTAAATGGGAGTATCTAATGATTTATTTTTATTGCACATTTAAATTTTGGGATCTAGATACAAGGATATGCTAAGAATGATGGATACTTAAAACATTATGTTTTATGTTAGATAATGAAGCAAAACAATAGTTTAGTAAATTCAAAATGACTGACATGTATATGGAATATAGATGATTGAGAACTCATCAAAACTATCATTATACAAATACTAAAAGAGAAGGAAAAGCATATCCATAAGGTGAACTTCAAAACATAATGCATTGTATAAAAATAACAAAATAAGATGTAGAGGATGACAAAGATAAACTAGGAAACATAAAAAAATAAGATAGAGGAAAGGGAAAGGTAGTTTATTGATAATATGTAAGATAAAACACAATATTTTTGAAAACCATTAAAAATAAGAGAAGAAAATATAGCTAAGGATGTAAATTCCCCCCGCCAAAAAAAAAAAAAAGATTATTGGGTGAAAAAATAAGTCAAAATTAATAATTTAATTACTATGGGAATATGAATACTTATTTCATTTGACATTCACCAAACTAAAAGGAATAAAATAAGAAGTTAGTACAATAAAAATCCAATTAAAATTTGACATCAAAACTTTAAGGAAGAGACCATACAAGCTTAATCCAAACATTAAAACCAAAGTAAAAAATTGAATTGGATAAAATGTTATTTGATGGTATTATCACTCCTTTCAAAGACACTAATTGGATTAATCCCATGGTCATTCAAAACAAAAATGTAGGATATATATATATATATATATATATATATATATATATATATATATATATATATATATATATATATATATATATATATATATCTGTGTGTGTGTGTGTGTGTTCATTTTTTATAGGAATTTTAATAAGGAATGTTTACATTATCCATTCCCAACACCATTTAAAAAATAGATATTAGGAAGTGTTGTAGGAATAGAAATATATTAATTTATAGATGGATTTTATGGTTACCACCAGGTCTAGATATCCCCTAAGGATCACCCATAAAATACATTTACAAGTAATTAGGGATTTTTATTGTATATGGTAACACCTTTTGGGTTGAATAATTCCCCAGCAATATTAAACTCTATATATATATATATATATATATATATATGAGTTTTTATAGGTCTACCTAGATGATTAGATGGTGTATGGTTTGATAAAATACCATGCCCAAGTATTATGGTTATTGTTCCAATGATGTAAAAAATCAACACATCATTAAACCTAAAAAAATGTGTGTTTTAACCTTCTCATATCCATTTTAGGACATATCATTTTCAAAGAGGGATTCATGGTGGATCTAGTAAAATTTGTAATCATTTACCCAAAAGTAGGTAAGAACAATCCTAAAACACATAGGTTCCAATATATATATATATATAAAATTGAAGATCATATCTATATATTAATAAAACAAGATATGGTACAATTCTAATCATATAAAAAATGGGTGGATAATTCTCACCCCATGAGCATAGTCTCACTAAGGGTGAAAATACCTTGAGAAAGGTCAAAAGGTTGTCAATAAATTACCACACATAGAAAAATCACATCAATAGTTTAACAACTAAGAAAAAAGAGTAAGGAATAGAAATCAATGAAGAGGATAATTAAGTAGTTGCAATAAGCTTGGGCATCAAGGGGGTAGTGGAGATGGTTGGACTTAAGGCTTATTACCCCATCCTTCTAGAGTAGGAGGATCCTCTTATATTAGTAAGGGATCCCATACATTAGTTTTTTAATTTTATAATTCATCATCTTACTATCTTTTAGGAGAAGTTTCTAGATCTAATCGCATAAATTTATCTTGGGGGGAAGACCCCAACTCCTATTGTCACCATTATGATTCAAGGGAGGAGGACCCCATCCCTTACCATTGCCTCCAAATCTATAAGATCCACTTGGAAATCCACATCATGGGGAATAACATTAAGGTGGTGATGAATGAGGAGAATGTCTCTTGTGTCTAGTTCTAGAACATTACTGACATGGACCACACCCTTACCCTCAGCGAGGCATAAGAAAAGGTGGTGGATCAGGGGGTTGATGGATAATCATGCATGGGGAATTTCCATAATGGTTGAGAAAATGCTATATATCATTTAACTATAGGTGAATGTTATCATTCTAGCTTTGAATCTAAAGAATAACATTAGATATAATAGTAATTTTTTAGTAATAGAAAAACTACATTTCAACTCTTTATATTTAAATCAAGCATAATTTTTATATTTCTATATTTTAAATAAAATATCATCTCAAAATATCTAGCAAAATATATTGTATTTTATAGGAACCAGAGTCAATTCCCCCAAGAGATCCATTTTCCATGTAAAGAATTTAGGTTGAAAATACTAAAAGAGGGAATGAATCAAGCACCACGTAGATTATGCATGAGAGCAAAACCAAAAAAGATGATTAAAAGTATCAGGTTATTTTTGATAAAGTAAGGTGGTAGACCAGGGACCAAACCTTTATAGAGAAGATAAAACAAGAAGGCAATCAACCAAAATATTCCTTCTAAAAAGAGATGGCACTAGCAGAGTACCAACAGAAACAGTAAACAAAAACAAGAAATAGAAAGATGAGAGTCAGAGAGATCTCTCCTTAAATAACCATTGATTTGAGAAGGTCATTCAGTTTCTTAGGTTGACAAGCCAAGCATATGAGATTTGAAACCCCAGATGCACTAGCAAAGTACCAAAAGTATCAGGTTATTGAAAAGCCAAGCATATTAGGTTTAAAACCCCCAGATGCTTCAGCTAGTCATCCACATGTAAACCCTGATAAATGAAACACCATAAAAATGAGAATTTTTGGGCTCAAGATAGTAGACAACAAAATCATAAACTTCTTAGCCTAACACTATGACTAGAATAAATATTCCATCTAAGGTTGAGAATTTCATCTATAATGTGCTAAGGGGCAAGTAATTATAACCCAATCAAGGTAGATATCAAGTGAAAGGGGTAGCTATAGGCCAATACCAATCCTTCCACCAAGGAACTAGGGAGTTGACCCCTATTTCATGCAAATATTCATTAGGTATGGAGCCTTAAATTTATAATATTTTATCTACATCTAAATTATTTAAATGAAATTTGTAATAAATTTTTTACCAAGTGAGCTAGGACTGATTCACTTTGTAAAATATATCACCTATAGTATTCACACCTTTCCTACATAGTCTTAGTCCTTTAACCCAAGGGACTAAGGCAAATGGAAAATTATGAAATTTTAGGCAAGGTAACCACTAGAGAGAGTGGGTATAAATTTATACGCCATTCCTAAGACCCTCACCAACCCAAGTATTATGGGGCTTAATATTCTCCCATGCTTTCCATAGGCTTTGCACAACAAAAGTACCCTTAATTTTAATTGACATTAGGGTATCAAGAAGGGATTAAATTCCCAAGCCTTTTCAATACTTTAATCCACATGGAATCCACTAATAAATATAGTGGTGAATTGGAATATTCTAGGATTCATCACCAACAAAACCTCTAATAATCCATTTATAACTAAGAGTAAGGCCTTGAATTTTAATGTCCAAAAGACCTAGACTACCAAATTCCTTGGGCCAATAACATATCTTCCAAGAAACTCTTTGAAAATATTGTCACCTTCATAATTATTCCACATAAAATATCTTAGGATATTTTCTAATTTACTTTAAGTATCATTAGAAGGGTGGCCAAACAGGAAGAGTAGTAAACATGAGTAGCTACCAAAATTTTGAAACAAATCTAAAATTTGCTAGTTAGAGGTAAAGGCTTTTTTATCCATAAAAAAAAATCTCAAACCTTTTCACCACATAATACCATAATTTAGGGGGATAATATCAAAAATCAAAAGGGATATCAAGGAACTTAAAATATAGTATGAGCAAAAGCCACTGTGATTGATATCCCTCTAACCAAGGAGGTTTAGGACTTAGAGATTGGTAGTAAAATTGAGTCTTTCCCATTTGGATAGGTAAACTTGAATACAAAAAGAAATATGGAGACATTCCATGGCATTATTAACTAAATCTTCTTCCTCTTGAAGGGTGATAAAAGAATCATCCAAAAATGGCCATTTAATAGTTGTTTATCATACTAAGGGAGGGAAATGCCTTCCACTAAACCCCTAAAAGTGTAATTAGATAATAGGTAGATAAATCCTTCAACTTATAACACATATAATGAAGGGAATAAAGGGTATCCTTTTAAGATATAAAAATGAATTTCAAACTAATAATATTGAGTGTTGTTTATTTTAAAACATGCCCCAACATATTGGAAGAGCATATTGACTATTTAAACAAGTTAGGGACCAAAACCAAGGGCCAAAAGCATGGCTAGAATAAAGGTCCACTCAATATGGCTATAATAATTTTGAATAAATCTTGATAAACATATCTTTTTTATTAGATACATGATCCCATTCCATATCTTCTAAAATAACAATGACATTACCCAAAATGAACTTGTGTTGAATAAAGCCAATTTGTTCACTTCTAATTATTAAAAGAAGGATATGTTTGAACCTGAGGGATAAGTCCTTAGTAATAATCTTGTAATATATGTTGAGAAGAGTAATATTTCTATAATTGGTGACAATTTTATGGTCATCAATCTTGGGAATAAACTTAATATTACCCTAATTTATAATGGGTCCCAAAGAATTAGTTAAAATAGCTTCAAAATATACCTTTAAATATTATGGCCTAAAGTATCCTAAATATTCTAGTATAAATCACATGATAATCCATCATTTATTGTAGCTTGGTCAACTACCATTTGCTTAACTACATCATGGAGGTTGTTGAGAGATAAGGGCCTATGATAGGCAATCCTTTGATAATTGGAAACTTTACAGGGAACAAATTGAAGGCATTGATGAAGAGTCACTTCCCATTCAAGAGAAGATGCATGGGCTGGAAAAAATCCTTGGTAGTGATGAGAAAAATATTTTAGAATGTCAGGAAATTTGGTAAGCTAAGCATTTCCTTATTCAATAGCTTTAATTATATCAAAAACTATCTTAGAACAAATAAGGGAAAAGAAGTCCTTAGAGACATTGTCTCTTATTTTCAACTAATACATATGAGATCTCAGTTGAGATTATCTAGATTTATGGGCCACTTGAGTTTCAAGTTATATATTAAAAGGAGATAGTTCTAGCTCTTATGAAACTTGGAGATAATCACAATTTTTAGCATTATGTAGATGTTGTCAGAAAGAGGTTATTTATTTATCATAGATATAAATAAAGGTGGAAGTGTGAGAAAGAGTATCTTCCCATCATTGGATCCAACTAGTGTTTTCCTTTGGCTAGGGAAGCATATTCCAAAATTTGATAATATGTCCCACTATTATTTCATGTTTAAAATGAGTATTATTAAGTAAAATTATGTGGAGGTAGGATTTACTTGAGGCATGGTTTAATCAATATTGAAATAGATAGGGTGATGATATGATAAAAAAAGTATCAAGGATGATTGACACTAGTTTTTCATGCATCATGGAAAAAAAAGAGATCTTATTCAGCTAACAAATCTCAATCTAGCCACTAAAGCATCATATCTTCTCCTTGTCAAAAATTGGACTACATAAACTAGGGGGTAGCCACGTTTTTCCTCTAGTGATGATAGGGATCAAACAACCCAAGTTTATTATGCATATAGAACTAGGATTATCTTTCACCAACACACTAATGCATGAGAAGGCACCCTTCCTTATCCTCAGTAGATTACAACATGTTAAAATCACCATAGAGTACCCAACGTGTGTTTGGAAGTGATTCAAACAACCATGTCCATAAAGAGGCCCATTTCATAAAATCATTAGAGGCATAGAAATTAACCATCCCAATGATGTGATTATAAATTCAAAAAGGGTCTAAACCACCTAATGGGTAGGGTATGAACCCCAAAAAATTATGTTCTAAAAAATCTTTGGAGCCAATAAAGTGATGGCCCCACCATGCCCATCTTCATGCCTAGTAGCCTGATATATGTCCCTAGGCCAAATAATTTGTATTTCATTCTATATTAAAAATCAAGAAATCTTAACCTCTTGTAAGTAGATATTGTTCATACTAATAAAAATATGACAACTATTATTGACCGTATACTTACACAAAGTATCATTTTGGCGCAAAACATTCTAATAATAAATAATTATTAGGAGACATTGAGGTTCATGTCATTCTATTATATGAGAACTTCAATCACAACAAATAAATTATTCATAAGTTTTTTGGGCATGTAATCAAGAATTTTAAATGGTTGTCTCTTATGAGCCATATATTCCTCATCCTCAAGAGATGGAGAGGGACTTCAGGAGGTCTAGAACACTAATTTATGATCCAAGGTGATCAAAATCTATTCTTACTCTAAAATATTCACCCTAGGAGAGTGTTGTGATGGTAGAGCAAAGGGTGGTGCCTCATCGAGATAATCCACTACTTATAGAGTAAACATAAGTAGAGGGGATACTTTATTAGGAAAAATAGTTTTTACAAAAAAAGTTGAGGAATGATTATCCCCAACAGGACTATATGAAGAATTTTGTACCTTTCCACCACATTTTTAAAAGTTATTATTTTTTTTGTTGGTAACTATGGTCCAACCATCATTATTACCATTTTGAGTTTTGGCCTCAATTCTACCCTTTTCTTGAGAAGCAAGAAGCACATACACCATCATAGGACATTCCCAAATCATGTGGTCTAAGGATTGACATTAAAATCAGGTATTTAGGATATTTATATATAAAACATGCTGAAAAAATCTATTAGGGACAATTTTTATGTCAATAAATATTTAAATTCTCAAGATAAATCTATTTTAACACAAAGCCTCTTTTACAAATGATCCATAAATAACTTGGTCTACTTGTGGCATATGAATCACCCTATGGGTTTTATGAGTTGGTTAATAAACCCCCATAAGGGGAGATGTAAGATAGGAAACTTAACCCAAATGGGGATCTTTTATCTTTACTTGTTATGAAACTTGAAAATCCCAAGTCTAATGAGAAAAAACAACCAAAGTGTTATGAATAAGTGAAGGTACATGGTTAACAATGGATTTGCAATATTCATTAGGAATTATGTCTAAATTAATGCATCAATAGAGGATTTTTTAATGAAAATAAATAACTAACACATAACATAGTCAACCCAATGTAAATATCCATATGATAAACTTAATAAAAATGTAAATGCACAAATAATAATATTTATTGATTGGAATGTTTCATTTCCTATCCTCGTAGATGCATCAATTATAGTAATAGAAGTGGTATTATCACAATGATTGGAATGTCTCATTTCCTATCCATGTGGATGCATCTGTTATAGTAATAGGAGTGGTATTATCACAACTTCATGGTAAGATTGACCACCTCATTGAATTTGAAAGTAGGAAATTACTGAAACATGATATGAATTACTCCACTATAGAGAGAGAATCATTAGCCATACTCTATAAAGTATAATTTTTTTTAAATTATCTATGTGATACCCTATATATATACATATACATAAATACATACACACACACACACACAGATATATATATATATATATATATATATATATATATATATATATATATATATATATATATATATATATATATATATATATATATATATATATATATATATATATTTCATTGATCATAAACTTGAAAATACCTTATCAACATACCAATCATATAAGGGAGGATATACCATTAGTTAACATTGTTTTAAGAATTTGAAATCTAAAGCGTATAAAAACCTAGAAAATTAAATAATGTGAATGATTAGTTATCACTAATTAAAAAGTGAGAGGATGTAATCCCAATCTAATATGAGTTCCCAAGAGCTCATCTCTTCCACATTGAGGCAATTCCTAAACATATGGGAACATTAATCAATTTATTTCCACTATATAATTTCCCAAAGATTAAAATAAAATGAATCATAAGAGCTTGATGATATAGGGCTTCCTATTTACATTGATTGAAGGAAATTTATATAATAAAGGAAGATAACAGGGAGTAATAATGGTGTCATTATCACATGAAAGATAATATATAATAAGATAATCACATGATGTCATAGAAGGTGGACATAATTTAGGGGAAGGGACTACAAAAATAATAACTCTAGATTGCCTATGGTGGCCAAATATGTTTAAATATTACAATAACTATGATAGAAACCATGATATATGATAAAGATAATAAATCCTAACACACGAAATGAAATTCCACTAAGACCAATATTAGTGTTAGCGCCATTGAGAAAATGAGATGCTAACTTCATTAGTCTTATCAAACTTAGTGTACATAAAATTAATTATAGATTTATTATCACATGAACAAAATATTTCACTAAATGGAATGAATCTATCCTTATAAAATATTTGATATCTAAAACCACTATGAATTTTTAATATGATAATATCATTACATGGTTCAAATGCCCATTCATTATAATGAGTGACTAGGGAAAACATTTTTTAACAATACTATTTTAGAGTTACTTAAACATTTATTTATCCATCACAATCAATGTAATCCTTAACATCTACATGTTACAACCCCAAAAATCAACCCACAACTTTTTTAGAGTTTTAATTTTATTATTGTCTTTTTTTTTGACATCAATCATATACATGTAATTCAACTTCAAAAAATATTAATTAATTTGGGTGCATGATTTATCTTACCTTCACATGGTATTAATAGATATGTTTTATTTTCCTATTAGGTTAAGTGATTAACACAAATTTCCATCAATAGCCTCATGGTTATATACTTTATATTGGAATAATCACATCATCTTTACTAGGTATTTACCTATGAAACATAAGAAATTCAATAGGGAATATCTATAGACCATATTATAAATATATCTAGTGGATTAGGTTAATGAATAGATATCAAGGCCTAATTTCATGAGGAAATATTATTCAAGTTGACTAAAGTATTCCCTAGGTAGATAAAACCAAAACTAATTATATATAATTTAAGAGATATTAGATCAACAAGAATTACTAACATATCTATTGAATAATGTAATAGGCACTAAAGTAGTCATGGTGTTAGGTTTACCTAATTAAATCATTTGTTATTACTATTAAATCATATGATATAGCAATAATCTTAATGCTATAAGCAACAAAAAAAAGTTCTCTTAAAATTCTTAAATATTTTTTTATAAAACCTATGAACATATATTCTCTTTGGTAATTTAAACTTAAAATCTCAACCAAATATACAATTAATATCATACATTTAGTTCATTATTTACATTCATCCACAAATTCACAAGATCTACCCATTGGAATTAGGCTTTCATTTAAACACGTTCACCCATATTATAGTTCTCATCACAACCATACAACTTATTGTTGAATCATATTTAAATCACTATATCATATAAATAAAATTTAAATATGTACATAAATAATGTAAAATCCACATTTATAACACTTATTATGATTTCACATCTATTAAAACTTATTAACACCTTATATAACAAGAAATCCTTCACTTTAATCAAATACTAATTATTAGCCACCTTAAATGTCAAGATAAAGTTTGATTTTCTTATTAGTAGGTAATTATTTGTGATATTCATGGATATTAATAGGATTAATTTCTATGAAAATAAATCAAAGCATTAAAGTTAATTGTATTTATGATGTAATAATTAGCAAAATTTATCTAGGTGAGTAATCATCAAACTTCAATGGAATAAAAAACTTCAAATTCACAATATATTAGCTTGTTTAATATTACCATTCCATAATAGAGTACTCTTAATTTCATGAATACCATATTAATACTTTATTCCCCATTTATTCTTCATTATCATAAAAAGAAATGGTGACTCTCTACTAGTCAACTATTTATCCTATTAGTCAGAATTCATTTTAGTTTTAACACAAGTTCAAAACTTGATCACTCACATCAAAATAAATATAATAATAACATTTTAAATTGTATACAAAACAATTCATGATTTTTGAGTGAATTTAGTCATCATACCTATTAATTTTGATTCACCACTTTTACTTGAGAACTAAAACACCAAGAAATTATTAATTCTTTAGTCTCTTCGAAATAAAAATAACATTATTTAATTGCATGGCTAATTCTAACAAGTCCCAAAGTAGGAGGTTGTATTCAAAATCTAACTACTTCTAAAAAAATCTAGTTTTCTCTATAATTAAATCAATCGATCATTATATCATTGGATAAATCCTAAATCTTGTAATAGTGAAAAAATTCTACTAAACAAATATATTGGGGTTTCATAGATAGGGTGTTTATTTTTTTGGTAGTGTGGTTCAAATTTAAGGTTATAATAAGACAATTTATAAATCTTTTAATCTTAAATACACCCATTTATAGTCTATCGAGTTTAAAATGCTAACATGTAATACAAGCTATAGTAATACAATTTATGTAGCACTTGCATACCTCTATAGATAACTTGATAGAAATTTTAAAGTCTTATCATAGTAAGTACTTCATCAATAATAAAAATTCAATAAGGAATAAGTAATGAAATGTGAAATTTTATATCATGATAAGATGTATTCTAACCCAAGTTACTTTAACATATAATCCATTACATTATTTATATTTTTTTACAAATAATAAAATGGATGTAGTAAACACATGATATTATTTAAATTTTATTTTTTCCATGTTTAAATAGCATTTCCTATTTTGAAAATCAATAACTCCATGTAATCCAATAATCAAATAAATTTTGGAAACACAAAAATACCCATGTACCTACAACATAAAGGGAATATAAATAATAAATTATCCCATAATTTATCCCTAATACTTCATATCATATATTGAGATTAAAAGATGAAAAAGAGAAGATGCATTCCTCAAAAGACATTCAAACATATACACAATACATTATCTTAATGATATTTAAATAAATATTTCATATGAATTCTCCACTAACAATTCCAATAAGAGATAGTCAACTAATTCTAGAGGAATAATTTAAATACACTAAAACACTCTACAATCATAATGAAAAACATTAAAAATACAATTCAAATTAAGTCAATGTTTACTTGACCTAGTCCATCCTTCCAATTATAAACATAACATAGTTTGAGTAACCACCATTCATTTATGAACATTTTATGATTATAAATAAGTCTTTAATTATATTCTAGGAGAAAAGGAGTCATGTAAAAAAACTATATCTACTTCAATCATCATGCATGATGGAAAAAAAAAGATAACTAAATTATATGATTACATACTTCAAGCAAACTAAGCAAGTTTATTATATACCTTGTTAAGTCGACCCATATATAATAGGAAAGAACTTAATCAATGATATAGTGCCATATCCGAGTTGTTGAAAATAAGAAGGAATTAGATAATTTATGTTTTTTATAACCTATAATAATATGACATTATGAGTTAGTGAAACAACATATCCAACATCATTATAATAAAGAAATGTCACGGTATTACAACCCAAAATCATGATCATGAGCATTTATAAAATAACCACAACCATAAGGAAAAACTTTGAGTCGAGTTACAATTTCTTACATATTGAACTAATTTATAATTTAATAAATTAAGTTATGACAAATAAATAAAAATACAAGACTTATTAAAATTCATGTAACTAAGCTCAATCCGTCAAAGGCATATACAACATTACACCAACCATCCAACTGGTATAATATGTTGAGTATGATGTTAATATGGGAAATTGAGTTATAATTTTTATACTTAGTATATTTTGGGTATTTTTTATGTTTATGTTTATATTTATTTTATTTTATTTATTTATGTCCTTAATTATTTTCTAGGTCATTTGGGACACGTTTTATCAATTTCCTTAAAAATAGTTGGAGCTTCCAATTAAATCTAGTTCATTGCTAGAATAATCAAAAGATTTAATAAGAGTTTGGATATAATTTTAGTGTTATTTAAAATAAATTAAATTTTATTTAATTTAATTCCTAAATTTTAGGTAAATTGGGATGCCATAGTTTTATAGGATTCATGATTTGGTGTATTTTTTAAAAGGTTTATTGCATGTTGACCTTGTCTTGAACATAAGTCAACCTTATTTGATTTAGTATTTATTAAATTGTATTAGAGCCTAATTTTAAAATTATAATAATATATTAATTAATTTTAAATTAATTTTATTTATTTGTTTTATATTTTATACTTTTATTAAAATAACTTTTCATACAAGTTATCTTGTAATGGGCTTGTTTTAAGACTTATTTATCAATAAAGAATTTAGACAAGTATAGTACAATAATTCCTCTTATAAATTCATGTTTCATAATGTTATTTATGATTTTTTTTGGTACATGTTTAAAAAATAATACCAGCAAGCATATATTTTAAAATTTGAAGTTATATAGTATAGTTTTTGGTCGATAATCTCAATTACACAACTATTTTAACAACTATTAATTCTATGGTAGATTGGTTGATACATATCTTCAATTTTAGATTAATTAAGAGATTATTTTCACTCACTCAATAGATTAAACACCTTAAAGTGGTATTAAAACCACATTAAATTAAGGTTTAATAGGTTTTTAAGGCCATTATCAAAATAAATAATGATTGTGAATTTTGATTCCATGAATATTCTTAATTTTAAAGGTGAAAATTTTGAATATGGGAGAGATTAGTTGAAAGTAATTATTGTATGGAAATTATTTTGGGATAATTTTATCCACAGGTTCATAACACATTAATATTGTAATATATTTACAAAATATCATAAGAGAACAACAAAAGATGAAGAAAATGGAGATGCAAAAGTATTATTATATCTTTAAAGATCTATAGGAACAAACATTTATCTATGAATTGAAGGATTCAATAATTCCCATGAGGAATGTAATGTCTTGGAGAGTTCATATCTAGGCTTTATTAAGGTAAAATAATAAAAAAATCGAAACCCTTAAAATGAATTTTGATAATTTGATAATATCATAATTTGAAGGAGTAGGATATTTTTTTATAAGGGTAAATGATTTAGTTAATAAAATGAGGGTTT
The DNA here is from genome assembly GCA_037957365.1 of Torreya grandis. Taxonomy (NCBI): domain Eukaryota; kingdom Viridiplantae; phylum Streptophyta; class Pinopsida; order Cupressales; family Taxaceae; genus Torreya; species Torreya grandis. The sequence goes on from JARHVA010000148.1 coordinate 6,556,415, forward strand.
ATGGATAAAATATATAAGATAATGATATAGTCAAAAAAATTGAGATATTTAATTCAATTATGGTTGCATATTAAGATAATTACCAAAGACTGTAAATACATCAACACGATAATTTTTGATGAGTTAGTGGGTTCCCTCTTGTACCATGAGGATAAGATGAGACTATATGTAGGATATATTTGACATGGCCTAGAACAAGCACTAGAAACCAAGGTAAAGGTTTCAATGACCAAAGAGAAAAAAAAATAGAATAAAGGATGTCTCAAAAATTAAAATTAAAAGGATAAATATGAAACTAAATTTATAGGTAAAATAAATATATACTTGTTATTATTGAAAAACATAAGGACACATAATTAAATATTTTAGGATATTAACACCTAATAATCAAGCTAATAAAGAAAGGGAAGAGAAGTATTTTTAAGATGAAAATTATAGTTTCAAGAGAACTTATACTATTGTATCACATTTTTTTAATATAGGAAGAAAATAATTTGTTGTCCCTTGATTTATATTTCTCATATCATATGACAAGTCAAAAAGATGATCCCAACAAGTTAAAAGATTCCTTTAAAATTCAAGTGTAACTAGGAGATGTAAATTCCATCCAAGTTGAAGGAAATGGAATCATACACATAAAAAAATGTTATAAGTTAAGGTTAAAATAATCTTTAATTTGATTTTTAGGGCTTAAAAATTCCTACACATGTTTTAGTTTTAACAAGAAACAATAATAACTCTTTGTAAGAGACTAGTAATCTATCTACATCAACACTAAGAAAAAACAAGCATTTATTGAATACTCATATGTTATATTGGGATTATTATATGAGGACTAAAAGGATAAAAAATAAATAAGGTAAATTATTTTATTTTTATTATTAAAATACTATGTTTACATTATCATTTATGACTAGTGACCCTAGAAGCTATGCAAAAACTAGTCTAAAGAAAGAATGGGTTGATGCTATGATATTCAATATGGATTAAATTGAGAGGAATGATACATTTAATTTAATTTATTTTAAGTTTAAAAAATATTTTATTGGTATAAATTTGGTCTATAATACCAAGTTTAAAATTAATATCACATTTGACAAGCTAAAAGATAGATTAGTTGTAAAAGGATTTACACAAACATATGGAGTTGACTTGATGAAACCTATGCACCTATGGTACATCAAGATATTATAAGACTAATTATTTATATATTTTCTCACATATTATATAAAATAAATCAAAATTATGTCAAATTTTCATTCATAAAAAGAGTGATTAAAGAGAAGTATATGTGGGGTATCCACAAGATTTTAAGGTAAAGGGTAAATATTTTGGGTATATAAGTTGAATAAGGATATTTATGGGATGAACCAAGATCAAATATATTGTAAATAAATAATTTATATCTATTTATTATATCAAATTATTTAACATAATTTAAAATGAACCAAATATTTACCTACAAGAATTGGGTTCTAATGTTTTATATGTTTGTCTATATGTAGACAACTTGATCTTTATAGGTAACTCTATGTTGATCTTGAATATCATCAAAGAATATATGAACTAATGATTTGATATGAATTATATATTGAGTTATTAATTAATTAATTGGCATGAAATTACATCAAAATTAAGAGGAATTATTATTTTGTTAAGACAAGTATGCCTAGGACATGTTAAAGAAGGCAATATTCAATATTCATAGCTAAAAAATACTCCAATTGTAAGTGGATAACATATTATGAGGGAGGATGAAATCAATTCATATGATTAAAATAATTTTATATTAATTTTTTGAGGTTTAATGTACCTCTATATTACAAGATTATATATCAGTTATGGGGTTTCACTAGTTTCTAGATTTATGGGTAAATCATCACTCAAGCATTTGTAAGTAGTGCAGATAATTTTCATATATATATGAGGTAATTTTAATAATGGTATTCATTTCATATAATTAATTTAATTATTTATAATTGGATACACATATTCATATTTGGTAGGATCTCTTGATGAAAATAAGTCAACTTCTTGTTATTGCTTCACACTAGGAAGTGGGTTTGTTTTTTGGTCTTCAAGGAAATAGGCTACAATTGAATTATCATATATTGAAGCTGAATATACAACACTTACATAAAATTTAACATAATTAATATGGTTGATAATTATCTTTTATAATTTTAGAGAGTTTCAAATTGAGACAACACATATTTGTTTTGATAATAGTGTGGAAATATGATTATCCAAGAATCCAAATTTTCATGCTAGTACCAAACACATTAAACTCAAAAATAATTTTATCAAAGACTTGGTCATTGATAAACTCTATAATTTATTATGTGATAATTTAATATCATTTATATTTTATTCTCACCAAATTATTGCACAATAAAATTGATGGAAGACTTAAGGAAATGATAGGTGTTTCACCTCTTTGCATCAAATGAGAGAATGTTGAATATGATTCCATTATGGACTTTTGAGTTATATTTTTATAATTAGATTAGTTTTTGAATTTTTTGTGTGTTTATAAATTATTTTTAATTTATTCAATTCCTTAAATATTTTTTCAATCTTTTTGACACTTTCCTTTGATTTCCTAAAAAATAGTTAGAACAACCTATTTGATGGAAGAAAAATGACTAAGAGGGGGGTTGAATCATTCTTCAAAACTTTCTTTAACAATCTTACATAAACAAACATAGATCATTTAAACAAAAATGTGCATGTTATAAATCATAAAAATCAATTGACAAGAGCATGAAACACATGAACATAGTATATATGTGGGAAAATCTCAACATGAATAATACCTAATGATGATGTAGATGGACCACAGTACTTTAAGACAAACATCAACTTTTAGTGAATCACCCACATCACATAGAGCACCGATCCCAACTAGATAAGCACAAAATCATCTATGATTTATCAAGAATTCAATTTCAAGGAGGAACCAACCCCCTAGATGACTCAACATTAACTAATCCACTATAAACACTTGGTCAACTTTAGAATACTTTATTTTTCATATAATAGATGATGAGGTTCTTCCTTGGCCCCTTTTCATGAATTGATTAATTATTTTAGACATGATCCTAATATTCATAACCTATTTTATATATTCATGAACTGCTTTTGATCACCAATGTTCTATTTCATTTTCTTGTTTTGTTCACTCACAAATAGGCCTAAAACTACCCAATATTTATACAAGTCACATGATCATATCCTTCTTAGTTGGCCACACACTTCAAAAATATTAGGTAGTAAATTTAATTAGTCTTATATTACCATAATTACATTATTAAATCATAGTTTTATCACACATTGGTTGACCATAGATAAATTATCACTTACTCCTCTTTAGGTCTTATAGAGACCTCATAGGCCCTCTTAGCAACATGATACACTTTGATCTTATTGAATAATATTAAAAAAATCTCACATGGTAGGAACACATCATATTACACTATAATATACCTTATCATATATTAATTTAGGTCCATAAATACTTTCAGGTCCAACCAACACTTGAACCCCTTCTCAAAACATTGTTCATAATAGGTCTGTGCATACACAAAAAATATGTTTTAAAAAATTAAAGTACAAATTAAATTTTACCAAAAAATAATGAAAAAAATTATATATTAAAAAAAATTATTAACATATAGATATAAAAATCTTCATAATATGATTCAACTCAAGTTATACAGGCTCAAACTCTTCTCTATAAGATGTTCACTCAGAGGTATCAACTAGCTTTAAAACACAATCATGAAGAATCAAAATTATAACATCTATGTGGAAACTTTAAAGGAATTAAAATTAATATTAATAATATTATTATATCATTATAACAATATAAATTATATATATAACATGGTCACATGGAATTATTGGTCTTGGATACCAATCTCACAACCTCACACCTTCACTAGCTTATCTGCACTGGACAGATCAACTTTTGAGCAACATTTACATCATATCCACTAACATAAAAAACATATATAAAATATATAAATTTATTATAAGTCTTTAAAAAATTATCCATGTACTTATATTTATTCTTAATCCATGACAACACATCCCTAATCAACTTCTCACTTCTGCCTGGTTTTCTCATAGTCTCATAACTAGGTCTGATAGTAATAGATCAATTTGTATCATCAAAATTACACACAAGGGATATAAATTATCTATAAAAATTCATATACATAAAATACAAGTCTGAAAATTTACCCTCCATTTATTATGAACTTTGACTTGGTCAACTCTATTTGATACATCAAATCTTCAAGAGAATGACACTTTTTTGTATAGTTTGCTCACTTGCCTGAGAAACCAATCACACCTAGGGGTTCTTGAAAGATTTTTATTCAATGTAAAATCACTTTTATATCCATAAAAAAACATTCTAGGAACTTTAGAACAATATTTTTCATATTGGGTCATTATTAGGGTTATTTGAGTGTTTAAATCATTTTCTAGTCTTAATGATCATTCATAAAGCTTATCCCCTCATTCTAAAAACAAATGGTTGTAAATTTAATCTAGGAAAATTACACATATTCCATGAATATATTATTTCCTCATGAATAAGTTGAAAATTCCAATGAAATCTGTAAAAACCTTCTTAGGTAGATAACTCTTCATCCTATGCACTCAAGAGACCTCAAAACACTTTTTCAAGCCTTTTCTTTCAAACCATGACCTAAAAATTCATTAACATACTTAAAATAACTTTAATAACCTTTTTAAATCCTCACCCACACACACTTTTCTTTTAAACTAATCTTTATACCCCATCTAGCCACCATCTCTTTCTTTGCTCTTTAAGCCTTTGACTTGCAAGTCATATTAGGCCTTAAAACTGACCTTCTATTCACTATCCAAGATTTTATCATCTCATTTACATGCCATGAAATATCATATCATGCTTAAATACTATAAAACATTATTCATATGTCTTGTAAATATCTCATGATGCCTCATTAGGCCAAGTAGGGTCTAGAACTAGTCTAGTTTTAGACTTGAACTAAAGTAGTTACATATGTAAGATTCACCTTGAAACTCTCCTGAGTGATCCTATGCCTCTTATGTATGCTTAAGAAACATTATAAAGACACTTTTATTTTGATCATCAATACAACATTTTCATAGATTCAATATACCATTTTTGGAGTTGTTTATGCATATCTTTAGGGCTAACCTTTTAATCATTGCTAAAGCCCTCAAAACCTCATGTAAAAATGTCAAATATCTCAAAACCTCATGTACACACTCAAAAAACCTCTATCATACTCAAACACTATCAAATATTCTTCAGATCTACCTAGGTGTATATTTTTAGCTCATTCAAAGAATCTTGAGAGCTAATTACAAAAAACTTCATAACTCAACTAAGGATTGTTGTATCTCACTATGTTTTATGTCAAATATTCATATTAGGCATAAAATATCATACTCCACACACCATGCATCTTCACCAGATGTATTTAGACGTCAATGACAACATATTTTGACATTAAATAATATTAACCTTGGCATCAATGACAACACTTATCAATAATGGAAACAATTCTTAACAATCTTCCCCTTTGTCATTGATGGCAAACCATACTAAAAACTGATCACCCTTATCTTCCCTAATCTAGTCCAACTCCCTTATTGTAATTTCTCTCCATTTGACATTAATGATAAAGGTCTTCCATAGCTATCATATTTTTCAAAAATAACTCATATTATAATATCACTTCAACATAGATCAAGCTCAATCAATAACTTGAATATCTCCCCCTCAAAATAAGTATCCACCATGATTTTATTTAACAATAGACATCAAGGGTCACCTATAACTACTAAAATCATAATTTCTCCCTTTGATTTGATACTACCTTTCAACGACACTAGATGGCACATAGTTTTTCATAAACTATGCCAACCACTCAGGAAACTTCTCTCAATCAGGTCAATTCACCCTCATTCTAAACTCTCATCCCTTTTTAGATCATTATCTTATTTGATCCATAAAAAACTTAATAAATAGAGTTTATTAATCATTTTAAACATATAATCTACTTAAATTCATGCATACTTTTATTTTGATATCAAAAGTAATCACTCTCTTGATAAAGAACTCAGATATACCAAGCTCCCCCTTAAACCAAGCATATCTCCTTTAAATGAACTAGAAACTTATATCACTTACATACATTGACATGATTGAATAAGATCAAACTCTATCACACACTAGGATACCTCACTCTTGATTCTAAATATAGAAATAGAGACTCCCCCTTTGTATTCATAACTCAACACATGAGTCAATAGGACTCTTAAGCCATCCTTATCTTCATTCTAACAAATTCACTCCCATATCCCTTCTTAACATATATCAAGTTCAAATAGTCACATAAATACATAAGAAAATCATACCTCTCATACACCAATTAAATGCACTTTGACATCAGAGATACTAACATGAGAATAAATAATATCCATCTTCATCTCCTTGCTTATAACATAGGAAATTTGGAATCTTCTTAAGATGATACCTTCTTTGATTACAACCTCATACTTATACTAATCTAATAATGTCTTCATGAAGCCTAATGAAATCACCCTTTTCATAAGGCACTAAAACATCTTGAACTTAGGATATTCCCAGATTTCCATACTCTCACAAGACTGAACATTATTTAATTTCCTTTTAGGATTGATTGAAATTATAGGCTTGATCTCATCATCAACCATTTGATCATTAATATGAGATGACAATAAACATTACTTACTTGATTTGATACCTGAGGCATGCTCTATCATAGCAAGCAATCAACTTGATCTTGTAGAATGATCATGATTTATATTTACTACATTTGGTTTCCATGTATTCATTTTCCTTATTTATTACACTTACTATTTTGACTTTAAGACCTTCTGACCTTGTTAGGATAGAATTTTTAAATGTGGCTTACATTATGACAACTATAAAAAACCATCTTATACATACTTTTTGACTGATGTGAATTATGACTCCTTCCATAGTTATAAGAGTAATCATTCTTAGAGGGTCTTCTACATTCTCTTGTTCTATGACCAAACTAATTGCATACAAAATAGTAACCATTAAAATAACTAGCATACCTTATATCATTATGTTGTTAGATAGATATTTTCATGTTGACCTTCTTGTCTTTAAAAGACTTCTCCTTGACTTGAGGTTCATCCTTTTTTTCTTCTTTGAAACCAAGGCCCATCTTGTCACTTGTAGAATTTTGATTACTCAAGATATCATATAGAGCCTCAATGCTCTTTTCAAACTTCACAAATCTCTTCACCTTGCTATATGTTTGATCAAACTTATCTTTCATGCATTATACTTTAGTTTCATACCTGATATATTATTCCTTTTTATCCTTTAGGCTTGCATTCACTACCTCCATTTGTGCCTCAACTTGATTAATGATCTCATCATACTCCTTAAGAGTGTTTTTCAGCCTTTCCTCAAAAAAAACCAATCTACTCCTAATAGTCCTTAACTAATGATCTTAGTTTATTATTTCTCCTGTAAATCTTTAAATATTCTATGGCACTCACCAACTCTATCTCAACATTCACTTCAACATATTTTTCATTTGATTCTATGTAAACCCTAAGGTATTTTCCACTTGAGCAACCCTCATTGTATAATTCTATGGCCATGAACAAGGTTTAAAAATTGTCATGTTTAGGTTCATTACTACCATCATCATTGTTATATGTGCATGAATCACTTACACCAGATGACTTGTCTTCTTTGGTATAGAAACACTTCTTATTTTTTGAATGACCCTTTCCTACCTTCATTCTTCTTGAAATATCTCTTTTTATTGTCATACTTATAGGACTTTCTATCTCTACATGATGTTCATTATTCTTAGATTTATCATTGTTAAGACACTTGGATTCAAAGTGAGTAATCTTGCCATAACTAAAACATTTGAAGGGTAAATTACCCTTGTAATTACCTAAGCTATACCCTTAACTTCCTAGTAAATATGGCTATGAGTTCATCATCAATATTTGAACATATCTCATCCTTGGCCTTTGACTTCTTTTCAACTTAAAAATTTTATTCCTTCTTGGGAGGTCATCCTTCATTAGTTCTTATCTCATAGATAGTCAATATGCCATGAATCCCATCCACTTATAGCTTGTCCAAGTCTTACATCTCTTATACTGTAGACACCTTAGAATCAACCTTATGAGTTATTGATCTTAACACCTTTTGGATAATAGTATATTCATTTACTTATTTCCCCAATCCTCTAATTATATTGACAACTTCATCAAGCCTCAATAGGTAAGATGTAATGGTTTCATCTTCAAATTTTCAAACTATCTTTGGTGGGTCTATAACTTGGCCATCTTTACCATGGTGTATCCTTCATATATGGTCTTAAATTTGTCCCATATATATTTGTTTGAATAAAATGCATTATATTCACAAGTTCTTCCTTTGATAAGCCATAAAGAATGAAATTCATTTCTTGGAGTTGTTTTCACTAGCTTTCTTACTTGCTACATCTATTGGTGGAATAGGAGGTGGAATATAACCATCCACAACTGACTGCCAAATATCAAGTCCTTATGACATTAAATATATCTTCATCCTAACATTCTAAAAGGCATAATTAGACCCATTAAATAATAAAGATATACTATTAGATAAACCACCTTGATCTTACTGATTAGCCATTCTTGCTTCTAGGATCTCCTTTAGGCTTTTATCCTTAATTAAAAGGACCGTGCTATGATAACAATCATAGATCATTTAAACAAACAATTACATATCTTTTAAACAAGTATGTACATCTTAGAAAACATAAGCATCAATACATAAGAGCAAGAAACACATGACCACAATATATATGTGGAAAAACCTCAAGGAGAATAAAACCCATTGATGGTGTATATGGAATATAATCCTATAATATAAACATCAACTTTTAGTTAATCACTAACTTCACATGGAGTACCAACCCAAACTAAGTAACAACTCATCTAGGCTTTAGTAAGCACCCACTAACAAGGAGGCACCAACCCCCTAGATGACTCAACAACAAATCAGCCACTTGAAACATTTTATCATCTTGAAAATACATTTTTTTATCATAAAACAAATAATTATCTTCTTCCTTATCTCTTCACACACTTGTATCCCTCTCAAACTAGCCACTAGCCTTCTTCACTCAACTAGACATCTTCATGACTTGATTAGGTATTTTAAACTTGATAATAATTTATAAAAACTCTATTATATATTCATGACATCCATATAATGGTATGCATGATATCCTTATACTCACCAATGTTTTATTTTATTCACTTATTTTCTTCACTCATAAATAGGATTAAAACTGCCTGGTATTTATACAAGTCACGTGATCATATTCTTCTTAGTCAAACACACACTTTAAAAATCTTAGTTAGCCCATGTAATAGGTATTTTCATATCATATTTAAATTATTAAATCATAATTTTATCACACATTTTTTGGTCATAGCTCAATTATCCCTTACTCTTCTTTTAGGTCTTATGGAGACCTAATAGACCTTTAAGCAACACGTTACACTTTGATCTTCTTAGATAATATTAAAAACATTTAACATGGTAGGAAAACATAATATAAAAATATAATATACATTATAAAATATTAAATTATTTACATAACACCATTTATTTCTAACCACAACTTGAACATGTTCTTAAAATACTATTCATAATAGGCATGTGCATACATAGAAAATATGTTTTGAACAACTAAAGCATAAACTCAATTTTACAAAAAAACCATGAAAAAAAATATATATTTAAAAACCTAATGACCTTACGGTTATCAAAAACTTTATAACATTCTTAAAATTAGGGTATATAGCCTAAAACTCTTCTCTACAAGATTCTCACTCAGAGCTATCAACTAGCTTTAAAACATAGCCATGAAGAGTTAAACTTCTAACACCTGTGTAAAAACTTTCAAGGACTTATGATTCATGTGAATTATATTATAACATAATTACACCAATATAAAATATATAGATAACATGATAATGTGTTAGTATTGGTCTTGTAGACTAATCTCACAACCTCACACCTTTACTATCATATCTGCACTAGACAGATCAACTTATGAGTAACATTTACATCATATAATCTGAAATAAAAAAACATATATCTAATATTAAAATGTATTATAGGTCTTGAATAACATATACATTCATTTGGATTTATCCTTAATCTATGACAACACATCCCTAATCAACTTCTCACTTCTACTTGTTTTTCTCACAGTCTGCACCATTAGGTATGATAACAATAGATCAACTTGTATAATAAACTTTTCACACCTGAGGGATATAAAATTTTATAGAAACCTTCATGGAAACTAACTACAAGTCTAAAACTTTGTCTTCAATTTATTTAGAAACTTTGACTTGGTCAACTATGTCTGCTATAGCAAATTTGTAATAAACAAGCACTTTCTTGTACGGTCTACTCACTTACCTAAGAAACCAATCACACGTAGGGGTGTCTGAGATATTTGTATAAAACCTCCAATAAAATTTCTATCCATACCAAGACATTCTAGTCACTTTAGAACAATATTTTTCATATCAAGTAATTATTAGGGTTCTTTGAGGGTTTAGACCATCTTCTAGTCTTAATGATCATTCATAAAGCATTATACCTCATTCCAAAAACTAATGCTTCAAAATTTGAGCTAGGATCCTTCCCATATTCCATGAATAGCTTAGTTCCTCATGTAGAAGCTGCATGTACCAATGAGCACTTGAAAAACCTTCTCAAGTAGACAATTCTTCATCTTATGCACTTGAGAGACCTCAAAACACTTTTTAAAGTGTTTTCTTGAAAACCATGACCTAAAAATTCATGAAAATAATTTAAAAAACTTGAATCACCTTTCTAAATGCTCACCTACTCACACTTGTATTTTAAATTGATCCTGATACCACATTTGGCCACCATCTCTTTCTTTGATCTCTAAGCCTTTGACCTATAGGTCACATTAGGCCTTGAAACTAAACTTCTAACCACTATCCAAGATCTTATAATCTCATGTACATGTCATGAAATATACTATCATGATTTAATATTATCAAACATTATTTATATGTCTTGTCAATAGTTCATGATGCCTCATTAGGCCAAATAGGGTCTAGAACTAGTCTAGTTGCAGACTTGTACTAAAGTACTTACCCCTATAGGCTTCACCTTGAAAGTCTAATAATTAATCCTATTATTATTATTTATTCTAAATAAACCTTATGCAAAAAATATTATTTTTAACATCAATAGAACATCTTCATAGATACAATTGATCATCTTTAGAGCTACTTATGGAGATCTTTATAGATGACCTTCTCATCATTGTTAAAACCCTCAACACCTCATGTACAAATTTCAAATCTATCAAAACCTCATGTAAAAACTCAAACATCCTATCTCATTCTCAAAAACTATCATTTATTCTTCAGAGCTACCTGGGTAGATCTTCTTAGCTCACTCATAACATCTTCAAAGCTATTTATGCAGAACTTCATAACTCAACTAAGGATCTTCATAGCTCATAATGTTCTATGTTGATTCTTTATATTAGGCATATAATCTCATACTCTACACACCATTCATATTCACCAGATGAATCTAGACATTAGTGACAACATACTTTGACATCAAACAATATTAACCTTGGCATCAATGACAAAACTTGTAAACAATAGAAATAATGCTCAATAATATCCCCATTTGTCATTAGTGGCAAACCATATTAAGAAATGATCACCCTTATATCCCCTAGTTTGGTCAAACTCCCTTCTTGTACTTTCTCTCCATTTGACATTAATGATAAATGTCTTCCATAACTATCATATTTTTTTAAAATAAATCAAATTACAAGACCACTTCAACATAGATCAAGCTCAATCAACAACTTGTATAACTCCCCTTAAAACTAAGCATCCACCATGCTTCTATTTAATAGCACACATCAAGTTTCACTTGTAACTAATGAAATCATACTTTCTACCTTTGAGTTGATACCACCTCTTAAAGACACTAGATGGCACATAGTTTTTGGAAACTATGGAAACCACTCATGGAACTTCTCTCAATCATGTCAATTCACCCTTATTTTTAAATCTCTTCCATTTTCAGATGATTATCCCAATTAATCATTAAAAAACTTAATAAACATATTTTATGAAGCATTTTAGACACATGCTCTCCTTAAATTCATGCATACCTTTTTTATGATATCAAAATTAGTCACTCTCTAGATAGAGAACTCAGAGATACCAAGCTCCCCCTTAGACCAATCATATATCCTTTAAATTAATTATAAAATTATATCACTTACCTTCCTTAACATGACTAAAGAAGATAAAACTCTTGATCAAACACTTGGATACCACACTCTTGAATCTAAATATAGAAATACAAACTCCCCCTTTGTATTCATATCTCAACATGAGTCAGCAAGACTCTTAAGCCATCCTCATCTTCCTTCAAGTAACTTCACTCAGATATCCATTTTTAACATAGATCAAGCTCAACTAGTAACATAAATAAATATAAAATCCTTACCTCTCATATACAAATTAAGTGCACTTTGACCTCATAAATACCAATATAGGAATGAATAATATTTATCTTCATCTCTTTACTTGCAACATAGGCAACCTAAAATCTTATCAAGTTGAAACATTCTTTGACTACAACCTCATGTTTCTACTGATATAGTAATGTCTACATGAATCCTAATGAATCTACCCCTTTTCATAAAGCACTAAAACATCATGAGCTAAGGATATTCTCAGATATCCATACTCTCACAAGGCTAAACATTCTTCAATGTCCTTTTGGGCTTGATTAGCACTATATACTTAATCTCATCAAAAACCATTTGAGCATCAATGTCAGATGCTAATATACATCCCTTACTTGATTTCACACTTGAGGCATGTTTTATCACATCAAGCAGTCCACTTGAGCTTATAGATTGATCATGATTTATCTTTATTGCCTTTGGTTTCCATATATTCATTTGCATTCTTTATTGCACTCTAAGAGCTTCAAACTTCCTATTTTGATTTGATGACCTTATGAATCTATTAAAATAGATATTTACAATGTATCTTACATTGTGATAGCTATAATAAACCATCTTATACATACTTCTTGAGTGATGTGAATAATGAGTCATTTCATAGTTCCATGAGTACTCATTCTTGGAGGGTCTTCTACATTTCTTGTTCTTTGACAAAATTGACAACATATAAAATAGTAACCATTGAAATAACTAGCATACCTTATAGCATTAGGCTATTTGATAGATCTTTTCATGTTGACCTTTTTGTATTCAATAGTCTTCTAGTTGACTTGAGGTGCATCATTTTGGTCTTCTTTGAAACCAAGACATGTCTTGTCACTTTTAGACTTTTTATTACTCAATATATCATCTAGAGCCTCAATGCTCTTTTAAAAATTCACAAAACTCTTCACCTTTATAGATGCTTGATCCAAATTAGCTTTTATGGATTCTACTTTAGTTTCATACCTGATACATTCTTCCTATTTAGCCTTTAGGTTTGCATTAACTACTTCCATCTATGCCTCAACTTTATTTATGATCTCATCATACTCCTTGGAAGTGTTACTTATCTTTTCCTCAAACAATCTAATTTTATCCTCATTATCCTTAACTAATGATCTTAGTTTGTGATTCCCTTTCCTTTGAAACTTCAACTTATTAGGGTACTCACCAACTCTAACTCAAGATTTACTTTAGCTTCTTCTTCATTTGATTTTATGTCAACCATAATGTCTTTCCCACTTGAGAAACCCTCATTGTCTAATTCTATGGCCATTAATAAGGTTTTATTATTTTCATGTTTAGGTTTATTACTACAATCATCACTACAGATGTGCTCGAATCACTTACACTAGATGAGTTGTGTTATTTGGTATAAAAAATATTATTTTTGAATGACCTTTTCCCACTTCCATTCTTATTTAAATCTCTCTTATTCTTATAAGAATTATATGCCTTTTATCACCTCCATGAAGTTCATCATGTTCTTCATTATGCTCAAATCTATCCTTGTTAGAATAATTGGATGCAAAGTGACCAATATTGCCACAACTAAAACATTTCAAGGATAACTTACCCTTGTACTTGCCTGAGCCAAACCTTAACTCCCTAGAAAACATAGATATGAGTTCTTCATCATCAATATCTAAACATACCTCATCCTTGACATTGTTGGATTTTGACTTATTTTAAACTTTGAAAGTTACTTCCTTATTAGGAGGTCTTCCTTGATTAGTTCTCATCTCATAGGCAATCAAGATGCCATGAGGCCCATCTATTTCTAGCTTGTCCAAATATTACATCTCTTCTACTATAGACACCTTAGAATCAAACGTATGAGTTAGTGATATTAACATCTTTTATAAAATAGTATATTATTTTATTTATTCTCCTAATACTCTAATGATATTGATATTTTCATCAACCCTCAACATGTAAGATTTAATGGTTTCATCTTCATTCATATTTAGACTTTAAAACTATCTTTAGTGGGTCTATAAATTGGCCATCTTCACCTTGTTGTCTTAGTCATAAATGGTCTTTGATCTATCCATTATATCTTTTTCTAATACATAATGCATTACCTTCACAATTTCTACCTCTGATAGGCCATAAAGAATGATATGCATTACCTTGGAGTTGTTTTCTCTATATTTTTTACCTGTTGTATCTGTTAGTGGAATAAGAGGTGTAATATAACCATCCAAAATTGAATACCAAATATAATGTCCTTGTGACATTAAATATATATTCATCCTAACATTCTAAAAGGTATAGTTAGACCCATTGAATAATAGAGCCTTACTAGTATAGAAACCACCTTGAGTTTGTTGACTAGCCATTCTTGCTTAAAGGATATCCTTTAGGATTTTAGACCTAATTAAAAAGACCATGATATGATAATAATTATTTAAATAAAAATGATTGAGATGGGGGAGAGTTATTATTCAAAACTTTCTTTAACAATTTTACTTAAGCAATCATAGATCATTTAAACAAGCATGTACATCTTATTAAGCATAAACATCAATCCACAAGAGCATGGAACACATGAACATAGTATATATGTGGGAAAACCTCAAGGGGAATAAAAACCACTGATGATGAATATGGAGTAAAATAGTATAAGATAAAAATTAACTTTTAGTGAAGCACCCACTTCACATGGAGCACCAACCCCAACTATCTAAGCACTAACTCATCTAGGCTTTAACAAGCACCCACTTACAAGGAAGCACCAAAACCTTAGATTAATTAGCACCAAATCATCCAATTATAAAAATTTAACACCATTAGATTAATTTATTTCTCATAAAATAGATTATGATCTTCTTCCTCATCTCTTCACACAGTTTTATCCCTCTCAAACTGGTCACTAGCCTTCTTTGCTCAACTAACCCTCTTCATGAACTGATTAGGTAGTTTAACTTTGATACTCATATGAATAAAAAAAATTATATATTAATGACATGAATTTTATGGTCCCAATTACCAAATTATTCTCACCAATTTTCTATGTCATTCAATTGTTTTCTTCACTCACAAATAGGCCTAAAATTGCATAATATTTATACAAGTCACTTGATCATATCCTTCTTAGTCAAACACACTTAAAAAATATTAATTAATCCATTTAATTAGTATTATAATACCATAATTACATTATTAAATCATAATTTTATTACACATTGGCTGGTCATATCCAAATTATCCCTTACTCCTCCTTTAGGTCATATAGAGACCTAATAGGCCTTCTGAGCAACATATTACCATTTGATCTTATTAGAGCATATAAACAAATAACATCATATTAACACATAATATTACACTAAAATAGACATTATAAAATATTAATTTATTTATATATCACCTTTTAATTCCAACCACCACTTGAACCCCTTCTCAAAACATTGTTCATAATAGGCCTGTACATATGCATAAAATCTATTTTGAACAACTGAAGCATAAACTCAATTGTGCCAAAAAACAATAATAATAAATAATATATTTAAAAACATGATGAAATTATGGTTATCATAAACTTAATGATATGATTTAACTTAGGGTATACATGCTCAAACTCCTCTCTACAAGATGCTCACATAGAGTTGTCAACTAGATTTAAAACACAATCATAAAGTCTTAAACTTCTGACACCTGTGTAGAAACTTTCATGGAATTTTGATGTAGTTTAATGATATTATAATATTATTATACCAATATAATGTGTGTGTGTGTGTGTGTGTGTGTGTGTGTGTGTGTGTGTGTGTGTATAATGGTCATATAGAAGTATTGGTCTTGTAAACCAATCTCACAACATCACACCTTTGTCATCTTATCTGCATTAGATATATCAACTTATGAGAAACATTTACATCATATCCACTAACCTTAAAAACATCTATCCAATATTAAAATGTATCATATGTATTCAAAAACTTCTTTGTGTGCTTGGATTTATCCTTTATCTATGACAACACATCTCTGATTAACTTTTCACTTCTACCTAGTTTTCTCATAGTTTGCACCATTAGGTCTAATAACAATAGATCAACTTGTATCATAAAATTTACACACCTGAGGGATATAACTTGTCCAAAAAATTTAATTTTCATCAACTACAAGTATCAAAAATTTTCCTCTATTTATTTAACAACTTTAAATTGGTCAACTCTATCTACTTATCAAATCTCTTAGAAATAAGCACCTTTTTGTAGGGCCTGCTCATTCACTATAGAAACCAATCACACCTTGGGGTGACTGATATATTTATATAAAACTCTAATCACTTTTATATCCATATCAAAATGTTATAATCACTTTATAATAAGATTTTTCATATCGAGTCATTATTAGGGTTCTTTGATGGTTTAGACCATCTTCCAATCTTAATGATAATTCATAAATATTATCCCCTCATTCTAAAAACCAAATATTATAACCTTGAGATATGAAACTTCCCCATCTTCCATCAACATATTATTTCCTAACTAAAATGTTGAATGTGCTAATGAACACTTGAAAAACAATCTTGAGTAGAAAACTCTTCATCTTGTGCACTTGAGAGACCTTAGAACACATTTTTCAAGCCTTTTCTTACAAACCATGACCTAAAACTTCATGCACATACTTAAAATACTTTAATAACCTTTTTCAATTCTCACCTACTCAAAATTTCCTTGGAAATGGATCCTGATACCCCATCTAACCATCATCTCTTTTTTTGCTTTCTAAGCCTTTGACCTACAAGTCATATTAGGCCTTGAAAATGACCTTATAGACATAATAAAATATATTATAATATCATTTACATGACATTAAATCTTATTTCATGCTTAAATACTATCAAACATTCTTAATATGTCTTTTCAATAGCTCATGATGCCTCATTAGGCCAAGCAGGGTCTAGAACTAGTCTAGTTATAGATTTATACTGAAGTACTTACCCCTGTAGGCTTAACCTTGAAACTCTCTTGAGTTCTCCTATGCCTCCTATGTATGATTAAGTAACATTATATAAACACCCTTCTTTATATAATTAATATAACATATTTGTATCTTCAATGGAGAATCTTTAGAGCTACTTATGTAGATCTTCAAACTTGACCTTCTAACCATTGTTAAAGCTCTCAACACCTCATATACAAATGTCAAATCTCTCAACACCTCATTTACAAACACAAAAAACCTATCTCATTCTCAAACACTATCAATTGTTATTTTAATCTTCCTAGGTATATCTTTGTATCTCACTTGGAGCATCTTTGGAGCTACTTACATAGGACTTCATAGCTCAACTAAGGATCTTCATAACTCACTATGTTCTATACTAAGTCTTCATATTAGGCATACAATTCATAATCCACACATAATTCATCTTCAATATATGTATATAGACATTAATAAAAACATACTTTTACATCAAATGATATTAACCTTGACATCAATGACAACACTTCTTAACAACAAAAATAATGCTTAACATAATTAACTCCAATTCATTATCTAAGTACTCAAATGAGTTACTTAGAGTTATGATAATTTTTTTGTGTTATTAAATTTAAATTAAAGTTTATTTAAACAAATTAATATTTTTTTAGGAATTTTTGGATGCCATAATATGGTAGGTTGCATTATTTGGTGGCTTGTTGAGTAAGGCTTTTTGCATGTTGACCTTATCTTGAATGTAAACCAAGCTTGTTTACTTTAGTATTTAATTTAATTTTCATTAAGATGTCTTAGAGTATAATTTTATAGTTATAATTATATATTATTTATTTTTCAATTAAATTTATTTATTTTTATTTTTTTATTGAAATAACTTGTCATGAAATTTATTTTGTAATAGGCTTTTTTAAGCCTTATGTACTAGTAAAAATTGTACACAAGTATAGTACAATAATTCCCTTTTGAAATTCATATTGCATACTTTTATCTATAAATTTTGTATTTATATTTTAAAAAATGGATACCATCAAGAATATATTTTCATATTTGAAGTTATTTAGTACTATTTTTGGTCAATAATCTCATTTACATAGAACTAGTTTAACAACTATTGATTCTAGGGAAGATTGGTTGATACATAGCTTCACTTTTATATTAATTAATATATTATTTTAAATACATATATACATTAAAATCCTTCATATATTTAACCATAATTGATTAAAATTAAGTACATAAAATATGTAATATAGGGTTATAATCTAGATTTACAACTATCATGGTAAAATTTAAAACTTATAAGAGTATCTTCAGTTATAAATACAATGTAGATCCCTCTAGGGGACTAAATACAAATAATATAACCCTGATAGTTTTTAAGTGACTCAATAATAATTGATACAACTATAGGTCTACTTCATCTACTAGGAAAAGATAAATCAACAACAATATTATTCATATGCACTAACAATAGAAATAATGTGAAATATAAACCCATTTGTTTGGTGGTATCCCTACCCACCCAAACTTTTGGAACAAGGCATTGAAGAACAATATATAATAATAAAAATAAATGAAAAATAATAGTTTTAAATGAGATAAATTCTACCACAAAAAAAAAGGGTTCCACACAAAGATAACCACAATAATAAAAGTAAGAAAAAATCCAAATTATACAGGAAACACATCCAACATTCGTGATAATCAAGGCATAAGTCTTATTGGTTATATTCATAGTATTGTTGGCATATATGCATCACATAAGGATGATATTCACTTAAACTAAATATACACATTAGGATTTTATATTAGTAACCAACATTTACAACATAACCATAACCCTTATAAAAATCTAATAAGCCATAACAACTATAGTAAAATAAAACACTAACAAGGGTAAGGGGTTAGTTATTGGAAGAGTGGAAGCCCTTCCTTTAATTTTAGCTTCCACCTAGGGTTTCATAAAAAAATATTAAAATATTATATATCTAAAAATAAGAAATAAAAAAAACTTATTTGTTGAATGATTATGCTAGCTAATACCTTGCTTCTCTTTCTTTATTTTCCCAACTAATTACTACTAATTGTGACTAGTTTTTTGTTTTACTATAGTCCACCATAACTTTAATAATTAATAAAACTTCATGACCACTAATTTCATCATTAATTCAACTTTAATAGTTAATTTCATAATTTTCACCATGTTCTCCATAGTTATTTACTCAACAAGGCTCAACCTTATATTCTCTCCATGATCCTTTAACCTCTACTTTCAATAAAATAAAATTTTAAATGAATGACTCAAAAATCACAACATTATAACATGTATACTATGTAAACCATAATAAAATGATTAGATCATTCTACTAAGGTTAAATGGAAAACCAACTAATTATGCAATATGGCCTACATGACCTTTAACAACATTACCTTCTTTCTAAGCCAATAAAAAATTAATCAACTTAGCAATCATTAACTCCAAGTAAAGTAAATCAAACATATATATGGTTCTAAAATTAGGTCCTTGTAATATAAAACAAGAAAAATATTCTCTCAAAATCTCTATTTGCATGAATGTTATATGCTCAAAGCCTTAACAAAACTATGGTAATAGACCTACTCACTAGCAAGAAGCATGCAAATATTTCACTTAGCTGATTTTTCATTCTAACCAATGTAGTCATAATATTTTTTAGTTTCTTAATTATGTAAACTTCATGATCTTTCCAATCACAAATAGTAACAACATGGACTAAGAAAGCACAATTGGATATAATCCAATGACAAAATTAAATCAATTAGTGGTAATAATTACACAAAATACTAGATAGTCATAATAAAATATAATACAAAATGAAAATGGTTGACTATGCAATGGATCTTATTCTTTACATAATTTTTCATTCACTTGAATGAAGTTGTTGTGACTGTCTGATGAATTATTATAAGTTCTAACTTATCACATTCACCTAGCTATTACCTATGGTTACAAATGACATTAGTAATATCAAATAAAAAAGTATGAACCAAATAAAATATGAACTAAAAAATAACCAACTTTTATATAATTAAAATATCACAATGCATTCTCATGAAGTAAACATTAATTAAATATTATATCAAATATATCAATAATAAAATGTATCATCATAAAGTATAGTATAACATATTATTTACTACATTACTGAATAGTGTATAACACTAAATGCCAATGGAATGGTATATGAATTCAATACTTTTTTGTAAAAATTATTAAAAAAGTTATGTATCATTTATATTGTTAACTTGGACACATATAAACTTACATTACTCTACACTTACTACATGATGTATAAAATGCTAACGAAATTCTTCCCATTTTAACTATTATATATTATATAAGCCATAATGACCATGCCATATATATTCCCTACTTTGATAATAGTGGTAACATTCATATTGAATGATAAAGACTATATAAAATAAACACTAATATAATTGGAAAATATTGATGAAAAAATATTTTTAACATCATACAATAAAACTCATAAGAAAATATGCTAAAAATCATTGAATGATAGGAAGATTAAGGTAAAATAATTATATATTGATGATAAAGTATTTATATATTATAGTAAATATCAATATCCAAGAAAACTTAATATCATATTCCTAAGAACATACATAATCGAAGACATATTAGATTCTAGAGAAAAATATTTAAAAAATCTTGTTGGCACATTGAGAAAAATGGTTTTGAATGGGTCCCATTTGAAACTTTACACCATAGATAAATGAAATGAACTATGTTAAAAAATATAATGTATATTAATGGGTGACATTTCCATATAAATCTAGTAGAGTGAGTCAATAAATCCATTCAGGTGACCCAAGCAAGGATACTACAGTATCCTATGCCAGATGTCTAATTATTATGTTTTTATCATATTACTCACCAATATGAGAGTAGATAATTAAAATATGAAAACAACAAGGGGGTGTGATGGAAAAAATGGAAAAAAAAAGATAAAAAAATTATGAAAAAAATGGAAAAACATATAAATAGTTTTGAAAAAATAAGATATAAGCAGAAGAAAAAAATTAGAAAACAATTTGACAATGTTTAGGTAAAAAATCAATAACCCCAAAGATAAATATATTTAGAAAAGAATATAAAAGTATTTTAATAAGATTATAAATTTTAGTATAAATAGGAGATAAACAATGATGAAAATATTATAATTTAAGAAAAAGTGTAACTATATTTGTTTTTTCACAAATGAAAAATTCATGAATTAGTTGCAACAAAAAAATAACTAAATCAATTATAAATGAGTGGTTAGTTGGTATTATGAAAAAAAGTGGTGATAAAATATGATAACATAATAATATGAAGATTAAATTAAATAAATAAATCTAATAAATGAATATGATTAATACAAAAATCACATGAAGTAGAATAAAATAGGAATAAATAATAAATGATAATAAATAAGCTACCTAATCGCCATGGTTGATGGCCAAAATAAGGACACTATAAGATTGGGGTTTTAATTAACATAAAAATTTCACAACCTTCTAATAATAACATAATAAAAAATTCTCATGAAATATAAATATGTTGTTCATATCTATTTTGTATTAAAACAAGAGATGGAGTTGCCCTAAGTGGTTGGTGCATAACAAATTAAGCAATCGATGTACAAAATTAACTCTGTAAAATTAGATATCCTTGGTCCACATGAATTAATTTTAAGTGTTTTTATTGGTAACATATTATTAAGATACTTACAAATTTATCCATTATAATTTGGTGGAGATTTATCTATAAGATAGGGAGTCATAGAGGATGTAAATGATGAATTATAACCCACAAACACAAAATTTTGAGCACAATTTATATTATGGAATCATTTAAAGGATGAAATTAGATGTTTAGATCTAGTTCCTATAATTTGGACTCATGTAAATTACTATTAGGATACTACTAAGGAACATGAATACATCATCTGTTTGGATCAACCATACAATATTACACTAGTGGTCATCCATATAGTGACTAGATTAATGAACTAGGTCACAATACCAATAACTATGATAACAAGAAATAATTAATCACAAAATTAGTGGAAAAAATAAATAATAATAATTATAAATTAGTAGGACCTATCTATCTAAGGAATTAATAGTCCTAGGGTTAGATATGCCATGAAAGTAACTACATATAAGGTGGATTTCACTAATCAAGAATATTTATCCACTGAAAAATTATTCAAATCACCTAGGACATTATCACATCTAGTATGTAATATGACCTTTCTACTACACTCTGTGATAAATAACAAAAAAATATCCATAGGATAAATCAAGGCATAGATGACTTCTATTATGGATCTTTTCTTCTAGCTATAGCTATTTACTTCACACAAACCATTCTAGGACATCAAGGGTTAGTCCAATGGGAAACTAATATTCATATATGAGAATAAATCAAAACTATAATAGAATCCATATATTTATTATATAAATAAGTAGGACATTTTTTTGATGGGAGAAAATGATTAGAAACATGGTAGTCAGGAGATTTAGAATCTCTCTAGGAATAGATAAGAATTATTTCACCAAAGTAAAGTTCATCATTGATGATGATAACATTTACATATCACATTTTTATAAGAAGGAAGCACCACTTCACCCATCCCTTATAACTTAACTAATGACTACGATTATATGGTAATCATAACAATTAGAGGGTTACCATAGGGTCCCAAATTTACCTAATGTTTGAAGTAAGTAGGGTCTATCTCAAAACCCATTACAAATGATGTGCACCCTATAGTTCAAATACCAATTTTGATCAAATATAAGAGACACCAAAAGTAAAATTATCCATAAGCCCCTCACAGATAAGCCCCATATTATGTAGATTATCATGGTTGTAGAAATAATCCCCTACCTTAGAATCACATATCTAGGAAAAATAAGAGGATAATACCACTTTTATAGTCAAATATTACACTATAGTTAAGTTAATAGAAGAAGAAGAAAGGGTAGATAATTTTATCCTCCATAATTTGAGGGAAAAAATATCTAAAATAGGGGAGGGAACCTTTAAAAGGATAAGAATAAAAATACAAACATAATAAGAGCCAAAATCCTCTCCCACATCATCTATGGTAGAGGGAGAAACCTTATTACAAATTAATGGAGAGAGAAGGAAAATGAGCCCTTCATTGAAAACCAAAAGATAGAGTAAAACAAAATAATGGGTAATTAACAAAAGAGAAGTGGTCAATAAACATTGGTTTATTACTCTAAAAATTAGTCTTTAAAGGAAAGAGAAGTAGAAACATAGATTGGGAAAGTCAAGGATACCAAAAAATTAGTCCTTGATATGGCTACACAAATATAAATATGTATAAAGAAGGGTGTTATCTTAGGTAAATTGTATGACAATGTAGATATGAAAGGACATCACAAAATAATAAGATGAATTTTAGACTACAATGAAATAAGTCCATTTACTTTTGATGATACAATAGTAGGATTCCATGCATCATTGTAAGAGATAAAAATAAAAATAAAAGAGAAAAGTAGATAAGTTCATATGATGGTGTAAAAATACCAAGAAGAGACACTGAAGAGAGTATCAAAGGAAAAACATATCTCATGAAGATAAGTAAATACTAAGTAAAATCTAACAAATAGAGTTGAGTGAAAAATAGAAAACATATTTCATAGTGGAAACCTTGGAAATCAAAAGCAACTCAAAAAATTTAAAGATTTAAAATAAGCTACAATACAACAAAGAAAGGAATTGGAAAAATAATTAGAATAGGAAAGAAAGAAACTATGTGAAATTAAATATATTACTACGTGGCATGCCAATAAAATCTTATAAAAATAAAGATTAAATAAAGATTAGAATAAAAAATAAATTATAAAATGAAGAATTGCAAAATCAAAAATCAAAGAAGGAAAAATAAAAAGCATAAGAATAAGATAAAAGAAAGGAGGAGGAGGAGGAGGAGGAGGAGGAGGAGGATAAAAAATAGAAGGAAGAAGCAAATAAAATGGATGAGGGAGAGAATAAATTGGAGGATAAAAAACAAAATTAATAAGAGAAAAAAAAATGGAGGAGCATAAGAAATAGAAGGTGGATGAAGAGAAAAAAGAGGAGGAAAAATATAAAATATATGAAGATAATAAATGTGAAGAGGAATAAAATAAAATAAAGGAAGAGAAGAAAAGAGGGAACTAAGAGAAAATGATAAAAATGGAAAGATGCCAATAGTCCTTCTGTAAACTCCTCAAAATTAGGGGATACAAGAAAATATCATTACAAATTGATCTTAGAGAATTATGTTTGTTTCAAATTAGGATGGCTACCCCAATATACCTCCTAAATTATATAAAGGTATATTTGAATCAATATAAATAAATTACATCTACCATCATGGTGCCACCAATTTTTCTTTAGCCTATAATAGTAGGAGAAATTTCAATACCCTTGAAATAACTCACATCAATAAAAAATATATTAGTTAGGGATACTCTTATCTAGAGCATGAAGGTATATTGGATGATGCAGTGTGTAAATTCATAATAATGTGTAGATGAAATTTGAGCACAATATATATTTAACTATGTAAATTCAAACCCAAAGATAAAACTACTAGTTAAAGTGATAGAGATATTAGAATAATAATGCAATAAGTGAATAATCATTCAAACCATCATTATAAAATCCTAAAACTAAATGCTCTACACCATGATTAAATAGAATAAAAGACCAATAGCATTACGATTACCTTGACTTATATTTTTGACATGGATGCTTGATCAAGGATGATGTTGGTGGATAGATTTGGCAAGGAGATAGTATAATAATTCAAGTTATTTTCCATGGAGAAAGAGTCTTATTAAAATATATTTTGGAGGGAAGAATCAATTGTGGAGATTCAAACTTAAATGAAGGAGATCAAGGGTTGGGTATTATCCAAAGAATTTAAAATTTCTTAGAAGCCTCTAGATTTAGAGGCTTATAGAGAGGATGGGTTAGAGTAGGAAAGTTTCTATATTTTTAGGGTTCTAGAATCCTTCATAGGGACTAATTGTGACTAGAATTAGGTTAGATAGAGATTAGGGATTAGGGGTGCAAGATAGCCTAGGAATAGGCTAGTAGGTGGGTCATTGGGAATTTAAAATTCCCAAATAATAGGTAAGATAGGATAATGGGGATTTAGGATAAATTAATGATTGATGTGATAGAATAAGGTTAGTAGATCAAGAGTGATAAAATGGGATATTAGATAAAATATTAGGAAAGGGGGGATATTAGGATATGATTAATTAAAATAAATTAGATGAGTAAAATTAGTGTCAAATAATAGGAATATTAGTGGCATTAAATGAAGTGAGTGGATTTGGATGCATACATAAGGAATGAAAAATATTATCATTAACTTAACCACCATCAATCTATAATAAAATTTTCATGAAACATGGCTGATAGATAAAAATTTGAAGGAAACTAAAGAAATTTTCATTAGACATGCAAGAACCATAGTGGATAAGATAATAATCAAAGTATAGGATAGATTAGAGTATAAGGATGATATGTTGGGTTAACTAAAATGAGATAAATAGGTCAAAAGGATGAAATATATAAATACACACACACACACACACACACACACACACACACACACACACACACACACACACGCACACACACGCACACACACACACACACACACACACACACACACACACACACACACACACACACACACACACACACACACACACACACACACACACACACACACACACACACACACACACACACACACACACACACACACACACACACACACACACACACACACACACACACACACACTAAAGAAGATTCAAAAACACATGGGAGACACACTACCTTATTTTATTACTCCATTAGTTGGCCCCTATGGACCCAAGATAAGAAGAAATAAATAAAGGAGATAGAGAGATAACTAAGTATTGCTTCTACTAGTATTGGTAATCATAGAATTCATTCCATTATATATTGAGATAAATGCATAGGTATAAAAAAAGTATAAGTAAAAATAATCCAAATGCATACTTATCTACAAATATATGGAGGACTAAAAAATATTTTTTAATACTAAAATTGGGAAATTGGAGATTTAGATCAAAGGCCATGAATCATATGTGTAGATAGTAGTGAAATCTCTAGACGCAAAATATGTAGTGATGATGGCCAAAAATAACATTGACATATAACATAATATCATGGGTACCAAAGCCATTATTTTCAAATGGGAAACTTTCCAAAGTAATGATGGACTAGTCTGAGAAATATCTACCCAATAATGGGGTATCCTCTTCTTCAACCAAAATTTTGGTCATAAGTTTTTGGTCTTAAGTAGGATGAATTTATTGTGATACTTGTCCAAATTTTAGAGTTGTCTAAAGGAATATTTAATGGAAAAAAAGATAGGAAAATGTAGGTATGATTCTTTAACAGATATTATAAACATAGGATTACCATAAAACCTCTGATTCTACCACAATAAAAGAGTACACCTCAAGGCCGATGGGATAAAGGTTATAACCAACCTAGGTAATGTAGAGTGGAATCAATATTTGAAATAACACAAAATGACTTTCATCAATAAAATTTTCATAGACATGACAATTGATTTTTAAAGGTAGATAGTCTATATTTATAATACGATATTGTAATGTGATAGATATATCATAGAGAGAGTAAGGGGTGATAAGAAGAGTGATAAAATAGGTTACAAAGTATTTGATTCTTGTGATATATTATAAGAGAGTTATAATATAGTAAAGAGTGAGGTGATATAGAGTAAAGATATCTAGAGAACTGTAACAATTTTTCATAATATATTTAAACAAAAAAATGGTATTAAAGTATGAATTACTTATATACTAATTACTATGATTGAAAAAACCTAATTATTTTATTTTATGAATGAAAAGAAAAATAATTCCTTGTAGTAATAACCTATATTCCATATTAATTTTAACTTCAGTTTAACTTGAATTACATAAAAACATTATCCACAATTAAAAATTTTATGTGAAAAATATCCTCAGTTAGTAAATCCCATTGCACCATATTATTGATTTTTAGTGATACCACAAGATAAGACTCCTCAAGATAAGGTTATAAGATACTAGTTGTACCAATAATTATTTAGGGATGAAATTTGATTGAAAGAAGAGTGAATTAATGGTATATGATATGTTAGGAATGAAATTTTCTTTTTTATATAGTGATCCAATACCTAAAACTAATCCTGAAGTTTAATATAATGGTATCGACCTAGGTGATATAATAGAAAGATGTCAGATGACACATAATGATAATAAACAAGTTGATAAAATAAAAATTTAATTAAACACACTCATAACTATATCAAGATAGCTGATAAAATATAGGAAGGGTGAAGGCACAAAACAAATGGTATTGGTTAGGTAATACAATAAGTAACTATCATGGAAATAAGTACCTTCACCTACCTTACTAGTTATAGATGATGTTCTAAATGTCACAAGTGATGGAAAGTTCCCAATGAGGAAAAAAACATGTTGACCTAAAAAATAATATAAAATTCAAATTTTTTGTATGAATTTTATGTTATCACCTAAAACTTATCTATCTCACTAGGATTATAAGGCTTATTTCAGTTTTTGAAATGGACACATAAGCAAAGACATGGGAAAAATGAATTCTCATTGTAAATAACTAAAAGATTTAAATATTAAAAAAAATTACTATAAATAAGTGAAAAATATTAATTTATGCATTTGCTAATTTCTAAAAATAAGATATATGATTATCTAAATTTAGACATTTGAAATATCATGTCTAATGGCTGATGAGGTGGATGTGTTGGGGGCATACATAAGTTGTGATTGAGACCTAAAAATAGGTGATTTATTTATTATTATTTTTCATTTTGTGTCAAAATGAACTAGAATAAGAAATATAGGTACTAGGGGAAATCCATGTAAGAAAAATTTACCCAACAAGCATCAAATTAAATATAAAATTAGGGCATTAAATGACTAATTGATGAAAATTCAAAACTAGGGCTAAGGGTATTTATCAGGGTTGAGGAATGAAATCACCATAATAACTAAATTTTATTATCCATGTCAATATTTTTGAAAGGGACATGAAAACTTTGAAGTATATATTATATAGTATGATAAATATAACTAGATGAAGTATTGGTTAATATCATATGGTATGTCCAATGGGAGGAGAAAAACATGGTTCGTGAAGTTTATATTAGGGCCAATATAATGTAAATGGTTAGCATGGTTAATATTGTGGTGTGTGACTTATTCAGTATAAATAATAGATGGTCGATACCATATGTTATATCTAATATAGTAGAGTAAAGTGATGGCTAATACTATATGGTATGGATGGTGTAGCTTAAAATTTTCATTGTCTAGTATTGTAGGGTATGGATAATGAAGTATAAAAATAAACATGGCCATTGTAGTTAGGTTTTAGATGATGTATTTGAAAAATGAGCAAAAATGTTAAGTTTTTATATTTTACATTAAGTTTGATTATTTATTTTATATTTTTGAAATTTTGATTATTCTTTATTATCTAATTTTAATTAGAGGCATTTGATGTGACTTAACATAAATGTGTGTTGGTTATCGTATCTTCTAGAGATATTTTTTGGTTAATCTAGCATAATTTGTGACTATATGGTATGGAAAGATTATGTAGATGTGTTAAGTAGTTACTCGGATTAGAGTTAATCACCATGTTTTTTTGGAAATGGGAGTGACTAGATGATACATTTAGATGGGTATTTAATGGGGATATTATTTATGTGGGTATCACCTTGGATGATGTGCATGTGATCCTAGTATTATATATCATCAATACACCTATGGTTTATAACACCCTAGACATGGTAGATGAGATATGAGAGCTAGCCCAATGGGATGGAAAATCATAGAAGTATGATGGGCATAGTCTCATCATACAATTATTGAGGTGTATGTGTTAGAAATTATAAATATCTAAAAGGCCTTTATCAAACTCATGACCACACATGTTTTATGTCATAATTTTAATTAGTTGTCTAGTTATACATCATAGTTATGTGTCTCTTGGTCTTGGAATAGAACACTCTTTTTAACATGGGATCAATGATATGGGTCTAGATAGTGCATGATTTTTATAAAATTTTGAGTATAGGTAAGTAGACTATGGGCTTGATAAAAAAAAATTCTGCATGGATATATGAGAGGTTCTTGATGTATATATCTATGGGAATCACTCATGCCATATATTATCACCTTTCATGATTGAATAAGTGTGATTAAGACCATGTTTTATAAATATATTACACATGATAGAATTATAAACCATATATTAGGATCATATCATATGGATTACTTATAGGTGTATTGTGGATGGGTGACCATCATGGTAGACCGTAGTATGGGTGATGGGTTAGTATTGCATTACTAGCCACTACATATGGTCAATATACCTACTCTCATAACTATGTAATGTGTTAGTTTTGTCTTTATCACCTAGGATATAATTTAGTTGACCTAGGATAATAAATGATACATGTTAGGGATACACATGGAGTGGGAGGACAAGGAGTTTTAACTATAGTACCCATGATGAGACCTCATTAGCCTTTGGTGGTGAGATGAAGATAGAGATAGAAAAAGGAAGCATAGGGAGAGAGAGGAGGTGGATAGGTATTATCCAATCCCTAGAAAATATATGAACCCTCATGTACTTCTAGTATAAACTTGGACCATATAACAATGAGAACACATGGGTGCTTAGCAAGTTATAGTGGTCACACAAGGGAGATTTAGAACATTCCCACCAATATGTATCCATGATAGCACTCATGTATTGTGTGGCCATGGTGATGATACTACTATTTATTAGAAATATTGTCATTGATGTCAAAGGTTTAGCATTATTGGTGATAAAGGCCCCATTGCATTTAATGTTATTTGTAATAGATATATCTTGGCTAATGTGAGTTAATATGTATTTAATATTAATGAATATATTTTTAGTTGTATATGAGATAAAATAAGGGCCCATGGAGAAGTCAAAGAGCCATGGGGTAAAGATAAAAGAAGGATGGGATGCATTTTCCCATGACGAGTCATCTTGGGGAATTCCAAGAGTCACCAAGTGAAGACAAAAGAGGAAGGGTGCAATTTCTCATGAAGGGACACTTTGAGGAATACAAAAAGTCACCAAGATAAGGACGAAAGTGGGAAGGACATTTTTTGTCATGAAGGGTCACCATATGACTTTTCAAAGGAAAGAATATGAAGGGTCATACAAGTTTGGTGCCATTTTCCATGAGGATTGAAGGGTCACAAAGGGGGAAGGCCAAAGGTCATTTGGAAAGCTATAAATAAAGGCTTGAGAAGCCATTTGTAATATGGATGATAGAGGTTGATTTGATATTGTAATATCTAG
This sequence comes from Torreya grandis, assembly GCA_037957365.1. Taxonomy (NCBI): domain Eukaryota; kingdom Viridiplantae; phylum Streptophyta; class Pinopsida; order Cupressales; family Taxaceae; genus Torreya; species Torreya grandis. Next base: position 6,587,528 of record JARHVA010000148.1, read on the forward strand.
CTTAGAAGAGCAATTATGAGAGATGAATATGATTTGTATTTGTTATATCTAGCTTAGAAGAGAAAAGGTGAGAGATAGGAAAGAGATGTTGTATTGAACTATCATTTGTTGAGATAGCAACATTGAGAGATAGGTGTGTGGTATACACAAAGGGGTTGGTGCTCCTATGGGTTGGTGCTCCTATGGGTTAGTGCTCTTGAATTGTTGGTAGTTTGTTGTTTGGCAAAGGGGTTGGTGTTCCTGTGGGTTGGTGCTCATGAATTGTTGCTAGGTTAGTGCTCAGCAAAGGGGTTAGTGCATTTGTGGGTTGGTGCTCATGAATTTTTGCTGAGTTGGTGCTTAGCAAAGGGGTTGGTACTTCTTTGGGTTGGTTCTCACAAATAGTTATCGGGTTGGTGCTCAGCAAAGGGGTTGGTGCTCTTACAGGTTGGTTCTTGTGAATATTGTTTGGGTTGGTTCTCATTCATATACTTGATATCATTCTTCATGGTTTTTCCCACATTGGGTTTCCACATTATATCTAGTGTCTCTCTCTATCTTATGTGGTGTTTATTTTTTGAGTTTTATTTCATATCTTAAATGTTTGATTAAGTGGAATTTGGTTAAGGGAAAGTTTTATAAGATATATGATATACTAATTCACCCCCCTCTCAGTATATCTTATGTGTAATAATTGGTATCAGAGCAGGTTCCTTCAGAAAGGGTTTAATAGCTTGAAGGTAGATCAAAGAAAAGCATAAGATGGCTAAGCAACTAAATAAGGAGAATCAAGAGTTGAAACTTGTGGTTGAATATCTTAAAGAACAGGTGTGTATCTTGGATTCTAAGTTGGCTATAGAAGAAAAAGAAAATAAGATATTTATTCAAGATCTTAAGAATCAGTTAGAGGTTTCAAATTCAAATTTAACATCAAAAGAAGAAGAGTGTAATTAGTTGAATGTTGAGTTAGGTTCTTTAAAGGATAATCATGAGAAGCTTATAATCAAGGTTGAGAAAGATCATGAAATATTAGTCCAAGGAAAGAAAGATGTAGGTTTTGAAGGCAAATCAAAGAAGTTGATCAGGCAGCCCAATGATTTCAAGTTTTCAAATTCTTTTCATGGTCGTTGTTTTGTTTGTCATCATGTTGGTCATAGGGCAAGAGACTATATGAGGGGAAGCAATTAGTTAAAGGGAGATCTCAGTCACATTCAAGAAAAAGGTATGATAAATGTTGTTTGCTTTTGTTGTCATAAGGTTGGCCATATTGCTAAATTATGTCAAAATAAAGTAAAGAGATATTCAAAGTATGTCAAAGGATATAGAGCCCCTATAAAATATGAGAAAAGACAAATTTAGGTTTGGAGACCTAAAATAGTAAAGGTTGATCAGATTGAGTTTAAGAGTGAAAATGAATTAATTGTTATAGTAGATAAAGAATCAGATAAGAAGGATTGTGCAGAATCTTTTCTTATATTTGAGCATGAGCTTTGTCAAAATAAGATAGTTGTAAAAGTTGAGAAGATAAAAAATAACATAAATGTTGAGGTTAGTAAGTCAAAAAGGTTAGACATGCTTAAACGGATTCTAAAAGAAAAACACAAGAAGATCAAGGAAGAAATAGAGGAGATGTGGGAATCTCCTGAGATTTGTTTCTAGGACCCTTTTGGTGTGGGGTGTCTCTTCTAGGCTTTAAGGATAAACTTTTACGAAAAATTGAAGCATGGTGGATGCTATTGGGTCTTGGCTATGTTGCATGAAAAGAAGGTGAGTTGGTAGATTAATTTATATATCTTTTGAGTGAATAGATTTTTGAAGAAAATTTTGCACCAATGTTAAGGTTTGAGGCTATTAGAATGATTCTTGCATATGCAATGTTTAAAATTTTTAAAGTGTTTCAAATGATTATGGTCATAATAAATTAGAATGTTGAAAAAGAACTAACAATTTTAGAAAGAAGGAAAAGAATACTCATGCAGATTCAATGAAAAAGGATTAGAGTTTCAAAGCTCCATTCATCAAAAAGAAGGTTCAGACATGTTCATGGTAGAAGAAACAACCTGAAGATTCTATGTTGGTGCAAACAACTTTGCATGTAAGAAATAAAGATCAGCCATGGTTCGTTGATAGCGAATGTTTGAGATATATGACAGGAGATAAGAGTAAAGAAGATCAATGGTGGCATAGTGAAATTCAAAGATAAAACCACTACCAGGATAGCTAGAAAAGGTACTTTGATTTTGGATTATGGTAGAACTAAGACTAAGAATGTTTTGTATGTAAAAGGTCTTAAGTATAATCTATTGAGTGTTAGTCAAATATGTGATCAAGAATACACATTAAAGTTTCATGCTAAATTTTGTGACATTAGAAGAAAAGATTCAAATGAATTGATTTCAGATGCTCAAAGGATAGGGAATAATGTATATGTATTGTCAAATATCTTCTCAAAGGCACGATTAAAGGACACATTCAAAGATCTGTGAGAGGAGTTGGGAGTAATTTCTATTACTTCCTATCATTGATGTTCAGCATCGATTGAGGGGGAGATAAGTGTTAGCTCTAGGTAGGCCCTTTGCCATTGATGTCAAAAGGGGGGAATAATAGGTACAAGTGTAGGAGCAAAAATAGGTACAAGAAATAGATATAGATTGCTATAGTAAGGGGGAGTTACTATATGTTTTTAGATGACAGTATGTGCAGGTGATAGGATGTGGTAGTTTTAGGATTGAGGTTGCCATCAATGACAAAGGGGGAGATTGTTGGAAATATTGTCATTGATGTCAAAGGTCTAGCATTATTGGTGATAAAGGCCTCATTGCATTTAATGTTATTTGTAATAGATATATCTTGGCTAATGTGAGTTAATATTTATTTAATATTAATGAATATATTTTTGGTTGCATATGAGACAAAAGAAGGGCCCATGGAGAAGTCAAAGAGCCACAAGGTAAAGACGAAAGAAGGATGGGACAAATTTTCCCATGAAGAGTCATCTTGGGGAATTCCAAGAGTCACCAAGTGAAGACAAAAGAGGAAGGGCACAATTTCTCATGAAGGGACACTTTGAGGAATACGAAAAGTCACCAAGATAAGGACAAAAGTGGGAAGAACGTTTTTTGTCATGAAGGGTCACCACATGACTTTTCAAAGGCAAGAATATGAAGGGTCATACAAGTTTGGTGCCATTTTCCATGAGGATTGAAGGGTCACAAAGGGGGAAGGCCAAAGGTCATTTGGAAAGCTATAAATAAAGGCTTGAGAAGCCATTTTTAATATGGAAGATAGAGGTTGATTTGATATTGTAATATCTAGCTTAGAAGAGAAATTGTGAGAGATGAATATTATTTGTATTTGTTATATCTAGCTTAGAAGAGCAAAGGTGAGAGAGAGGAAAGAGATGTATTGAACTATCATTTGTTGAGATAGCAACATTGAGAGATAGGTGTGTGGTATACACAAAGGGGTTAGTGCTCTTATGGGTTGGTGCTCACGAATTGTTGATGGGTTGGTGCTTAGCAAAGGAGTTGGTGCTCTTGTGGGTTGGTACTCATGAATTGTTACTGGGTGGGTGCTCAACAAATGGTTTGGTGCTCCTATGGGTTGGTGCTCATAAATTATTGTTGGGTTGGTGCTCAGTAAAGGGGTTGGTGCTCCTACAAGTTGGTGCTTGTGAATATTGTTTGGGTTGGTGCTCATTCATATACTTGAGATTGTTCTCCATGGTTTTTCCCGCATTGCGTTTCCACATTATATCTGGTGTCTCTCTCTATCTTGTGTGGTGTTTATTGTTTGAGTTTTATTGCATATCTTGAATGTTTGATGAAGTGGAATTTGGTTAAGGGAAAGTTTTATAAGATATATGATATACTGATTCACCCCCCTTCTCAGTGTATCCCATGCTTAACACTATTTTTAAGTGAATGTGTTTGATTTTATGATATAAAATTCATTATCTAACTATATATATTTTCATGTTAGGTATTAGTGATATTTATATTATACAGATTTTGATATACATGTGAGATTTGATGTTGTTTTGGTTTGTAATCTGTAGATGTGATGATGGAGTATACATCATGTATTGATTTTGTGTAGGCTACCAACCATGATATTTTAGACCCCATGCTTCCTCAACATGATACCAAATGAATTATAGATCCCATGGCACCAATGGTGGGAACACTTGTATGCTGATTATCTTCATTAGAGAGGCTTCTAGGGACTTTTAGTGACAAGATTAGAAATGTGTTAATATTTTGACACTAAGAGAGTTGCCCACATGAATACATTTATTTTATTAGCATTTATTTATACAAATGTGTCTCAATTACAAGTACAAATTCATGTCTTATAGTCATAGATGCATACACCACAACATAGTCTACATGGTGCATGATATGCAGCTTTAATTGTATGTATATATTAGGATGTATTTATGTAAAAACATTGACCCATACACACACACACACACACACACACACATACACACACACATATACATATATATATACATACATATATATGTATATATATGCATGTATATATATATGTATATATATATGTATATATATATGTGTGTGTGTATATATATGTATATGTCTATATATATATGTATATATATATATATATATATGTATGTGTCTACATATATATATATACATATATATATATATGTGTGTGTGTGTGTCTACATATATATATATATACATATATATATACATACATATATATATATACATATATATATATATATATATATATGTATATATATATATATATATATACGTATATATATATATATATATACATATATATATATGTACATATATATATATATATGTATATATATATATATATGTATGTGTGTGTGTGTATATATATATATATATATATATATGTATATATATATATATATATATATAAATGTATATATGTGTGTGTGTGTGTGTGTGTGTGTGTATCTTTTTTGGGACTCATTGTTATCTACATGTGTGACTATGACATAAGTTTTTTTTCCATTTTATCATGTATAAATGTTTAATATCATGCGATTGTAAAATTTTATATAATTTATATGTATTTTGTTTTTTTTTAAATAAAGTGTGAGATAACTCATGGTAAAAAATAAAAAAAAGATAAAATTAAAAAAAACTAAAAAATGTATGTAAAACACACCAAATCCTATGAAAACGAATGTAAGACATTGGAAAGAAAAATAAAAATATCCAACATAAGAAAATGAAAAAAATAATAAAAAAAAAACATGTGTATGAAAATGGATGATATATCATGTCCTAAAAGTAAAATAAACTTAATTAACTTAATTGAACATCAAGAATGACAAATAATGATTTTAAAGAATTTTATTCAAAATTTAAGATAATTTCACATAAATAAAAAAATGATAGTAAATAATTTCCTATATAATATAAGTGAAATCCAAAAAAAAAAAAAAAAAAAGAGTGTGATTTTAATTACATAAAAGACTCCAACAAGAGAAAATTGGAAAGCAATACTTTCTCTAAAATGTGATGTAGTAAAATACAACCATATAATGACATGACTATGATGATATATATGATGTGGATAGGTTTTGTGATGGGCATTTTTTAGGAAGGCTTGGTTAATTTCCCAAGGTCTTACCATGCAACTAAGAAATTGAAAATCCAAATGGTGTTATTGGAGTGAAAAAGGAAAAACTAAAGTAAGAAGGGAAAGTATGTGATAAGATCGAAGTGATATTAATCAATGGTATTTTTATGGAAATGATGTTAATTAATATGAAAGGTTTTACACAATTTATGTATAAATCCTTAGTGAAGATCAAACATTCTAAACAAGTGGGAAAGACTTAGAACTATTGACATCAACAACCTAGGAAATTCCAACTAACAAACACAAACTTGGGATAGAAAGTGAAGTACACAGATCATCCCATAAAGATATATTTATGAAAAAAAATTATCCTACTATCATATAAAATCTTAAACATTCCTTAGGACCCCTTATATATCAATTGGCCTCCTATGAATATTGGGTACTTGTGTGAGAAAGTAGTTGGCACTAAAATGTAAGAATATATAATGATATAAGACCTCTCACCCATATATATATTATCCTAACACACCCCAATGTACCTTATCTCTATCATGAGGGAAATAATGGATTTTGAGATTTGACTAGAATATATATGTGTCAAACAAATATCACATATTTTGGTGTGATCTAACTTTTAGGATTGTATTTGCCTTTTGATTTTACTAGTATTATAATTAGTTTGGATTTTTCTATTCTTCATCCATACAAATTTGTAAAGACCAAAAATGGGTAATATGAACAACTAATATAAGATATATTATGTTAGTATGATAAAGAGGACAACTTAAAGACCATGTTTCTTAAAGATTCCTAGATTTTCTCCACTTGGAAGTGTGTAATCTCATAACTAACCTACATGTGCCTCAATTGAAAGTGAATGGTTAAATGTGGATATTATAAGATATATTTTTTTGATAGAGTGTGATAATAAAATGATAGATATTCTTATAGCTGACCACAAGGATGTAAATTACTGATAAAGTGAGTAAGCCATTCTATGAAAAATGGTAGTCATGTCACTAGGGGAGTTATAATAACCTAGAATGGATCTATAACAAGCAATAATTTTAGAAATCACCCCAAAAGAGGATATATATAAAATCGGGCCTAAAAATCACAAGGATATTAAGGCAAACTAATAAAAAAGTGATTAAAAATGTGATATAAAGAACCTGAAGGTGATACTTAAGTTCCACAGTATATATATATATATATATATATATATATATATATATATATATATATATATATATATGTATGTATGTATGTATATATATTGTATATATGTATATGTATATATATATATATAGATATGTATATATGTATATGTATATATATATATATGTATATATATATGTATATATATATATGTATATGTATATATATGTATATATATATATATATGTATATATATATATGTATGTATATATATATATATATGTATGTATGTATATATATATATGTGTATGTATGTATGTATGTATATATATATATATATATATATATGTATGTATGTATGTATGTATATATGATAGGTACCACATATACTAAAAATAATAATAAAATTAATTACACTTATTTGTCACTATTAAAATTATTATGACTCAATTATTTTCTCATAAATGTTGTGAAAAATATCGACATACATCATCTATAACATGTGATAATTCCTAATGTAACTAATATTTAGCTCTAATCATAGTCTCTTCTACTTTATTTAAAATTTGTGCTTATAATGCATGGTGCACAAGATCTAAGGAAAAAGTAGGCATGTTAGAAGGATGTCATGGAGCATCTTAATTCAAGTAACCTACTGCATCATCTCCCATACATCCTTTGATCTACTGGGAGGTTATGATTGTATGAGAGGTTGTTATTTCATCCTAAATATACTTTGTGAGTGTTTTTGTGAAGGTTGAGTTTAAGGCCTCATAAGTTTTTCAAAATGATACCAGAGAGATATATAACTCTTTATATGATGTGTAGTAAACTAGTGTAAAAAAATAGACCTACTTATGTTTGTGGATATAATATGGTGTTATATTTTGTGACACCATATTTGATATATTGTAAAGTTCAGTTACTCTAGGGGAAGTTAATATAAGTATTTTCAAAGAGATTGATAATGAGTCAAAGAGTGTATGGTTATTATACGGAAGAAAAAACCATGAGTAGGAGTAGTATACCAAGGTGGTCAATAATTTATTGTGGTAATTTCACATTACAACTTTTTTTGTGCTAAAATTATATAGTATGCTTAATAATATTTTGATAAGTAACATGATACCTTATGGAAATCAAATTATGGCTCATCTTATTTGGTATGTGGGTGTGGTACCACATCTAACATAGGTGTGAAATTGTAGTGGTGTTTTATATAACCTCATAAAATAAGGCATAATTTTCTAAGCATAGGGTGGTAGATTCAGGAGCTTCATTCTACTTCAGATATCATTGGTACACTTTACACTAGTGTTAAGAGTGATCATAGACTCTATGAATATAAAAAATGGAATTTTAAATTATTTAAGATTTAATATCAATTCATGATATATCATTTTGGCTATCATCTCAGGGGGAAATGAACTAAAAGGATAAGAAAACTTAGAAAACTAGTTTATCCAATTATGGATTTGTCCTAAAACATGCTCTAATGAGGTTTAAAACTAATAGAAGAAAATGAATGGTGGAATCTATAATATGATCCATCTTAGACCTATGAACAATAATTTAATAATGAATAATGTTAGGCAAATAATAAGGATGTAAAATCATGTGAATAAAATTAATGTTAACAATCAATGCAATTTTATTATAGAGTTGCAAAGAATAATGATAACATATGACTAATGAATCCTTAGCTTGGGCATAACTAGATAGTTATGAATCATTTAATCAATAAACATCCTTTTATTATCATGTAATAATATAAATATCAAGATATTTGACCATTATATTAGTATAATCATAGGGAGAAGTAATCTCCTTAGGGATAACCATATAATTAGAAAAATTATTAGTTAGTTTCTTTCTAGAATGATGTCACATGGAATGAGGAAACTAAGTAATGATATTAGAATGGAAGAATCGACATCCAATGTTTTGATTTTAATTATAATCTCATCGAGATCATAATAATTAGAATCTAAGAGCTTATCTGGTATTTTTTCCATAAGACAAATGTGACTAATGTAAACTTGGTTAGAATTAAGGGAAAATTAAAGCATTGGTATTCTCAAAAAGGAATGTTAGGCAAGGGTTCAAGGGTTATAATTTTAAACACACCATGCTCTTGGAATTATTTGAAATTATAATTATTAGTATCACCTTATATATTTTATATATCATCATTATGAGGAAATTTAAAACACTAACATGTATAGGATTCCATTACCATCATGCAATAAGTCTAGGGGCATCCACGTAATAGTTTGTATTAGAATATGAATTTGAAGATAATAACCTTAAATTTGACCATGATGGATGAGACCATCATATGAATCCAAATGCATTTGAGTAGAGGTATTTTTATTTTATCATAGCCTTAACACATGTTTTGGGTAGACTTAATATTATTCTTAGAGTATCAAATAATTTTGATGAATTCAAGAGAAACTACATAGGTGTTGGAACCTTCATATATCAAAGCACACTTTGTATGCAATAAATTAGGATGTATCTAAAACTTGTCCTACTAAATGAGTTCCAAGCTTGGATAAGGTAATCTTACCAATAAGTCATTGTATATTTATTTATATAGGATCATGGCCAATTTACATCCATTAAATCTAACCAATGGATCTCTTTTTTAACAACACCAAAAGAGAGGGTTCCAAAGACTATAGGTAAATGATACCATGTAATAACCCTATCTAGGTCTACAATACATAAAATAAATTTAATCTACTTATCACTAAATCTTGTGGAATAAAATGGGATAGCTAAAAATAAACAATATATAACAAGAAAATAAAACTCTACTAAAGTCAATGTAAATGTAAACTAAGAAAGGGGGAAAACATTCAACCTAATAATTTTTGAAATATCTATCTACAAAACGAAAGAGTAAAAGTTAGGAATACTTACCTTTGGACAAATGAATCATGCCTCATCTCTACCTTGGCCAATGATGATTTTCAAGGTGTTTTTATGGATTTATAAAATTGCACTATATAATAAGCTATAGGCTAAAATACTCGTACTTTATACCCAAGACTTTCCCACAAGACAAACTTCTTTCCTTCCAAGTAAAAACCCTAATAAATGACTCCTCAAGTGTATAAATAATAGAGTTATGAATTGTAACAATGTGAAATGAATATTCCCTTTTTTATTAGATTGAATTGAAGGGGGTATTTATATCCAAACATTGACCCCAAACCCTCATGGATGTTTATTCAACATGATCAACCATATAAATTTTATTAGGTGGGAAACATAGTTTTTAGGTCTAAAACTAGGTAGATTGAGCTGACTTAGTTATATAATGTGTGTTGAATCCCTAAAAAGGTCAACTTGACCAACATAGTAAGAAAATTAATAAAAATGATGTGTGCTTAGCCTAGGGCTATTTTTTTAATGATAATTACTTATATAAGTGGATAAATGGGTTTTGATTGGTTAGAGAGTTGGATAAAATTGATTTTTAGTGGTTTCAGGTAATAGTATAGGGACCAATAATATTGTGAAGAACCAAAGGTCTGCCCACCCATTTACTAGTGCACCCTTTAAAGCATGCACTTAGAGAGATTAAAACTTGATAGGTTATTATAAGAGATAAATCATCAGTAGATGATAAAGTTTAAAAATATTATGTGTATACACACTTGACTCAAATATCACCAACTTGGATAGTAATTAACAAAAAAGAAGACATTTTACAAAAATTAGAATTTTGTTGGGGATCATGGTGGTTATAGTAAATTTTAGTGAAAGATAAGAATTCATAGTTTGATCAACCTTCATGTAAAACTCTTCAAAATAATGTAAAATACCATCCTTGGATTTGATGGAAGGAAAATTCTTTCCCCATAAGTGGTGGTCAAGAAATGTTCGTGTCAAAGAAGATTTGAATCAATCAATTTTGATTAAGTGGAGAAGTCCTCATGATCTCAATGAATGATATTTTAAATAGTAACTTATTATTTAATTTTATGGGCTATCATTAATTAAATATAAGGTGAGCTAGATATGATTTATAAAAAGGTATGGAATTTTAAATTAGATCTAACATACAAAGAATGGATCTAAACTAAGTTTGGTAAAGAAATAAATAATGAAGTCTTTTCCATGCTAATATAATTGAGGTAGGTTGATCCAATAATATCATATAGACCAATTCTATTGGTTACATATAAAAGACAAAATCAATCCACATTAACTTGGTTGAATTAGTGTATTAATATTGAGGGTCATAATAAAGTGTACTAGCCTATCTAGCATAGTATGAATAGAATTGATTAAGTAAATACATTATATGTAATTATCTAATACAATTATATGTGGTTTGGACACATAATATTATATAAGTTTGGATGGTACAATTTTAATATATAATAATGGATTAAAAAATTGCATTAGGTTGGTTGATGTGGTTGTATATACAATAATACTACACCACATTGATCAGTAAATTTTTGTGGATAATTATGAATAAACAAACTATATCAGGTTAGTCAATGTAGTTGGGCTATATTAAGTTATATATGTTTTAATTTCCTCTATCTCAATGTCTCAAAGATTATGTAGAGGTTTATTCTAGACTATTAGACAATTTAGATAAGAAACAAGAGTATGATAAGTATAAGGATCAATATATGAGACTATGTACTTCATTTTATTCATGTTAACTAAGTTTTCTACGTTTTAACAACATTGGAAACTCAAGGCCAATTTTTATTTTTTGACTATGGATTTTGATAATTTTTTGTTTGATTATTTAAACTTAGGTTTTACAAGGAATTGAAATAAGACTAGAAGAAACAAGGCCAACACAACCTTAAATACATAAAATTTTAGCAAAAACTTAGCAAAAAGAGATCTAGAACAAAATAACCAGACACATCCCCCTATTTAATTTCCTTAGATTGAATTTTCTTTCTAATACCACCTATCAGTTTTTTAACATTGCTTCTCAACATTCTTCTCATTTTATCCCCCTGGCCTTCCACCATGTTATTACTTTGTTTCATTGTGCCTATGGTCTTTTTTTTTATGGTTTACCTTTCTTAGTGTTATGACCCATTTGGGTTATAATTATTATATCCTTACCTTTATGGGTTTTCTTAGGCTTACCCCTTCTTTCATTAGATGTTCCTTAGTTCCCTCCCTCATCTCATCAATTTATTATTTTAGATTATTCCATTACTCCATATATGTGACCATCTGTCTACCTAGTCTACTATTTTTCATGGAAATCCATCAGCTTCTTCTTAATTCCCTCTTGAAGCTTGGATGGGTCCTCATCCCTCATTGAAATCTATATCACCTTAATCTCATGGAGATCAAAATTGGGGTTCTCCACATCCTATGTAAATTGGAGGCTCATGTTCACTTTCTTATCACAACACTTATATGGGGGATATGGGTCATGAGCCTTTCTTATTTCATTCTTTCATCACTCTTATGGAGTCAGGTGGGTGAAAGGGGAGGTATCAATTTTTCTACCTTTCACATAAATGATCTTGTTAGATATTTTCTCTCTACTAATTTCCACCCTATGGATTTCCTAGCTTCTCATATGGGTTATCCATTTAGTGAGAAGGATTAATCCTTAATGAAATATATCAACTAAGGGTTTTTCTTAAAAGGTTAGGAATTTAGCTTTGAAAGACATGAATAATTAGTATGGAAGACTAATTTTATGGACTTTAAATTGGTTCAACAATAAGAAGTGATGTGATAAAATATGGGTGAATTTCCATTCAAGAGTAAGGTAGCACATTACCTACAGGCATATTTCAATTCATCTTCATAGAAGGTTGGCCCTTATGAATCCCTTCTTGTCTTTGTGGTAAATTATATCTATCTAGAATAAGGATTGCATCAGTTTCTATTTTTTTAATTTATATTTGAAGTTATTCATGCCCTCACATGTCATACCAGTACCTTCCCTTATGAGTTAATTAAAAAAATTCATAGTATACCCCCTAAAGGTCACTTGTCATTACTTCCATACTATCACAAAGTATCTTAACATGAACTTAGTTTAACCTCCCTTTCATAACTTCCTCCATAATTTACAATTGGCTTGTACTTTAGTTCATGATATAAGATCACAATAGTCCCTATCTCCCCCCATGTTGTTTTCTTTATTTCTATAACTACAATAAAGGTTGTCAGAGGATAAGTAGCATGTGAAAATTCCAATGTTTTATTTTATTATCCTACCATTGGAATATGCCTTTTGAAATGATTTATTATACTTCTAAGTTTAAAATTTATGTCATTATCATGGTAAAAAGTGAAATTATACCTTTTACTAACCATGATTAATTTTCTCGTGTGTTTTTCCACTGTGAGCCTATGAAACTTTTATATTTTTATCATCATCAATCAAGGTTTAGATATGGGGGTGTAGGTTATGGGGAATTGTTTATGTCAATAGGTTTTTGTTGACCACTCCCATGTTTACCAAAGTGTTTTCCACCTGTTACCTTCATAAAAGATATGAGAGATAGTAAAATCAAATGAGTAGAGGAAGAGTTTTTCATCATCAATTATTTGGTTAATAGTGTGATACGGTTGGTCTTTACCTATGAGAGAATTAAGGATGGTGAGAGAGCTACCTTCAATGGTTAGCTTAGGGATGTTTAGTTGGGCTACAAGCTAAATGCCCCACAGGGCTGCCTTGGTTTTTACTACATGATTGGATTTGGTTCCCATATGTTTGGTATAGGAATCTATTGGCTTCCCCAAATCATCCCTAATGAACCCTCCTCCCCCTATCCTACCAGTATTTCTTGTAGAATCACCTTCAAAATTTAGATTTAGACATCCCACATCTAGGAGGACCCATTTGATGAGCTTTCTATTTATAAAATATTTGAAAAGAGGGGGTTTGAGGTTTCACTTGTTAAGTATGATCTATTATACCTCTAAAGCTCCCACTTTGTCATTCATGACTATTGTATACCAATTTTTCACTATGGTAGAGATAAGTTGACTGAAAGAACTCAAGATATTGGATATTTTATGGAGTAAAATACAAGATTTAGATTCAAACCAAATGAGCCAAACAAAGTGGGGGATGGTAAGGAACTAGAAGAAGGGTAATGAGGGAAGATTACAAGGGGATTTTCATTGGATTATAAGGTCTAGAATTAAACTAGGCTTAATATAGTAAAGGTTTAAATTTTAAAGGAGAAGATTCTAGATCTAGCCTTTGAATAGGCACTTGAAGAATAAATGATTCACTAATTCTAGCATAGAGTTGTAGAGGACACACCTATTAGGGATGGTCATTCCCATTTTTTCTAGATTATCAATAGTAAGGATTTTGTTATGATTTTATAACCAAAATAATATATTCATTGTAGTCATCTAAAATGTAAAATTTGGTTACTTGAGTGTGGCTAATGACATCCAATCCATAGGTCCTCCTACTTTCTTTCACAAAACTTATAGGCTTTTATTTCACTAATTCATAATCATCTAAAGCCTTCTAAACTTAACCCTTATAGACCCAAGTAGCTATTCTAGGCCTAGATCTATTCCCACAAGTCTCATTCCATCTAGACAATAGTACTTTAATAGGATAGTAACATTGAAATCTAGGGTGTCATATTTTTGGTGTTGTTATACAAGTAAAAATTTGGTTCAAACAATCATATTTTCTTAAATCCTTGTCTTAATTCATGTTAGCCTAACATGAATCCATTTAACCCATGCCCATTATGTTCCCTATAAAATTCCATTTAAAGTCCATTTATAAGGGTTGGCACTCATTTACAAGAGAGAAGAAAGAATACAAGAAAGTACACTCAAACACTTTTCCCTATTCTCTGCATATAACCTTTTAATATTATTCCAAGCTTATTCAAGCCCTTACACTAGTCCCTAGCCATCTAAAGTACACCTAATTTCACTTCTAGTTACATTTTCATACATAATTCCACCAACCACTCCAATGGGAGAACTACCTTAGCTTGATCCCTCCTTAGATTATTGGTATGTAGGTAGTGTGCCCACACATGGGGTGTGAAGTGCATCCAGTGTATCCTTTACACACTAACCCCTTCTCTCTCTTTCCCTAATTTCATTTTAATTACAAACACAAAGAGATCTTATGGATTTTGAAGATTAAAATAGACACATAGTGAGCTCCACAAATGTCTGGGCTTTGATATTTCACTGATAGGGTAACAAAGACCTATTGAGTAAAACCCAAAAAACTTAGATCACTTGGACAATAACACCAAAAAAGGACTACAGTACCAAACAATAGGGTTCCCCACTTTTGGTTCTCTTTTCCAATCAAAAAACAAAGTTTAGGAACCTATTTTTTCCACTGTCCCAATCCTGTACCTAAATTCTTAGGCCCTATCTCAGACTAGGCAACTCCTAATAAGCTAAGTCATATTTTCTCTCATTTAATATTATTTTTAGAAAAGATAAAAATACAATCTATTTACATAAATAAGTGGCTTAACTATTTCACATTATTTACTAATTTACTTTACTCCAGTCTTGTTTATTAATTAGGAATAAAACTCCATTATTCTAAAAACAATAAAATATTTGATGAACCCAACTTACTTCGAATTTCACACAAAAACCTTAGAAACCCTAGGGTAAATTATTTCTAACTTTTTCCCATAATTTCTTAATTTTTCCTATATTTAAAAATCATAAATATACAAATTAATTGTAAATTTATGAATATATTTTATAAAACCCCTAAGTTTGCACATACTAGGTCCTTTTTACATATAAACACATTCCAAACACTAGGAAAAATATATTCCTAATTTTAGAAATATTTTCTAATTTTTCCTAAATTTTTCAAGCAAAATTCCAAAAAAATTCCAAAAAAATCATTCAAAATCCCTAGTATCATATACTAGATCCTACTTTTCTTCTTGAGGTATCACCTTACATCCATAGCCAAATTGCAAAAATGATTCTCATTTATTTACAAACTTTTCTTACATTTCTTGTAAATAATAAGGAAACCATAATAGGCCCTATAATGTACATGAATGATGAAGCCTATCATATGTTAGTACAAAATTTCATCCCTTAAATTTCATGTTTATGTTTCATTATATGGGATGATACTATAAAATTCATTTCCAAACATGCATAAGATTCCAAAATTCATTTTGCATATTCTCTTTTACTCATATGGAAAATTGTTCAAATTTATCTTCCTAAATGCATTCAAAAAGTCATATTTCATATCAAAATTTTATATGCCATTATGAAAAAATTCATGTTATCTATCCTTTGCTCTCTATTCCTCATATGGAAAATTGTTCAAACTTATCTTTCTAAATTCAATCGAAATGTCATGTTGCATATAAAAAGTTTATATGCCTTTATGCAAAAATTAACATTCTCTATCCTTTGCTCTTTATTCCTCATATGGAAAATTGTTCAAAGTTATCTTGCTAAATTCATTTGAAATTTCATGTTGCATATCAAAAGTTTATATGTATTTATACAAAAATTTATGTTCTCTATCCTTTGCTCTCTATTACTCATATGAAAAATTGTTCAAATTTATCTTGCCAAATGCATTCAAATGTCATGTTGCATATCAAAAGTCTATATACCTTTATGCAAAAATTCATACTCTTTATCCCTTTCTAACTAATGAAAGTTATTTATAACCATTTTATTACATAAATAAAAACTCAAAATTTATGCATTTCACTTCATATTCATGTTTTGTACCAACATGTATATAATTCATTAGCAACTTTGACGTATCTTTTTATCACTACTAGACATAAGGAAACACTAGCGATTATATCTATCCCTCCTCCTTCCAAAATTGGTACATCTATCTCTTATCCCACATCTACTACTAGCTTTATGCCTATAGTATATCATATGGTCCATGTTATCACCCAAGTTTATGTAGATAGGCAATTTTGATTACACCTAGTGTTATATCTTTACCACTCAGTCTAGCACCCCTTCAGATATAGTTTATTTTATCAATCTCCTTCAATAATTAGATATTTAAAAGTGTTTATCATATGCAACCCTTCATAATACTAGAATTCATGCTTTATTTAAACCAACCTATGTTGTATCTATCCTTAACACAATGCAATAGACTAAAGATCATATCTCTTTTGAAAAAGAGGATTTACCCCACAACACATCATTGAACAACATCTACCTTTGTATATTCATTTGATAATTAATGATGTGGGAGTCAAAAAAGTGTTAGTTGATAATGATTTATGACTTAACATTTGCATAATATCCTTTCTTAAATGTCTTAACATACAACCTCAATATCTAAACCATTCTGATATGAACATCAGAGGTTTCGAAAATGTTCCACAAAAAATAATGGTTCAAATAACACTCTATCTTATCTTATGGCCTAAAACACTACCAATAAATTTCCAAGTCATGCCAAATGACCTTAATCATAATTTATTACTTGGTCGGCCTTGGATTCATGATATGCATGCTATCCCTTCCACACTCCATGCTTGTTTAGAATTTAGCCACAAAGGTTACATATACACATGCATAATAGATAATGAACCTTTTAAATATTGTCAAGTATCCAAATCTCCATAGAATTATATCCTACACTTTAATCTAGGTAGTATACCTACATAACCTATCACTCATAATACACACTTAGACCATACACAAAATTAGATAATTCCAAATTTTGTTGTAACACTAGAACTAGATCACCAATTCACTTCACATTTTTCACTTAAATATCTTAATAAGATGGGCTATCAGGGAAAAGGACTTGGAAAGTATGAATAAGGAATATTTAATCCTATCAAGGCATCCACACAATATAAAATGCAAGTGATTAGATACCAATTTAGCATTAATCATGTTAAATCTTCTCCCACCCTTTCAAAACACATAAAATTTTGTCCACCCACTTCACATACTAACAATACAATTAATCATGCTTTTGCATTATCATTATTCTACCTTGATCTTATTGATAACATAGCTTCACCTGATATGTTTACATTAGATAAATTCTCTAATGATGAATCCTTGCTATAATTTATTGGATCATATGAGGACCTCCCATATTTTTATCATAAAAATAGATTTCCAAACCACATAAATACCCAGACGTACTTTAGAGAAAATATAGATTCCTCCCCTAATATACCAGTTGACTTAGATGATACTATTCCCATAACTCCATATACATTCAATCATTCCACATTACTTAATGAAGAAATAGTAATTTTTAATTTTTAAATTGACAAGGATCCCCATATTGTCTTATTAGTTTCTACCCTCAGAAAAGAAGAGGATGTTGATATTCATCAAAATTTAACAAAATTTTTAGAACTCTTTGCTTGGTCATATTTGCATATTCTAGGAATTGATACATCTATATTATTCCATCATATTCCTTTATACCCCAACACTAAACTATTTAAACAAGAAAATCACAAAATACATCCTAAGGTGGCTCTCTTAGTCAAAAATGAAATCCAATGCCTCTTAGATGCTAGTTTCATTCACCTAGTAGCTCATCTTGAATTGCTTTCCAATATAGTTGTCATAGTAAAACCTAATATACAAATTTGATGTTTTTTTTATTCTTGAGATTTAAATAAAGCATGCCCCAAATATGATTTCCCTTTATCAAATATCGACATGATAGTAGATTCCACAACCAAATATGAAATGATATCATTTATGGATGGTTTGGCTGATTATAATCAAATGAAAATTATTGAATAAGATCAAGAAAAAAAACTTCTTTTACAATACCTTGGGGTATATTTTATTACATTTCCATACTTTTTGGACTAAATAATGTTGGAGCCACATAATAATGTATTATGATGGACATTTTTCATGACTTAATTCACCATACTATCAAGGATTACGTCGATGATATACTAGCTAAATCCAAACAATGATAACATCATGCTATTAATTTAAAAAAGATTTTTTAATGACTCAGGTAATACCTCATTTGATCAAACCCAAATAAATGTGGGTTCAGAGTTACATCAGGAAAACTCCTAAGTTTCATTATCTCTCAATGTGGCATAGAATTTGATCCTAAGAAAGTCAAAGAAATTATCGATATGACACCTCCCACCAACTTAAAATAACTCTGATCCCTCCAACGCAAGATCTAAGTAATCCACCATTTTGTATCTCAGCTTGCTGATAAAACTCAATCATTTACTCAATTTTTAAAGAAAGATACAAACTTTATTTGGGACCAACCTTGTCAAGATAACTTAGACATAACTAAGTAATACCTCTTTAATCCACATATTTTAGTATGACCTATCCTAGACAAGCCTTTTTTACTCTATATCTTAGTAACAGATCATGCATTAAGAGCACTCTTAACATAACACTATGATTAAAATATTGAATGAGTAGTTTATTACATCAGTCACACATTGGTTGATTATTGAAAAAATTACTCCCCAATAGAAAAATAGGTCTAGCATTAATTTTTTCCACACAAAAATTCCAACATTACATGGTCAATAATGAGACTCAAGTTATCACAAAAGTAGACCCCTTAAAGTTCCTTCTAAAAAAACCACATATTTCTAGTCACATCATAAAATAGGTTATGTTATTAATAGAAATTGACTTAAAAATAGTCCTCCAAAAATTAATAAAGTACCAAAACATTGTAGACCATTTGGAAGCAACACCACTATTAGATACCAACCGTTTAAGTGACACATTCAAATATGATTTCATTTCCTATTCTACTCATTCAAAGACTTGGACCATGTTCTTTGATGGCTCCCAATGTGTATCTAGTTTAGGGGAAAGCATTGTCTTTATCGATCCTTTTGGTCACATAATTCTTATAGTATACTGATTAAGTTTCTCCTCCACCAAAAACACAATAGAATATAAAGAACTTGTTTATGACTATTCACTCCACAATCCCTCCAAATCAAATCTATTCAAGTCTTTGGTGATTTCCAACTCATGGTCAATCAGGTTAATGGTGTTTGTCAAACAAAATAAGAACACCTTATCCCATACCACAACATGGTACAATGCCTATCATCACAATTTGATTATTTCTATATTGAGAACATTCCTCAAAAAGATAATAGACATGTAGATGCAATGGCTAGTGTTGCATCTCTAATTCTCATTGACATCAATGATGATCAATTAATTTTTACAATTAAATGATTACAATTACCATCAATATCTAACATAGATTTGATCGCTCTTTCTGTCTTAGCTACTACATGAAGCTTCATAACCCAAGAATGGTTCTCTAATATTTATAACATTCTCAATAAATCTATTACACTAGACACTTTTTCTTGAAATGACAAATGTAAATTGTAAAATCAAGTACTTCATTATGTAATCAGTGGCAGGGACCTCTTCAAATGATCCTTTGATGGACACTTACTATGGTGCTTAACCTTGATAGAAGCTAAAATTTCTCTATCTCATATACATGATAGTGAGTGTGGTGGTCATTTTAGTGAAAAATCCATGTCATAAAGACTCCTCCAATAGGGGTACTACTGGCCTACCATGGAAGAGGAATGTTTATAATATATGAAGCTAGGTGATAAATATCAATGACACAGTAATATACAACATGCACCATCACAAAAAATATAACCTAGCATCTCTTTGTGGTCATTCATGTTATGGGGATTTTATCTCATTGGAAAAATTAACCTTGAATCTACTAATGGACATAAGTTCATAATCATAGCTACATAATACTTTACCAAATGGGTGGAAGTAGTTCCACTTCAAACTACCATAGGCAAAGACATTTTTAGTTTTATCATGACTCATATGATTTCATGCTTTAACTTACCTATAGCCATCATTTTTGATAATGGAACATCATTCAGGAACAAAACTATCAAAAAAATTTGTGCCAAATACAAAATTAAACATACATTCTCCACTCCCTACTACCCACAAGGAAATAGTCAATCAAAAGCCACTAACAAAACAATCAACATTTTGAGCAAGATACTAACCATATTTGGTGACGATTGGCACAATAAACTAGTTTTATCATTATGGAACTATCTTATAAGTATCCATACACCCATAGGAGCTACTCCCTATTCACTCATTTATGGCATAGAAATAGTTCTACCATTAGAATTTGAAATCCCATCTCTTCATGTCTCCCTTAAAGGTATTCTCAATAATGACTAGATCATGAAAAGCATCTACACTAGCTCAAATATTTAAACCATACACCCATTCAAGTTGTAGAACACCTCAAAATCTACCAATAATGTATACAATGATTCTACAATAAGCAAGGTCACATCAAAGAATTTGAAGTTAATGATATTTTTCTCAAAGGAAACATTTGTAATGTCAATGCCAAAGAAGAAATTAAAGGAAAATTCAAACCAAATTGGCTTGGTCCTTACATCATTACCAAAAAACTTAGCCCTAAGTATACCATCTAGCCTTACTCAAAGGAAAAAAGCTTGAAAATCCAATGAACATTATGCATCTACACATATTTCATGTATAGTATGTTATTTTTACACATTGCTTGTACATCATTTCTTTTCAACATTAATTATACATAATCTCTCATGCTTGATTGTACACAGTTCAAATATTTCCAAAAATAAAAACATTTAAATATATCAAAACACAAAAAACATTTCAATTGTATGCATCATCCATGGTTTACATTGCTACTATCATGCTCGGACTTACATTTGTTGTTTCATTCTATTCTATGTCGATTTATCTACATTACCATGCTTCACTTGATCTCATCTGAGTGTGTGTAGTGACATCCACCTACTTTCTTACTTCACTCTACCCATTAAGGGTGATTTATTACTTATACATTTCAGACACACATCAATATAAATACCCACTAGGGGCATCTTCTACATGACAACAACATCCAGGCTATGTCAATCCTACACTACACACTCTAAGTTATCATACTAATGTACATTACTTAAACATATTACTATATCAACATTTCACTAGTATCTAGCACTTATGTATCTCTTAGCATATACCTAGTCTTATACTAACATATATTACATACTTTCACTTCGTACTTTGATTATTTAGATGCATTTGTATTTCCCAATTACTTCTTTTCATTCTTTACTTACTGTAGCTTGATGTGATTGCATTTCTAGTTCCAATTTTCCTTCTTGTCTATATACCTTTAGACATTTATTAATGTCCCTCATGTGTACCCTTCTATATGGCAATATTTGCTTAATTCAAATTATTTGTGTATGTGGCATTTACATTGCACACACTTTTACATTAGTATATCTATCTAGGCATACCCATATTGATCTAACATTCTTTAAATACAAACATTGCTATATCTAGAGATATCTTGTCAAATATCACTACTATATCATGTATCTATATAGTATAACACACTTGTAGGACTCTTCCTTCTAAGGGTAGTCATTATAGGTTCATCAATCTTACCCTTAGAAGAGTGGGCAATAAATAGGGGGTTTGTCATAGAGATCAAAGCTCCTAGAATTCAAAATAATAGCATTCAAATCACCTAGTTGAGAATCTAGAGGTTAAACAAGTCAGAATATAATATAAAAATAGTGATAATTCTAGACCAACAACTAATTTTAACACAAGACAATAGTGTCATAAATGGATAATAGTGCCAAATACAAGGGTGTCCTCATTTTGGTACTCTTGTCTAGGTAGAAAAACGCCTATTTTTTCTAGTAACAAACAAAAAATTTAGCTTAAGTATAGTTTTTGCACATCCTAATAAATCATAATTAGTAGTTTTAGTATAGTTTTGTTAGAGAAGCCATATATAGGGGGTATCATGCATGGCACGATAACTCTCACTTCCATTTTTAGAGTAGGTAGTTGACATAACTTCTAGATCAAAATCCATATTCCAAACACCAGTGATTTGGGGTAATTTGTGTGAATCATTGGTCTTATTTTATTTTCAAGTTTAGTTTATTACCCAGGCATTCTCAGTAGTTGTGTACCTTACTCCATCTATACGTGGTTGGCATCATTTTCAAGTTGAAATTTCATATAATTTTAACTTCTTGAGTATCCAAATTCTTGAGTTGGCTTTCACATAAGAATATTACAATAGTTTTGGAGTGGCTTTCATAAAAGTCTAACCTCCATCTTTCAAAATGGCCAAGAGTGGCCTAGTTTCTAGCATACATTGAACTATCCATGCCATATTATTAGATTTTTAGAGCATCCATGGGATCCAAGATCCATCTCATTTGGAATCTATTCTATACTAGTATCACTTCATAGCTTCACTTCATAGGGCAATGATGGAGCCAAAGGGACAGCCTTTGTATTCTTGAGCCACTTATTTAGAGGGATTGGACACACAGGCCAAACATAGATTACCACATGCATGATTTGTTATCTTTACATAGTTGGTGATGATGGATCCAAAGGGCCTACCTTTTCATTCTTAATCCACCTAATAGGGAACTGAGCACTCATCTTTTTTCATGATATTAATCTTGATCTAACACATAACCAACACTATCCATCATAATCCAACATCATAATAGGTTTTGTATTGGTTCACATACCTAGTGAGGTGTACTCATTCCTTTCTCTTCCTATTTATCTTACCCAACTTTTTACATTCTTATTTTATATATAGCATATCTAGTAAGAACTAATCTACTCTATGTTTTTCATTCCAAATTCACACATCTTAACATGTTCTCTCTATGCACATCCAACATCACACAACTTCATGAGCTTCTCCCTTAAAGGTAAGTTCAGTTATGCTTTCTACTTTCCTTTATCCTAGTATTTTGCTTTGCTACATCACTATAATAAAGGGAGGCAAATTTAGTCATGTAAAATGCAAAATTTGGTTACTTGAGTGTGGATAATGACACCCAATCCATAAGTACTCCTACTTTTTTGTACAACCCATGTAGGATTTTCTTTCACTAATTCTCAATCATCCATAGCCTTTAAAACTTAACCCTTGTAAACCCAAGAAAATATATTAGGCCCAAATCCATCCCCCTAGGTCTCATTCCCTCTAGACAATAGTGTCTAACTTGGACAGGAGTGTTAAAACCTAGGGTGTCCTATTTCTAGTGTTGTCTAAGTGGAAATTAGGTTCAAATGGTTATATTTTCCTGAATTCATATCTTAATTCATGTCAACTTAACATGAATCCATTTAACCCATGATTATTAGGTTCTTTATAAAATTTCATTCAAAGTCCATTTAGAAGGGTTGACACTCATTTACAAGAGAAAAGCAAGAATACAAGCAAGTACACTCAAGTACTTTTCCATATTCTCTTCATACAACCTTCCAATATTTTTCCAAGCTTATTCAAATCCTTGCACTAGTCCCTATCCATCTAAAGTACACCCAATTTTGCATCTATTTTCATTTTCATACATAATTAAATGAAGCACTTCAATGGGAAAACTACATTAGCTTGATCCCTCCTCGGAGTATTAGTATGTAGGTAGTGTGCCCACACATGGGGTGTGAAGTTCATCCAAAATATCCTTTACATGCTAACCCTTTGTCCCTCTTTCCCTAATTTACTTTTAATTCTAAGCATAAAATCTCTTAGGGCTTTTAAAGATTAAAATAGATGCATAGTGAGCTCTATAGACTTTTGGGCTTTGATATTTCATTGACAGGGTAACATAGACCTACTAAGCAGAACCCAAAAAACTTAGATCACCTATACAATAGCACTAGAAAAGGACTTAAACATCAAACAATAGGGTATTTCAATTTTGACGCTCCTATCTAATCAAAAAAAAAAGTTCAAGAACCTATTTTTGACTTTGTCCTAGTATTGTACCTAAATTCTTAGGCCCTATCTTAGAATGGATATCTTATAATAAGCTAAGTCATATTTTATCTCATTTATTACTATTTTTAGAAAAGGCAAAAATACAATCTATTTACATAAATCAATGGCTTAATTATTGCATATTATTTACCAATTTACTTTACTTGAGACCTACTTATTAATTAGGAATAAAACTCCATTATTCTAAACAAAAATAAAACATTCACCTTAGGGGTAAGGTGTTTAACCTAGAGATTTCTCCAAAAGGACCAATCCTCTAACTGAGATAGGTTGGCAAGGAAGCCTAATTTGATCATGTATTCTCTATTATCTTCCACTAGATGAATGAGATTATCTTATTTTGGGAACAAATATATAAACCTGTTGGATACAAGAATTGAGGTTGGTAATTTCCAAATTTATTTCCTCGTTATTGGACTCTTAGATAAAAGTATCCCACTTTATTATTCCATAATAAAGGACCCAATAATATTTAACCTTGAGGCCAAAAGTGGATTTAAAGGTAAACTTTATACTATTATGGGGGGTGGTAGGTAAGATGGAAGGGGGAGACCCAATAGTCTTCCTAAAAGTCCAAATTTTCTCTATTTCCAACCTACCATCTACAAACATTCTTCAGAAGATCCTTTGTGCTTGAGATGGCATTAAATAAAGCTAAGACATTCATAGAGCCTTCTTCCCATAGAAATTTATCTTCATCATTTTTCTCCATATATTATTTTTTTATAATCCTATTCCAATAGTTGTCCTTTTTCATAAATTTTCACCTAAATTTGGCAATCAAGGTTTGATTCATTATTTTGACTCTTCTTATTCCTAGTCCTCCAAAAGCCTTAGGTTGGAAAACTTTATCCCACACTACCAATGGGAATAAAAATATTTATTTCATGCCTCTCCATATAAATTTATATAAATTTGCTCAAATCTACTAGTAACTTTGCTAGGGATTTATAATAGAGTCATAAGGTAGACAAGGATATTTTGTAAGGAACTTTTGAGTAATTTTAGTTTGTTCAACTATGATATGTAATTTCCTTTCTAACCCTCTAAATTTATTTAGATTATTTCAACCAGAGTAGTTCACAAATCCTTATGCATTTTACCTTTGAAAAGAGTCATACCTAGGTATGTTGATGGAAACCTATTGATCCTAAATCCTATGATTCCCACCAATAATTTTTGGAGGGATATAAGGGTATTGAAAAATAAGGAAACACTTTTTCTAAATTTTATGCATTGACCAAAACCTTTTTCATAATTCACAAGGATTTATTTAAAGGCTAAAACTTCCAAAACTAAGGCCTTACTAGTAAGTAAAGTATCATCTAAAAATTTTACATGGGTGTTTGAGTTTGAGTTCTAAGTCACCTTTAATCCCTAAATTAGTCTTTGATCTTTGACTAATGTAATGCTTCTTTCCATCATTTTTTCCATTAGAATAAATAAATAGTGGGGAGGGGGTCTCATTATCTATTACCTCTATTAGAAGAAAATAATCCTTTAGGGGATCCATTAATCAGAATGGACTACACTGGAGTGGAGATACAATTATGGATTAGGCCCATTACATCTACCTCATATCCATATTTATTGAGATTTGTATCCAAAAATCTCCATGACACTCTATCATAAGCTTTGTTAATATCTATTTTAAGGAGCATACCTTCTCTAGTGTAATTAGCAATGGAGGGTATAGTTTCATGAACTATTATTATGCCATATGTAATATGTCTACCTACCACAAATGTTCCTTGTTGATCATAAATTTCACCTATGATAATGGGTTGCCAGTGAGTGGCCATAGTTTTTTCATAGATTTTGTATGATGTTGAGTAGACTTATGGGTTTGATGTCTTTTAGCTCATTTTCTCCCTATTTATTAGGAATGAGGACCAATAAGGTGTTTTTTAGTCTCTTTATAATTTTTCTACCTCTTAAAAATTCACATATAATTACCTCCACTTTAGGGTGGATTATGTCTTAAAAAATTTGGAATAAAAGGGTAGAAAGCCATATATCCTAGGGGCTTTGTTAACTTCCATTAAGAAGACTACCTACCAAATTTCCTTAGGTGAAGGAGGTTTACAGAGTTGACGGTTATCCATTAGGGTGATGACCAAGGGGAGGTTCTTTAGGAGACTATCTTTTGCCTTCCTATCACAAATTTTATTATCTCTTAGCTAAGTTTTGAAGTGGTGAATGATTTGTTCATCAATTACCTCCTCTTACCAATTTATAGATCCATTTGTAAGGATGATTTTAGAGATCCTATTGAAGTTCCTATTTCTTGATGCTAATTGGTGGAAGAATTTGGTATTCCTATCCCCTTATTTTAGCTAAGTGTATCTAGATTTCTATTTCTAGAAGGATTCCTCTTTCATGTCTAAATTATAGAAGGAGCTTAGAAGGTTTTTCTCAATATTAGTCAGAGTTTCATCATTACCATTGGTTTCCATATGTTCCTCTAAGATTCATAACTATTCTTCAATGTTGTTCTTTTGCATAAATATATCTCCAAAGACCTCCTTATTTTAGACTCTAAGTTTTTCTTTGATTCTTTTGAGTTTTCTAACTAAATTGAACATGCACCTTCCACTAGATCCCTCCATCATTACTTGATGGAATTATGGATGTTCGGGTGGTGTAGTCACATACTCTTGAATCTGAATGGGAGTTTCTTATTTTTAGAATTTTTTTAACCTTCAAATATGATCAAGTTGTGATCTAATCCAATGTTTAGCAAGAAGGAAAGGAAGTTGGAAATGTGTAGGTCCATATGAGAGAGACAAAAACTATATCATGT
This sequence comes from Torreya grandis, assembly GCA_037957365.1. Classification (NCBI taxonomy): domain Eukaryota; kingdom Viridiplantae; phylum Streptophyta; class Pinopsida; order Cupressales; family Taxaceae; genus Torreya; species Torreya grandis. Next base: position 6,614,929 of record JARHVA010000148.1, read on the forward strand.
TTAATTTATATTAGATTCTCCCCCACCCTTCTATTAGATTAGGTAAAAAGGTTACCTCTTAGATTAGCATCCATGATCCTAATGCCTATGATGAATTCATATATGTATGCCATGATGTCAGTGTAGTATTGGGATCCTCCTCTCTTTTGTGATGGATTTAAAGGAGAATTAAAGTCTTTGGTGATAATCCATTTCTAGTCACAATGTTGTTTTGTAAATAATAATAGCTCATCCTAAATATTCTTCTACCCCATTCTAGTGTTGGGGGAATAAATGTTTGAAAGAATCCACTCTTCTTTGTTGTATTTTTATTTGAATATAATATCCATGTGGTGGTTGTTAATAGTTAAAGTTTATCCTTATAGGTTTCTATTGTCCCAAAAGACTACAATTCCTCTTGAGGCCCCTAAGGAGCTTACACTAGTGTATTTTGCATTAAACCAAAGTTTGTTGTTGTAATTTTGAATTATTATTTATGAAATATTTTTTTCTTGTAGTTTTATTACTAAATTATTGTGTTTCCTTTTCAAATTTATGACCAACCTATATTTGTTGGTGTGGTTTGGTCCCCTTATGTTCCATGAGATGAACTTCATTTTTTAGGCTTTGTGAAGTGCCCTTTAAGATTTTGTAGATCCATTTTTCTATCTCATTTATAATTTATTTTCTCCTAGATTCCAAGTTAGAAGTCGTCCCTACAGATCTTGTTTCCTCACTCATATTAGATTTTTTCCTTCCTCTTATATATTTCATAGGTGTCCATTGATCTTCCTCAATTTTTGCACAAGTTTTGACTAAGGGTAAGTTGGAACACTAGCCTTACATAATGATTCCTCTTTTTTGTCTAAAGACTTAGGGATTAGATAGGTGAAGCCACCACCAAAGGGGGAAAGATGGGAGTCGTCAAGTTTAGTCCAAAGTTATTTGTGGCATGGAGTGACCCTATCAATACTAATGAAGAAAGGTTTAGGGGTGGTCCTCTCAAGATCAATATTATTGGGAACCTGATGAGTGGAAGATGGAGAGAAATGAGAGAATACCTTACCCATGAGGGGTTTAGTAGGGCACACAACTCTAAGATATGACTATATAAGGGGATATGTAGGAAATATTACTATCTAAGTCAAGAAAGGAGGGGTTGATACAAAAATAGAGTAGAGGGGAAGGGTCTACCATTCAGAGACAAGGGGTACTCTAAGACTAAAAAGGATAAGGTAGGGGCCATGAATGGTTAGGGATTGGGGAAACATAGGTTGAGGAGGATAGGGCCAAATCTATAATTTTTGTTAGGGAGAGGGGTGGAGGGGGTTTACCAACCAAGATAGTTTAATGAGTGAAGCCTAAGGCCTAGACTAAGCTAGAGGACAATCCTTAGATGAGTGACTCAAGATATTACATTTATTACATAAATAATTAGCATTTTTATAAGGTTGATACCACTCACAATATTTTAATTTTATCTTGATATTATGTAAAAGTGGCTTATTCACTATGATGAAAACATGGAAGTACACAATAATCATCTTTCTTTTAGATCTTTTAATAGGATATAAGGTAATGGGTTATCCTAGTACTTTTTCTATGCCCATAATCACCTGAGGTTACCATAACTCTAGGAGTATCTTGGGAAGTATAACCCACATGGGGATAAATTTAATAACCAAACTACTTAGATTCATCCCATTTTCCATTTCCTTAGTCTAACATTCGATTTAATTAGACTACTTGTGAGAACTCTAAAGTAGTCTTACTAAATCTTAAAATTAATGAGAAAGAATTTCATTAAAGTGGATACCACCTCTATTTGACCCTTTGGATGCCATTATTTGTTGGCCAATTTTCAAAATGAGTCAATGTTGGGGTAGAAACCATTAAATTTTGCAAGGATATAGTGAGCTAGTTTACTGTTGACTTTTTCCACCATAACATATAGGACTTTGATGTAGGTCTCATAATTTTCTTTGGTAGGTTAAATATAGTATTTGTATTGTTCTTTATCAATAGGTATTTTTTCCAAAACATTTTTTCCCATGATATTTTTGGTGGGGTTTTCACAATAGTTCATAAGGCCCTATAAGAAGATTGATTAGTCTCCAATGAAAAAACTACATCTTTCTCACTCTTATCCACTTTTCTAGATGTGACATTTGTGATTCCTACCCTATGATCCTATTTTGCACTATAATCCCTTAGATTAGGAATTTGAATTCCCCCACCCCCATTTTTCCTTCCACTCCTTTCACTTCTTCCAATTTTTTTGCCATTGCTATGGATTTTGATAGTGATTAGGAAGTGGATTGTAACATATAGTAAGGTGATAATTCTTGGTGAAGTACATCATGCCTTATTTTTGAATCATGGGTTTTTTTCTAACTGATCATAATCTTGTTGTCATTATTAGATCATAGCTTCATGATCAAAGTCTAAACTAAGTAAGAATTCATAAGTGAGATTTTATGTGATTTAAAAGTCTCATGGGAAATTCCCCATGTTACATGGAACCAAAAAAACTTTCAAGGATAATATCAATGAGCACTAGCTTAGGAAGTACTGAAATCTCTAGATGAGGGTTTAAGATGTTTCCTAATCTTAGCTATTGAAAGAGGGTGATGAAACTCACAATTGTTAATTTTTGAAGAAGTAAGTAGTTGGAAGAGACTTCCCTTGATAGGTTTGGAAAAGGTCACTTTGTTATAGCTTCTTGATAAAATAGCATTAATAGCTCTCATGGATTAATATTTGTTTGAGATACCATCATCAGTAACATTTTTATTTTTAGAATTCATAAGCACATGATATTTAGACTCAAGTTGATAAGGCTTGAATTGAATTATAAGAAACTCTCAAACTTTAGCTTTATTAAGGGTTTATTCTAATGATTAAGATATATAATCATAGATTTATATTACATTTTAAGATGGATCAAGTTGGTAAACAAATGAAAAGTATTGTCTTCTAACATTCAATTCTCATTTTCATTAGTTAAGTATTTTCAATGCTTGATGTAAGTTAAGGTTGTCTTAATATTTGTTTGATATTAATTAATGAAGTGGACTAAACATTTTTCATATATATTGTTTATTTTTAATGCCTAAAGTAAAGTGTTAACTAAGTCATCTAAACTAGAGATAAAATTAAACTTCAGTTGGTTGTACCAATCTATAGAATCAATGAAAAGGGTTTTAGCTAGTAGTTTAGTAGCCACAATTGTGTTAAGCTTAATCTAGACTTTATAGATATTTCCAAAGCCTCTCAAATGAAAATTAGGATCAATGGATCCATTATAGTGATCGAAGGATTGATTCCATCTATGTATATGTTTTCATTTTTAAGGGATCATGGTTCATTTTTAATATGTTTAATATATTTATTATGAACTGAAGGTTTCATAATGAAATTATCATAAACATATTTAAGGGAGTCCAGGTGGAATCTAGATTTAGTGTTCCCCAATGATTTTGTTAAGGGATATTTTTAAATTATAAAAGTTGATTTTAAATTTACATTATTTAGACATTAATATTTTATCTAAATATAACCATTTATTTCATTTATAATAGCATGATGTGTCAAGGAACAATATAATTTTGACTACATGTGGAATCTTGAATAGTTTTTTGGGATGCAATAGATTTGGTTTTATTGTTCATTTTAATGTGGGTTATTTGTGTAGACCCATTAAATAAAAATTCTACCATTTTAATATAAATATTACCCATGGTGTATGAAGACAACAATGTGGAATTCATGTTTTGACTTGCCCTAGGTTCAATATAAATACTAGGAGTAGGGAAAGGAGTTCTTTTCACATAGGGTGCCATCATGAGGTGATAAATAATTTTATGGGTCTTTTCATTGTGTTTGGGATGTTCAAGAATATATATGATCATTTCATTAGTAATCTTGAAATCATATGCATCCTCTACCTATCAAATATATCGAGTTGGGTAATATCAATCAATGATATTATAGTTGACAAGTGGTTTATAGATTTTATATCTAGTTAAAGCACATGAAAATTGTTTGTATATTGGTATTAAGTAATGGTAAATTTATAAGGCATATCAATATTTGGGATTTTACAATAATTGTTTAATTTTATGTAATCCTATTGGATTTTGTCTTTAGATTTCAAAAAAATAATCCATAGTCAAAGATAAAAATTTAACTAAACTGAGCTAGCCAATGCAGTTAATTACATACGAGATAGATGATATTAGGTTGTTCCATATAGTTTAGAATTTAAACTAATAAAATAAAACTATTTCATGTTGTTTGATGAAATTTGATTATAGGAAATAACTATATTTGATTGGTTGATATAGTGGAGAGAAGGATGCTAAAATTATATTGTATTAGGCTAGTCATTGTACTTAGAGAGACACACATAACTATATCAGGTTGGTTACTTTAATTTAAAAATATATATAATAATATGGCATTCACTTATTATTTTCACACACACAATGCATAATGATATCAGGTTGATCGATACATTCTATAAGACAACTAAGATAAAATTTAACCTAAATATTTGTGAAAATAAAGATAGAAATGTATACAAAAAAGGATTTGATTGATTTGTATGATCTTATATATATATATATCCCAATCATAATATAATGAATATGGTCATGAATTTACCAACCATAGAGGATTCCACCATTACCGTGGCCACATAATTATATCTCTGAGTACATTCAAAGTAACTTCCCAAGGCTAAACACTTCTCAATGCACTAAAAAACAAAATAGATGGTTCTATTATTATATCTCAAGGAAGTAATTCCTAGGAATTTTTGATATAAATTGAGGTAAATAGAAATTAAAATTTATGTATAGTTTTATCTAATGGCATTAATATATTGGTAATGCCCCTCACACTACATCACATGTAAAACTAAAAACTAATTGGCCAAAAATGATAGATCCTATTTAGTTTTAAAACTACCAAAACATGGTTTTTAGGAAAACCAAACAAAATAAATATAAATATTGAAATAAATATATGTTTAAGGATAAATTTTTGACATGAATTGAATTTTTATATGTAAACAAAATGGTATCAGGGTGGTTAATATATTAAGAAAATTTTAAACTAAGATCAAACACATAGAACTATATCAAGTTGGTTGATATAGATTTAAACATGTGCATAATTATTATATTAGGTTGGGCAATAGAATATGAATAAACACATAATGGAACTAGCTCAATTGATTTTTTTCATAAAAAGGGAAAAAATGTGCTAATTTATCTAGTTAGGTTTATGGTTTGGAATAATTTTCTAAGAAGCTATAAAAAACATGAAATTGATCTGACTAAAGGAGGTATAATATTTACATCATTCTCACCATAATGTATGCATGGACTAGGATGGCCTTTAACTATCCTCTTTATCTCAAGTAAATATATATATATATATATATATATATATATGTATGTATGTGTATATATATATATATATGTATGTGTGTGTGTGTGTGTATATATATATATATATGTATGTATGTATGTGTATATATATATATATGTATATATATATATATACATATATATACATACACACACACACATATACATATATATATATACACACACACATATACACATATATATACATATATATATATATATACATATATGTATATATATATATACATATATGTATATATATATATACATATATGTATATACATATACATATATACATATATGTATATATATATATATATACATAAATAAATATACATACATACATACATATATATATATATATATATACATAAATACATATACATACATATACATACATACATACATACATACATATATATATATATATATATATGATGCCCAAAGTTATGAATGGGGTTGAATAGAGGTTAATTGTATAAAGGAAAACTCTATATCTTGTAAATGTTTCTCTTCCCCCATCAATTTAAATAAATTTAATTGTATTCAATCATCAGATGAGGAAATTATCACTGACCCAAAATTTTTCCCTTGTTTAGATCAAGAATATAAAATAAATTTGATGATGTAGAATAAATGATTCTTTCTCATTCAAAGAAAAAAATTGTACTCAAAGCTCTTTCAAGGAAACAAATTGGGAGAGTTAATTAATTCTTAGATAATTAAAGGCAAAGGGTCAAAAACTCTAATAATGAATACCAAAAGAGGTGTTATAATGTCATCCTCTAGATCATGGTCAAAGGTAGGAAAAATTACCCAAAAATAAATATTTAAAAGAGTCACAGACGGAGAAGTGGAAAATGGATCTCAAGCAAGACTCCATTTCAAATGAGAAAAAATCCAACCTAAAAGACATAATTGAAATTTCTATCTTGGAAGATAACAGGTGTGAAAATTAATAATAAGCACAAAGTTTTTAAATATCTTAGGAGTTATAATCATGTGGTACCTATTCATGAAACTAAAATAGGCTAAAGTATTTTAATGATTTTTTTAAAAAAAATTAAGTAGAGGGAGTGTGTGTTAGCTCTATTAAAGCTTCTAGTGGATTACCCACTTTTTGTGTAAATATAATCATTATTCGGTAGTCCTTTTTAATAGAAAGGAGGATGAATATCTCTACATATTCTCAAATATTTATGCACCTAACTCTCTAGTTGTACAAAGAATATTTACAAAAATATTTGTAATTTTATAAATGATTGTAAGGATTTTCTTTGGCTGATTATTAGAGATTTCAATATACCTTTATCCCTAAATGAAAATAGAGGTGAAAATCATATTTTATTGAACAACATGGAAGACTTTTCCTCTTTCATTCCGATTTTAGCCTTATAGATGTGAAATGAGGAGGGTACCCTTCCACTTTTTCCAATTGAATAATTGGATAAAATCTAATTCAAGTCCAATTAGATAGGAGGTTAGTTTTTATAGAGTTGATGGTCCAAAAAAAATTATTTTTGTTACCACTCCAAAGGATTGTATGGGACAATAATATTTTGGAGTTGATTATAGAGAAAAAAACTAAAAAGGAAAGAACCCCATTTAGGATGGAACATATGTGGTTTAAACATACTAACATTCATGATGGAATATTGGTATGGTTGGATCCTATGGTTAATGGTTTAGCCATGTTTTGAATGGTTTTTAAAATGAAGAATGTTAAGAAAATTATCAAAATTTTGAATAAAGAGGTATTTGGAATTATTTTCCTCCAAAAAATCATTATGAGGGAAGATATCTTAACATTTAAGCTTTTAATATTATTCATGGGTTAGATGATCAAAATAATCTGAAGGAGAATAAATTAATTTATGATTATCATACTTTGGCTGATAGAAAATAAAAGTTTTAAAAACAAAAATATAGAACCATTTAGATAAAGTAAGGTGATAGGAATACTAGATTTTTTCACCATTCAACTTTAAAACACAAATCTCATAATTTTATCAAGTAAATTAGGAGTGATGGGAAATTTTGTTTGGATATTATTTTCATCAAAGAGGAAAGTGTTAATTATTTTAAGAGGAACTTTAAGGATATTTTAGAACTAATGTTAGAATGGAATAATAAATTATACATGTTATTCCAAAGTTGGTTAACTAAGAGGATAACTCAAATATTATATCTCATGATTCACTCGATGAATTAAATTATTTTTCTCTTAACCAAAGAGAAGGTGCTTAGTCCTAATAGATATCCAAAAAAAAATCCTTTTTTGGGAGATTATGAAGGAAGACTTGGTTTCAGAAGCTAAGGAATTCCTTTCCTATAGACAACTTTTAAAATTGCTAAATAACTCTATTATTATGTTAATCACTAAGAATAAGGGAGTTACTGATTTTTTTTATTCATGACCCATTATCCTTTACAACATAATTAATAAAATCTTTAACAAAATAATTTCTATTAGGATGAATAATATTATGGATAAAATCATATATATTCATTAAGGAGGATTTGTTTCAAGAAGATAGGTATATTATGACATCATTATGGTACATGAGACTTAAATAAACCAAGAAGGTATGGTGCTTAGTCTTAACATGAATAATAGGTTGGATTGGAATTTAATGAACAAGATAATGATGCATTTTGGTTTTCAATAAAGATTTAGACAATTCATAAGGACCTGGATATCTTCATTCATGTTTTATGTTTTTATCAATGGGGTTATTGAGGATTATTTAAATAGTAAAATGTAAAGAAGGCATGTTGATCCTCTATCCCCATTCCTTTTTATTATTATGGCTAAATATTTTAGTTGATATTTATTGATAGCTCTCAAAGATGGAGTCTTAAATGGTTTTCAAGCAATGTAGAACTTTGATCCTTATTTACATTAATAAGTTTTATATGATAATGTAATTAGGGATGAATCCTCAGTGAGAGAAGATAGAAAATTGAAAATAATCATTTTGAGTTATAAAATAACTTCAAAATAGAAAATTAATTTCAATAAAATCTCTCTTTTATTATTCAATATACATATGATTAGATAAAATAGGATTAATTCTATTTTGGGATGTCAAATCAAAGAGTTTATATCCACTTATCTTGAAATGCCTCTTTTTGGTAGGACATTACCTTCCACAACATAAAATCCATTGCTAGAAATATTTTAGAGGAAGTTGTCTAGTTATAAAGGTTCAATTTTATCTTAGGTAGGAAATTCAGAACATATTAAGAGCACTTTGAAAAGTCTATCAGTGTACATGATGTATTTGTTTAAGATACCCAAGTTTATAGTAAAAATTTAGAGTATATTTATATGGGTAGGATTTGAAGAAAGAAATAGTTTCCCATTTATGGCTTGGGTTAGGGTATGAACCCCTATGAGTAATGGGGGATTAGGTTTAAGGAGATTAAGGTGGATAAATAAGGCACTTGTTTCCAAATTATCTTGATGATTCATTAAAAATTACACTCATTAGACTAGAATTATGTAGGCTAAGTATTTAAATTCAAGGGAAAATTTATTGTTAGTAGAGGTTCTTGATACAATAGAACATGTTAAGTATGATGATATCTAGGTTTTACTCAAGTGCACAAGCTTGTACAGAGAATGCATACCTAATAAGGAAAATAGAAGCATAGCAGAGATGAATTATCATGTGTATGATAGGAATTAATATTAACTAGTGATTTGTTAAGTTCTATAAAACATTTGGAGTAACTTAGATAAAATTAAGCCTAAAATTAAATGTGATAATACATGCAAAGAACAAAATAAAAAATAAAACATATAACCATAACCAAATAGTCTATATTGATTTCAACAAAAGGGTTATCTCCTTCTTCATACAACCATACATATATATCATCATTTATAGTCTATAAATATTCACATTCTTCTCATACTTTGGTGCCAAAAGAGGATATTTTTCATCTTCTATACCTTTATAATTCATGAAGGATAGGAAAAAATACATATAGCTAATAGCTAAATATATAATGCACAAATATTCAAAGAATATCTTGCATAGCTTTACTATCTATTTTCTTCTCCCAACACTTTCTTGGAGTTAAAATGTTGTATCATCCTAAGACAATGTCACAGGATCATCTGAATGTGCTCATAGGGTAGAAGATGAAGACATGGGTAGATTAGTAAGATTTACAATAATCATTCAAGGTGCCATTTCTATTTTTCACCTCTTGTGCACTACTTAGCTACCTTTTTAGGTTTTCAACTAAATATCATACCAACCTACCACCATTTTTGGTTTTCAATAGGCTAACATAACCAAGTGACCACCCTTAATAGGTTTTCAACCATCTTAGCCCTATTTATCTCACTAGGCACCCCCAATATAAAATGGTTTACAAAATTTGTGTCTTTTGTAGTACTTAGCTTTAATGAGGTGGTATTGTTATGGAAGAAGAATGGCCATCAGGATCCTTGACCCCAAACTATGTAGCCTTACACTACGTGATGACTTACTGAAGCTCGAATGATGGCTTATAGACTAGGACATTAAGGATTTGAGCAACTTCATTGTAGTTTAGAGATAGGTCACTTTTGTAAGTATGCCAATTGATCATCACCTCTTGTACCATGTGTAATAAGATGCACATTAGTGCATTATATCCAATGAGTTTTTTTAAGTTTGAGTCATTAGTGATGCTCATGGTTGCCTTCACATTACTAACCCTTGTCTATATTTCTTTACTCAATTGATACAAATTGCTTATATGGCATTCAACTTAGAGACTTGTGAATAAACTACATCAAAGTTCACTCTAACATTCAATAAGTTGATCACACATGTTGTCCCTAGCATTAAATGATTTACAAAGAGCTTAGTCATCATCATTCATTGGTGTGGTTTTATTGTCCATGGTTATTTTGGTGATTCTATTAGTAGTGAAATCTACACTAGAATTGGTAAGAAAGTCATCAAGGTGTTGATTCTAGTTTAGTAGACTTCATGTGATGTGATGTGATGTGTATGGATGAATATAATATCTAGCATGCTCTAGTAATATTCTAGAAAAGTGATCAATGAGGATTCCTTAGTTTTAATTCTCTAGCCTAATTTGTCAAATGCATGGAGTTTCTAGACTGCACACAAATCCTCTATGAGCTTAGTAACTAATGTCTTGAGCTTGTGTTGGTCAGACACCACTTGGTCCCTGATTACTCAAGTGACTAACTTTAACAAAGTATCCTCAATCATTTTTTCCACTTCATGAAGGCAATCCTTTAGATCCACGTTATCCACATTTGACTGATCTCATTCTTGTTCTAAGGACATGACCTTATGTGTGATTGACTCCTAGAAGGCTACAATACCCTCTAATTATTTCTTTAAGGGCATCCTAGAGACATCTAATGAAGCCTCATGCTTGACTAGGAGTGTGGCCAATGTGCTTATACATGCTAAAGGATTTGGGTGTGGCATAGCAGTAATAAAGAGTGAGAAGGTGGTGCACAAAACACCTAATGTAGGAACATCTTAGAGCCAAAGACCACATAATGGCAATTCATGTTGCTATAAACCTAAAAGTGTGGTAGCAGTTGTTTCTTACTGGGTAGGTTTATATGATTGGACATGAGGTTGCACTGGGGATTTTTGTTGATACACTATGGCCTCTACTACTATCTTTAATTGTTGCACAACATCTTTAGCCATCTTACATTTTGCTTCATCATATGCCTCTTGTTTCTTCTTTAGCTCTTGCTACGTAGCTTGTAGCTTTGCCTATTCCTCCTAGACCTTTAAAATCTTGGCTTTATCTTTTCATCTTCTTTTTATTATTCTCTTCTTACTCTTTCTTATTATCTTCTTCCTCTTCTTTATTTTTCTCTTCTTCCTCTTCTTTCTTGTTCTCTTCTACTAGGGGTATATCATTGGCTTGTTCTTATGTAACTTGGGCCTACACTTGTGCTTATGCTTAATATTGTGCTTGATCTTACACATATGCCTATTTTTTGATGTAGGGATTCATCATCTTCATCCTTTTTTATGGTATCTTTTATGTCCTATTGTGCTTGGGTCACTGCATCTTATTTTTTCTTTTCTTCTTCTACTACCTTTTCCTTTTTCTCTCATTCCTCTTGCACTTTCTTAGCTGCAAAAATCACTTTTTGTGCCTTCTTGGACACATTCATGGCCTTCTAAATTTAATCCTCTATATCTTTTGCCTTTTTTGTGGCCTAGAATTTTTTGGCTTACTACGTGGCATGTTGTTATTATACTTCTTATTCTCTCTTTTTTTCCTCCCTCAGTCATAATTCTATTGTGTGAGTTGTTTATTCCCTTAAAACCTATTGCTCTTCTTCTTTTGAATATTTTGGTGTAATATATTAAACTTATTGAGCTTGGGGTAATGGATGTGAATCACTGAGTCACACCTTCAAGCTAGAAACTTATGCTTTCATCCTCTTGAGCATGACTAGTCTACATTTTGGTAGTGCTATAATAGATGTAGGGGTAGGTTGTGCTTCCTATGTTGTGGTTGGGCTACCAAATGTGTGTTATTCCAATGTGGGGATACCCTAGCTATAGCCTTATTCGAGGCCTACACACAAGTTTTTCTAATGGACTTTTTGGTATAAGTGCAAAGATGTCCTCAACTGTGAATGTCGGTATAGGTTAAAATTGTAAGAAATTAATTATACATTGGAGCTTCTACACTTCTTCTCTAACCATGCTAACAATAATATAAGGGGGGAATATGGGAGGTCCACCCATAATTCTATGGGAACATGGTTTCACACTTGAACCATGCATACCGCCTTTTGAAAGAAAAAATATTTTTCCTCCTCCTTATCATAGAAGTCCCCAACCATGTCTGACATCATGACCTTGTAGACTTCCTACTCATCTGTGGTCATCTATAGGATATCACATGAGGTCACAATCTATGGAATATTTGGATCATCCATCTAATAAATAGTTTATATGTCTTTCACTTCAAGGGAGGGGATGTCAAATGGTGTTCTATTTTGTTCTTTCCCTTATACTACTATGATTTGGTTTATTATTTTGGTTATTGCATAGTAGGGATGGATGTGTCAGGTGGTATTTTTTGAAGGGGAGTCACATGACTAGCTATGAACACTTTCTATCTAGATACTTTATCCTATATCATGTCCATTATCACAAAGAAGGGGTGTGTTTGAAAGAGTGATCATGATAGCTCATGGATGGTGATGAAGATACCCCTTAAAAATAAATCAATAGATACATGCTAACCCAGATAGTGCATGATGTCTGGTGGCATGTGGGGATTTATTGCAATGATGTCTAAACACTCTTCCTACTAGTATTTTAGTATTCCCTCATGTGTGATGGCTCCATGCTCTTATGTTCATATGATATTTTAGAACTATTGTGCCATCCAATAGTCTATATCCAAGTGAAATTCTCCCTTTAGTGACTTGTATTGTGAAAAATAGAATAAGAAGATTAAGAAGTGGTATTGAAATGTTTACCTTGGAGAGGTACGACCAATTTTTTATGTTGGCGAGTAACTCTTTGATGAAGTACTCTGTCTAGTTAAATTTTTCATTTATGTGGATCATCCAATGAATGATTTCCATGAATCCTTTCAATATTTGTGTGGTAGACTTAATAATCTACCAAAATTATCTAGTAATTCACTCCATAAGGATGCACATAGGATCATCTAGGATTTCATCAATTGGAATCCCTCTATTAACTCGCACATATAAATACCAAACTTAATGTATTGATGATAATAGTCACATCCATCCTAAAATACTTACTTGAATGATCTCCCCCAAGTTGTTAAATATAGGCAATCATAGTAGGTGCTCAAGATATATATTTTGAAATAAGTGGGGAGTTATGAGAGTGAGTGGTTATGTAGCATCAATAGGATTTGGTCAAAATAACTTTTTATCTACTTTTTAAAGGTAGTTGAATGGTTCTTAATCACTGTGCTTGGTTTGCTTGAGTGTCATGTTGATACCCGTGGCCTTTTTTTGAGTATCAGTGAGAGCCCTGATTAGCTATGAGGTATCTATAATTATATGAAGTGGTGGAATCGGAGCACTATCTAATCTCTTTGTAATAAGAGGATTTTAGCTCTTACTAAATTTATATTGGGAAAATATGCACAAGGATGAAATTTTGACTTGGTATTTAAACTTATAATTTATAGATTTGGTGCCTCTTATATTTTGCATATAGGTTATACTTAGCTATCTACTCATCTTGAATGAAATGGTGGATGTGGAAAATCTATATCTGATCTGGCCATTAAGGTAGTTATTTATTGGTGCATGTGTGGAGTTATGTTGTTAAACTATTTGGTGTTTGTATGAGGGGTACGAGTAGCTAATGTTAACAAGCCACTACATTTTTTAAGATCACATCAATCAACCCTTAGATCATGAATTTAATTCTCATGGATGAATATTATCCAATGGATATCTTTTTAATGGGATGTTTTTTTATACCTTTCCTAGACTTAATATCATTCATTCACTATTATTTTACTTTTCTAGTACACACATGGATCCTCATATGCATGGCTAGCACATTTGATGCATGGTATTCTGATTGGAAAATTTTATTGAAGATATCATTTAAAAACAAACAAAAATAGAAAATAAATACACATCAAACATGCAAAACCAAGGAAATACTAATCTACGTGGTGCTACTCAGCACCCACTCCATTTCAGAATGAGATAAATTGACTATTGGTAGTAGGACGTAAGTGTATATACATTTACCTACCCTAGTAACATAGTTCCCTAATGATATCTTAAAACTATGGTTCCTTACTACATTAGTTCATGTATAGTATAGGGTCCTTTCCATCATATTTGTAACTTTCCTAAGAATGCTCTAAAATGACTACCATATAGTAATATTAGTTGATCTTTATAAAATTCTTTTTTGTACAAATTCTTTTTTGTACAAATTCTTGTCATGCCATGATTTTTGACTCTATTTGTGCACATCCTATATCCATGTAACTCTACATTTATACTCATCCATCTTATTTAGTTCAAGCAGTCTATTGGTTAGAGACTTATGATCTCCTAGTCTTATGAGCATGGAAATGTATAGGCTAGGTACTAAGTATTCCATTAGCATGACTGCATCTAAGAGCATACACCTACTAGAAAGGCATAAAACTTGTTGCTCATTTATAATGTGTGTGATATGCCCATAAAATCATAGGAATGTGAGCTTCCCAATCATCTCTCTTGACATCGTAGATATCTATCAACATTCTACCCAACACTTTGTTGGAAGATTCATCCTGGCCATTTACCTATGGATGATATGCAATGCTTTTATGATGATAAATCATAAATTCCTTAGTCAGATCCTTGATAGTGTTGTTTAGAAAGTGCATTCCTCTATCACTGACTAACTTTATAGGGTATCTAAAACTTATAATGACATTTTCATATAAAATATTTATTGTTTCCTTAACACCATAGCTAGGTGTTGTGGTAGCTTCAACCCACTTAGTAAAATAGTCCATCATAGTAATGATATATCTTGCTTTACTATGATTTTTTGGTGGGTTGATAGGTCTAACAAAGTTAATGCCACATTATTCAAAAGTTTTCTTAGCTAATAGAGGTTATAAAGGCATTTCATCTTTTTTTAGTGGTTTAGCCATGCATTGGTAGACATCATAGTGCTATGTAACTCTATGTACATCTTGGAATAAATTTGGCCATCATAACTTGCTCTATAGTAGCTTTCTAGCTATAGATTATCCCATAAAATGCCTCCTGTGACTCCTTGATGTGCCTCCTACAAAATTTAAGGTCATTTATGTTCCATAACAACCCTTCACATAACTTCATCCTTCCCTATGTGATATAAAAGCCAATTGATGATGGTATATGGTAGGGCTCTAGTAACAAACTTCTTATCTCACTCTTGATAGTGCACAAGGAAGACTCCTTGTTTAAGGAAGTTGGAAAAAGCTTAAAAGTTTAATAGAATTGTGTAAGCATGGAAGAGGTGTGAATATAAATAATCTTCTTATAATTCTTCTAGTTCCTCTCCGTTATGAAGGTGGCTGAGATGGTCTAGTACCATGTTCTATCATCTTGTCTTTATGTTAATGCAAAATTGAAACTCCTTGAATAACATCAACCATCAAGAGATGAATCCTCCTAACATTGTATTTTTGACAATATATCATAGGGGTTGATGAATAATAAAGACTTATAATGGCATCATAAGGAGATAATGTCAAAAAATTTGAAGTGAGAACAAAATGGCCAATGCTTCTCGCTCATTATTTGTGTAATTTTTATCTACATCAAACAATTTCTAGCTATAAAAATGAATAGGATGGTCAAGTCCACCATATCCTAGATGCAGAAGCATATCACCAAATATGATATCTAAATTATCCACATGTACACCAAAGGGATTACTCTAGTCTGGAAAAACAAGGATGGGTGTAATAATTAATCTCTATTTTATCTATATGAAAGTTGTTTGGCACTTTGAAGTGTAGATAAACTTCACATTTTTTTGTAGTAAATATTCTAATAGAGATGAAATAGTTATGTAGCCCTTGATAAGCTTTATATAGTAGCTAATATGTCCTAAGGAAGAGCACACTTTAGTGGAATTGATGGGTGGAGGCATACTCAAGATTACTACAATTTTTACCTGATCTATTAGAATGCCTCTATTGCATACTACATGTCTTAAAAAGACACAATAGGGCATAAAAAATAGGTATTTATTTAAATTTAACATCATTTGTAGAGCTCTACATCATTCTAACATAAGGCACAACTTAGATAAATGTTTTTTGAATAAGGAAAAGACTACCCAATCGTCAAGATAGACTTCTAAGAAGTCATGAATGAAGTCCTTAAATATAGTCACTATTACATGAGATAATACCATAAGTGAATTATTAAGGCCTAAAGGCATGACCTTGTATGTAAAAAAACTCCATTTTATTGTGAAAATCATTTTGGATCTATCTTCTTCTATGATTGATATTTGATAATATTTGATGAACCCATCTATGAAAGAATAGACTTCATGTCATGTGACAAACTCCAAAACTTCATTTATGAATAAAATTAGGAATGGATCATTTACATAAGCATCATTCAGAATGTGATGATCCCCATATACTAAAATTCCCCTTATGTTTTTTGTCTATACTACCATGGGACTTACCTTGTCTACCTTTTTTATTAGATAGATTATTCCTGCATCCTACATTCTATCCAGTTTAACCTTTACTTTTAGCTTCATGTTTGGATTGACCTTATATGGCCACTTCTTAGTAGGCCATGCACACTCCATTAGTTAAATATGCATCTCTCTAAGAGATGGGTCAACTCCTTAGACCTATGAGAATTTTGTGGGAAAGACACATTGATAATCCCTTAGAAGTTGTAGATCTTCTAAAATTTTAGCTTCTATCCAATAGTCACCTATGTTTACCAATTTTGGAACTTCCCTTATTTTGATGTTTGTGATGTCCTTTTTGATAATCTATTGATAAATGTTGAATTTTTATTCATAAATAGATTCTTATATCCTCCATTACCCTTCCTATTTAGGAATTTGGATGCTACATACCTTGTCTTCTTTATTAGGTACTATGTCAGTGTCTCTGAGTGGTTCTACATATTGCTCAGGTTCAAATAAATCATTTAAATCCATATCACCATCAAAATCAGATTCCCTAATGTTTTCTACCTCATATTTTATTCATTGACTTGGATGCATCAGAGATTGTTCTTCTTTCTTAATAGCTTTGTATTGTTGTAAATCCAACTTAAGATCAAATGCTACATTATTCTATGTAGTGGATTATGTTATGGTTCTAAAGTCTTTTGTGAACCCATTGCATAATAAGTGTTTGATTTTATATAGTACATTATGAACCAAAGTTTTTTCATCTTCAAAATAAAAAGTTTATATAAAATCTCTTTATAATTGTACCCAATGTTTGGCTTCCCTTTTGCACTCTTGGTGCATATACCATGTTACTAGTAATGGATCAAGTGTATAGTTGAGAATGTGGACCTAGTACTTTGATGCCACACATTCCTCATTCCAAACCTCAACAAATTTATGTATGTGAATTTTAGGACACTCACCTTCTTAAAAGAATGGCCAATTGGTGCAAATGAACTATGATAGCTACAACCTAATTATCATGAGCTCACAAGCATCAACCCACTCAAGTTGGTCATTTCGATGAACTATCCACCATGTCATAATAACTCCCTTTAGAGATTAATTTAGAGTTTTGACCTATTTTATGATGGTTGATATATGAATTTGTAAGCACAAAATAAATTTATTGATGTCCTCAATTACATAATAGATAGGAATTTTTCATTCAAGCACAAATACCATTCACACCAGTTAGAGTTCATTATCATCTCAAGTGTAGTTGAGGAGGTACGTATCTGAGTCAACACTGATAGACAAAGTTGCTTCCCATGGAAAAGTACCTTCTCTGGTCGGGTCTATGTATTCCTACATGTGATCATCAACTTGATAGAGGAAGTCAACTTCTGATCAAGAAGGGAATTTTGTAGATATATATGCACATTCCTCAATGATAAAATAGTTTTTTATTGGCTATGTAGCTACCAATTGGGGCCTCCATTATATTGATGTCATTAGTTGTTGAGTGAGTAGTAATTATACCTAAGGTTTGGTATGCTCATACATGAAGTTGCATTCAATTAGGCATAGATATTTTGGATTTTTCTTAGAATTCACCTTCATCTAACTGGTTTCTTATAAAATGTATGGAGAGTCTGGTTTAGCCAAAATTATGTAAGGCTTATGCTCTTTATTAAGAGGAATGACAACTTTATCACCTTGGTGTGCCTCAAATTGGGTTTGTACCATGTTAATAGTCATCTAACCATCATATGCCCACCTTTTACCTATGAGCACAAAGTAATATATTTTAGTGTTATGCATGTCAATAAATTCAAAGTCACCTCATAGTGTCTTTTTTGAAACTTTGATCTCCACATACTCTAATCCACCAATGGGCTCAACCCTTCTATAATCAGCTAGGATCAAAGTTACTGGGATATAGCTCAGAACTAGTCATCCAATAGTTTCTTAGGTAGACTGAGGAATCATATCAACTATGATGTCAAAATTAAAGATAGCATTTAGAATCTCATAACCAAAAACATCAATGTTGATGTGTGTATCCACATCCTAGGGATTATTTATTTTTATGTACTAGACCAACTTTTATGTCTTTTATTGCTCACACTATGCATACTCCAATAGATTATGTATTAGGTTTGTGAAGTTTTGGGAGATGTCTTAATTATGCAATGTGCTTAAAAGTTTTAGAATATCTATGAGCATAGTGACAACTCCATCTTGATGCATGATGTGTATGATTTGGCCATACATTTATGCATCTTTTGGTATAGTATCTCATTTTATGGTCTCTTGATGTTATATATTTTTCATCATCTATGCATCTTCATACATGATTCCCTTTTATATAGCTGGATCTAGGTATTTATCTTATTTAGATTTCTAAATTCCTTAATCTTGAGACATCTCAAGTGGAGGCAAACCTTTATCTACATCTTTTTTATTGTCATGTAATAGCATTCAAGAATGGATTTTATTTAGGTTGTGCACTCACCATATTCACATTTTAGATGGCCATGTCCTTTATCTATTTCTCCAAGATGGGACAATCTTTTGTGTCATGTTGATCAAAGATTATGTAGTATGCATAATATGACTAGAATTGAGGATTCACCAGGAAATTTCATTATACATGATTGCATTCTCTATAGATGTAACATTACATAGGATGCCATTGATAGTTGTTTCCTCTACCTCCTTGGTATCCTCCTCGATATCCACCTTGATATCTTCCTCTATTGGACTGATATCCACCTCTATATCCTCCTTGTTACTATGTAGTGTTCTAATATTGGTGATGTTTATTACTCTCTCTAATTTTTAAATATTGTTACATAGTTGGTGGGGTCTAACTTGTTTATTGTTATTGCATTATGGATGATCTCTAGGGAAATGCATACTAATACTATAGAGATGGAGGATTCCAACTAAGTGAAGGAAGGGTCTATCTAGCCAAACTTTAAGGTTGATACTATAATGAACTCAAAATATATTATGGACTTGTTTAGGTTGCATAACTCTTATCAACCTCTGGGCTTAGGATCATTTGCTTTATCAAGGATATTTGTTGCATAGTGATGGTAAAAAAAAATTTAGTGATGCCTTCCTTAAGCTCCTACAAATCCCTATAGTTCTTTTCATCATGATTAGGCAACTTTTAGAAGTTGTAATACAACTTCTATGTGTTCTTGATATATTATTGTAGAATATAGCATTGTGATGTGGCATGCCTAACTACTTAAAAGATTTCACAAAAGTTTATCTTGATTTTAGGATAATCATTTTTATGATGTCCTTATTTTTTGCATTCCATACACCATACATTTAGCTTAGGCTTATCTACCTCATGGTATTTCTCCATTATTTTCATAAAATCCTATAATGTGTTTTCAATATTAGAATTAATAATAGGGGCTTTTTCATAATCTTTAATTTGCTCTATCCACAAGGAAGTAGTTATGGCATCTACTTTTATAACATATTGAGTTTACATAGCAGCAAACCTGATCTTGGAGTGTAGTCTTTAAATGAACCATATAGATTTATCTTTATCTATTAACACAAAATCTAATTTATTCATCACATCATAGAATATATGATCATAGTCATGGACTAATTCTCTAGACTATTACCTTATCTCTTTCATATCCTATATAGTTTGACTAGTGCATTTCTTGATCTTGAATTCTATTACAAGCCAGTCCTCAACATATTTTATACTTTCCTACTAAACATATCTTTAGTATATGAGCTCAAGTGATTTTACTTTGAGTACCCTTACTAACTCACACTTCTTAACATCTTCATAGGTGATACGCTTAACTTACCATCTCATCTTGAAAGTTAGCAAGTACTATTCAAGATTTGTAAACCCATCATATATGGTTAAGTTTATGAATCCTCCTAGATGAATCATCATGTTAACTAGTATGGATGGATTCTATCATGTATCTATTATTAGAGGATGTTTTGTTTTGGGTGATCCTACCTGTGTACTATTTTTTGCGCTATGAGGGTTATCATGTAGACTATGTTTTTCTACACTTCCTTCTCCTCTTTGTTTAATTTCAACAAATAATATGGCCTTAAAATCATTTATAGTTGATTTGGTTTGAATTTTGTCACATAATGATTCAAATTCTCTAAAAATGGTCCTTCCTAACTAATATCTTCATGTTTTCTTGGTTGAAAGCTTCTACTAGAATATAAACGATCAGGCTATGGGGATGTGTGCTTTTTTGATGAATTGGTTTTTTTGTGACTTATTTTTCTTTTGTGCTTGAACCTATATTTAACCTATGACTATGGTAATACCAATCATTTTATATTCTTCTTCTATGAAATTCCATACTTTTTGGTTTAACCATGTTTTAATGTCTTGTTGTCCTGGTGACCATCTTAGCATAGTTTCCTTCAGACAGAGTGTTTTTATGCTCACCACACCATTGTTAGTAGAAGTTAATGATATAAAAGAACATGATAAGGATGATGATAGCTAATTTTTATAATATAGTGAATATAATTCAAAGCTAATAAGGAAAATAGAAGCATAATAGAGATGAATTATCATGCATAAGATAGGAATTAAGATTAACTAGCACTTTATTAAGGTTTATAGAATATTTGGAGTAACTTAGGTAGAATTAAGCTGAACATTACACATGATAATGCATGCAAGGAACAAAATAATAAATATAATAGGTAACCATAATAAAATATTCTATATAGATCTCAAAAAAAAGGTTCTCTCCTTTTCCATTGTAAAAGCATACATATATAGTCATTTACATTCTCTGACTATTCACATTATTCTCATACTTTGGTGCCAAAAGAGGATACTATTCATATTTTATCTTTTTACAAGTCCTGGAGGATAAGATACAATACATATAGCCTATATCTAAATATATAACACACAAATATCCAAACAATATCTTGTGCAACTTTACTATCTATTTTCTTCTCCCAACACTTATGCTTTCTAGAGGAATACCAGTTTATTTAAGGATCTAGATTTTAGAAACTCCTTATTACCATTAAAAAAATCATCAATGGATGTAAATGGAGAATAACTAATAGTGGAAAGGTGAGATTTTGGGAGATGCATGGTTATTAATTTATCCCCATATTGTTACATAACCTTGGAACCAAATTGGTCCTCTAATTTATTTTGTTCAAGGTTTAAGTCCAATAATATATTCAAGTTTATAAACAAGGCAAAAGCTAAAAAAAAAATTAGGAGTGAAAATCTTAGAGCTAAAGTTAAGGTTATTCTTGATAATCTAAATACTCTCTTTAGAATGTTTCATATTCCCAACATTATGCAAGATGATGAATTTATTTAGAAAATATCCTTTGATATGTATTACAATGTGAAATATGGTTATTGGATGATTTATCATATTCCTAAAAATGATATTCCTTGGTCTAAGATGTGTAATAAGAAACTTGTTCCTAAGATAAATATATAACTATGGCTGGATATAAAAAATAAGATATTAACAATAGATAATTTTAGGAAAAGAGGTGTGATCCTTGTGAATATATGTTCTCTATCTAAAAATATGAATGAAATGGGTGATCATCTATTGGTTAGTTTCCCATATTACCATAAGATTTGGAGTATGATCCTAGATAAATTTTAGATCGATTGAGCTCATCCTTTATCATTTTTAGATCTATGGATAGCATGGATTCCTCCCCCATTTGAAAATGATAACTTAAAAAGATATGGCAATCATTCCTACCTCACATTCTTTAGTTTATTTAGAGGGATATAAATAATGGGGTCTTCATAGACAAGAATCTTCCTAGTAATAAGATTGGGATAAGTATGTATGAAATTTTCATGGAAAACTTCAATGTTAGACCACCCATCAAAAATAATGGAATGATCAAGGAGGAGATAAAGATTTCCAAAATTTTGTAGATATATACTCATAGTAGAATTTTAAATGATACAAGAGTTGAAGAAAGGAAAAATATAAATTGGATTGTTCCATCTCTTGGTTGGAATAAACTCAACTTTATGGGGCATATAATGGAAACACATGGGCTTTAGGAGGGAGAAGAATAATTTATAATGATAAAGTTATTTTTAATCAACCTTTGTAGAAAGAATGGGAAATCAAACTAATCATTGGGTAGAAGCACTTGAAGAATTATGGGGATTAAGGTTGTTAAAATATTTGGGAATTAAAAATATTATAGTCGATGGAGACTCACTTAATATCATCAATTGGATATCTACAAATAATTTTATTAGTTAGAATATTAAACAAATTATGGAGAAAGCTACCGCCTTAATTAAATCCTTTTAGGAAGTATGTATCCAGTATATAAAAAAAGAGGTTAATCATTATGTAGATTGGTTTGTAATTGACGGAGTATCTTCTATAGGTTTTTAAAATGGTTATGAAAGGAATATCTACCTATATAATCTAACAAATTATAGAGTTAAAATCATACCTTACAAATAAATAAATTGGTACTTCATGAGTGAGACTAAGATAAATGGGAATAATGTATTTTATCTCATCATGATATTTTATGTTGAGATCATTATATGTTTATGTTTTAGGCAAAAAAATAAAGTCTCAAAGCTTATGATTAATAATTAAATTTATGTCAATAGCTTGTGTGAAACTCACAAGTTCTATAAGGAGTCCCGTGGGATTCATTTTACCATCATTGTTAATGTTTAAATAAAGATCAATCATTTTAGTGGACCTAATTTTAGTTACCAAGGTTTTAGTATGGGTGGGAATCTTCATATAATAGAGCCAATTATGGTGGATTACATCAAAGAGGATGGGGAGTTGTGTAAAATTCTCTAGGAAGGGGGAATGGACAATTTTATTAAATGAGTTATATGGCATGATGAGCATATTTTTTAGATGTTTATGAAAGGGTAGAGAAATATAATTGTGGATTTCAATGGGGTTTAAATATATATTATTGAGGATCTTAGTACTCATCACTAGTCTCAGAGTGGATGTCACAAAAGTTTTCAAAACTAGTAGAAATTTTAAAGAGGAGAAGAGTAAATGTATATTAGAAGGGAAGATATAATCCCTTTACAAAATGGTTTCCATCAAGAATATTTCTCTTAGTCACTCCTAGAAGTGGCTAGACATGTAATTTTGTATATCACTACTTAAGGAAGAAATAAAGTGGTACATTGGTCCTATTTCATATTTCTAAATTATTTTTTCCATAATGTCACCTTAAGTCTACTTTTTTGTATTCTTCATTACCTTAAGTTTTATGGATGTTAAGGGAAGGGAAAAATATCAACCTCTCCATAAAAATTTAATTTTATTGTTCTATAATTTTTTAAGGGTGATATTAAGATCCATATTTTCATTCTGTCAAGGGAGGGGCCAAACATCGATTGAGGAGTGCTACAAAAGTAAAAAAGGATGATTCGGTTACTAGAATTGTTTAATATGGAGAGGAAATGGCCAAAGAGAATCATGTGTGTTTTCAAGGGAAATAGAGATATTTTTAATGGGTTTAATATGTAATTTGAATGCTAATCTAGGTGTCGGGGTAGCTCAAGGTTGTGAAGGAAGCTCGAAAGATAATCCTATGTATATTCAAGAAGACATAGTAGAGGATATTTTAGAGGGATTACATATGATCAAGAGTAATGTAATAGTATTTTTGTTTTAAGGATATAAAATTAGGAAACATAATTCCACCAAATATTTGATGAAGAAACAAAAGGGTATACATCCCTTGATGGTCAAAAATGATTAAAATATCAATGTAGATTTTGATAATGTAAGGGAAATCCTTAGAAATCAGAGTAAGGAAGACAAGATCAGGGATGAACTTAGGTTATAAAAGGCATTTATCGAATGGTTTTTTAGAGAGAAAGTAGCCTTTAATAATAAAGAGAATAATTCCATCTAGGAGATTAGTCTTCTTCATATAAAGGATGGCCAAAGTGAGGTGAATATTCAATTGAAAAATATCATAGATAGAGTGAGTACCTTGAAGTATGAAAATACATAATTGATAAAGAATTTAAATATTTTGGTGATTGTTATTAAATTTTCTATGATGAATAGTATTTTAATCATGAAATATCTTAGAATAATGTTGGTAAGAATGATGAAATAGATCAAGACATCTTCTAGCCAAAGGGTAAAGTGTAGTGGATATACCAAGGAAATAAGTCAAGTAACCCAACAATTTCAATAGTTAGATATGGATTTTAAAATAATGATTAAAAGGTGGGAAGAGGACTTTAGAGGCCATAAATATTATTTTTTCTATTATTATGTGGAATTTTTGGGTTACATTGTTTTTAGTTTCTTTTTTCTTTTATCTTGTAGCAAACATTATTGAATATTTTTTTCCTAATAGAATTGTTTGTATGCTTCTTGTACAAGTTTGGGTTCATGTTTTAAAAACCCCTTTTGTTTACTACTAATAATAAAAATTATCTTCTTTCTCTTAATAAACTATGACTTGAATAATATAAATCAAATACAACATGTGTTACTTGGACAATTGGATAAAAACAAATTAATTTTAGAGATATACAAGAGGGTAACCTAAAAGGAAAAATTCAATAGGAAAGGGTAAAAAATCATAAGAGTATGAAATTAAAATTTATCTCTCACAAGACCTAAACAAAGGTAAATGATTGTAAATTGTGTAAAATAAAATAAATGATGGATTAGAATGATTATAAATAGATAAAGTGTAAGGTTTAACCAAATGGGTGTTTATACAGACTAATGTGATTTATGGTAAGTCTATGTAATCTTATAGCTACACAAATTTGTTTAGTATAGGGAAGGATTAAAAATGGATATAGATACATGTATCTACAAATAAAAAAAGTTAATATAATCTATAATCAAATAAATGACAAATTTTAGTGATATAAATACTTATCATGGGGTGGATACATCACACTTCAATATCGTCCTTTGGTCAAGTGGAGCTTTACAAGATAATTTTTTAGATTGAATACCTCAAATGTTTGGATGAAGAACTATCTATCATCATTTAGGAACTCCTAATGACTCCTCTTATTAATTTTTAATGACACCACAAGACAAGACCCCTCAAGTTAAGGTTTTTAATCCATTAACTCTAAAAATACTCATTTAGGGCATAAATGTGAGAAAAAGTAAATCAAATGAATGGTATATGATATGTATCAATGAAATGTGACTCTTATATATAGTGATTCAATACCCTAAACCAACCCTAAACTCTAATAGGATGGTATGATCCTAACCAATATCCTTGGAATATGTCGACTAACACAAAATGTTATCATCCAAGGTGATATAGTACAAACATTAGAAAACACACAGAACATTATTGGGTTAGCTAATATAGAAGAGGAAGGGTCAAGACATAAAATGTATATGGTATCATCTAGATTGATTCCATAAGTTATAGGGAAGCTATAAAACTTAAATAGGATGTAAATAAAAGGGATGGATGGATAGCCAATTATAAGATTTTAGAGTAAGAGTAGTAAAGGTGTAATTAGGATAGAATAGAAACATCTCTCACAAAGTACAATGAGACTTTCTAATGGAATTCCCAATGCACCTTTTAAGCTATGCCTTCAAGGAGATCAATTTTTCAAAAATTCACTACCATATAAAGTGTCAGTAAATGATAAAGTGAAATAAATTAGGTGTAAACATATGCCCCACCCAAATCTCATTGTGTCACAATAATGTAACATAGCAACACATAAGATCATAATTAAAAATAAATGATGAAAGAACTAAAAATAAATTAAATTAAATAAAATGGAAATACATAAAATAACTTACCTTGTTGATTGTATATGATGTTACTTAATCCAAAAATGAATGGAAGCTACCCAATGAGAAGAGTGAGAGGTAGACCTGGAAAAATATAAAATTCCAATTTTTTGCAAAAAAAAATGTGTTAACACCTTAAAAATATCTATGCAATTAAGATTATAAGGCTTCTTTTGGTTTTTGAAATTGATCTATGAAAATAAAGATATGGCTGAAAAATTTATACTCATGGTAAATAATTGAAAGCTTTGGAAATTTAAAACTTAACTATAATTAGGTGAAAATTATATATTTATGGATTTGTTATTTTTTTTAAACTAGAGATTTGATTACCTAAATATATAAATTTGAGATATCATGGATCTTATAAGAGGAGGTAGACATGTTGGGGGATGTATCATAGCTATAGCCTAAGACCTATAGGTAGTTTATGTATTTATTATCCATATTATCATTATAATGAATTTGATTTAGACATGTAGGTGTTATAACATAGGAATCCAAAGAATATGTTAGTCTAACATTAGTAGATAAATATAAAAATGAATTCAAGACTAAAATTTTATGCCTAGATACTTGGGTGAGTAAATTACTAAAAAATCAAAAGCTAAGAACAAGATAAAAGAACCAATTTTACCTTCCTTGAGAGTCATGATTATTAATAATCTAAAGAGAGGTCTTATGCTCAGCTAGTAGAGAATGAGTTATTTATCATTGACATGCATGGACCATCTCCCCTTGTTAATTTTGGTAATTGGATTGGAATAAGATGATTATCAAGATTTCTCTCAACAAATATGCATGGTAATTTTGGTTAAGAATCTTTTTGAAGAATGGTCATGGCCTAGGTATTCATAGTATGATTGAAATGGTATGGACCATCCATCTTGAGATAAAGATGATTGGTCCAAATTCAATTCAAATTTGGAGACTAATTAAAATAAATATTAAAATTAATAGCTGGATGAATGGAGAAATCAATAAGCATGGTTCAACATTTCCAGTATCTATTGCATTTATGTTGATATTTTTCATTTTTGACTTTGAAGCTGATGACATCATCATGACATCATGATTCCTTATCTTTGTTGTAATTAAAAATTTCCAAAAATAAAAATTCATTAATTTGATATGCATTTTTCATTTAATATTTTAATTGGATTTAATTACTTAAGTGAATATGATTGGGATTTTTTATAATTTTTTGAATTTGATTAATTGTCATGCACTATTGGTTGAAAATGTCTATTTGTTAGGTTATAGTTTGAATGGAAGTGAATCAATGATAGGTTATCATTATGTATAGTGTATTACCACAAATAGGGAAACCTTAACATAATTTAGGACATTTATGTCTAATGTGTAGACAAATTTGGGCATGTTGATGATTTCTAGGCTTAATGTGTGTTATTTGCTAGAAATTGATCTATTGTTCATTTAGACATAGAAGTGGTAAAAAAGGACTATCTAAATTTTACCCCTATTTGATAAGGCATTATAATACATAGAAAAAAATTTAATGTTGTAAAAATGACATGTTGACAACTATAAATTGTTACAAGATAATAGGCATCGACTGATACCCTATATGACACTTGATGATCTTTGGATTCCCCCTCAAGGGAATGGGTGTAAAATAGTGTCATTGAATGGTCCCTTGAAAGGAGTAAAATGACATTGCATAAATATGAATATAGGTCTAAATAATCATTTTTTTCCCTAATGAGGGGGGGTTTAATCATTGGCATAGTGAGTTACCCCAATAGAGAAGTTTTGAGCATGATACAATTGAGTTTTCCCTAGTAAGTCAAATTTGATCATTGATAGTTCTAAATAATTTGTTCCATTATGGAAAATTGGTAAAGGGAAGTAACACAATGAACCCATAACATGTATTAGTGATGATTTGGCATACGAGAATGGTATTATTATAAGGTGCCTGCTATATGAATATCCATGTTCTAACTAGCATGTGGTACAACCAAAAAAATAGTGTTATTAAATAGGACTTCAAAAAAGACCTAAAATTATGTTATAGTGATAAAAACATTATGAAAATAATGAAAATAAAAATGAATGGCTTGAAAAATGGACCACATATTCAAAAATAATACCTCCTAGAGTGAATGAAATGAACTTTAGGAACTAAAGGGGTAAAAAATAATATTTTCAAGCTATATATTCACCCCTTGAGGTAAACATATTTCATTTTCACCCCAACACTTGAGAATTTTGAGCTCTAAACTTGTGAATAAAACCATCAAAATATGACTTGATGACTAGGACAAAGGCATGTGAGTGACTAGGATTGGGAGCACGGGTAACATCGACATGATGGGTAATTTGTAAGTGAACCCCTCTAAATAAAATTTGGTATTTATTACATATTTAATGATATTTTAGGGGGGAAAAGGTAAATTAACTATTTTTGTGTCATGAAAAATGTTGATAAAACTTAATTTTAAATGGAAACCTCACTAATTTTTTGTTGAAATCACCAAATTAGCGATTCCACCAAAACAGGTGAAGTCACCATTTTCATAAAAAATGAAAATGATGGCATTTCCCTAAATGGAAAAAAGTGCCTAAATGGAAACTTCATTTTTAATAAAAATATTGAATTCACAAAAAATTAAAAACTACTAGGTAAGTCAAATTAGTTCAAACCTCTAGGAGAGAGGGGCACACATGTCTAAAGCACAAAACATGTCAAGAAGAATAGGCACATCACAATCATAATTATTTGTTACAAAATATTATGATATATATATATATATATACATACATACATATATATATATACATATATATATATATATACATATATATATATATACATATATATACATATATATATATATATATACATATCTATATACATATATATATATACATATCTATATATATATATATATATACATATATATATATATATATACATATATCAATCTACTAAATGTGGCACAGATGCCTACTATTAGATCTAATCAAGTTTATTTGAATGTATTAGAAAAATGTTTTAAATTTAAGACCTAAACCTTACACCTAATAATAAGGGATGTTATAATCACTTTGGAGGACACATGACACATAATAAAGTTACATATGAGAGGCTAGAGATTATTCTAGATAGACCCAGTACACCAAAAATCTATGTTATATGAATTGGTTAGATACTAAGACACTCCCATGTTTCATAAGAAGGTTGATACTATTTTTTTGGAGTTACATACATATGTTTGGCCTAATTAATTACCACATAAGGAACTAAAACTAGAAACACTAATTAATAAGGAGGTTTTGGTTCTGATGGCAATTATCAGTAGCATATTATTACCTGATAAGAGTGATTGATTTTTTCATATGGGCATAGGAGGATTTGTATGAGACATGATAGATGACATAAATAGGTTTACATGGGGGTCAATATTATTATCCCAATTATACAGGTATTTACATGTGGTTTTTTACTGTAGAGGCTAGAGTATTAGTTTCATGACTTTTCTCTATGTTTGGGGATGGGAACATATAATGATAAAATGCCTAGTAGGGTAGAGATGGGTATGAGCCCACAAGAACCAATATCATATGGATGGGCCCAAATAGGTGTAGGGAATAGAGTAAATTGTAGTGATATATACCATTATCAATGGATGTTAGATTAGTTGACAACCATATTTTTAATTTGGTGGCCCTAATTACCACTAAAATTTTAGTGAGATATAATAGATTGGCCTATATGACTTATAGGTGTTTTCTAATAGGTGGTAGACACACATTATAGAGGAGTATAGACCATATTATGTGTTATCCTAGTTTGGGATACAACATGATGTACTAGATGAGCTTAGGTGGTGTGCTCATAATACCTAAGATATTAGCCAAGATATGCTAATGATTCTAAGAAATACATATATGGATAGTTATGGGGGAGTATAATGGATTCCATGGGACTAATAAGGATTCCCCACATATATAGGCATATCGTTGGCCTATGTGGTATGGTGGCCATAGGTTTTTATACATAAATTAACAATGATTTGATAGGCACCAAGACAATTACAAGTTGGATAGGGAGAGGATTAGGGTGGGGGTGAGATGTATGTGTATCAGGGTGGGGATTAGATGAAAGTTAATTAGGGTGGGGATCATATGGGGGTAGATCTAAACTAGGTAGGTAATAGTGGTATATAGGTAGATCTAGGATAGGTAGTGATGGGGGTCATTAATCCCCTTCATTTAATAATGTCAATCTAGGGCTAGTGTTTAAAGGATATCTCTAATAAGAGAAAGATATCTTTGGAAAATGGTTCCTTTTATCACACTCCACACTTTACATGAATTGAAAATCACGTTTGTGGAAATCAAATCACACTTGCATGAAATTAAAGAACACTTGTATAAATTAAATCACACTTGCCAAATGTAAATTACTGAATTGAAAATAAATGATAAACAAACAAACAAACAAACAAACAAAACACCTATAAGTTCACATAAACTATACAAAAATAAATGTTTATAGCAACAATAAAATAAAATAACAATTTGTAGTAAAGTGAAATTATAGATGAAATAAATAAAAATACATGCATCCATCTTCCTAGGGATGAGTGGCTAGCTTATTTCTTAGAAGAGAATTTATTAAGAATGTAAGATTCAAAATGGACTGCTCATAGTAATGGAAAGAGAATTATCTTCATTTATTTCATTTAGGTGTGGGAGGTTGTATTCATAATCTCATGCTTCCAACCAATACCTTTTTTGGAAGTAACAACCTAGATATCCTATCCTATCTCAATATCCACAAAATATGGAGAGAGATATTAATTCTAAGAATGAAATATATTACACAATAATATTGGTCTCCACCAAAAATGGAGAGATATATTTATTGGACTAAATTTACATAAATTTATATTTGAATACAATCCATAATGGAAAGTCTATATATAGAAATCTATACATAGAAAGGATTCAAATGGAAAGTGTTCGTTGTGATAGCTAGGATAAACCAACCAATCATTATAATACATTTAGAAATACTTTCCAATCCAAACAAGTTTTTAGCAACTATGTTGAAGTCTATAATAGTTCTATTGAAATACATAGCAAACCTACTAAAATATGTAGCTACCTAATGAAATTTTTAACATACCTATTGAAATATGTAGCTACCTAATGTAATTTATAACTAGTCTAATATAATCTATAGCTATTGGGGGAGTCTTTAAAAAGACTATAGGAGTCTCTAATATAATCTGTAGCTATTTTGGAAGTCTATAGAAAGCCTATAGGAGTCTAAGATGTAATTTGTAGGTATTGTAACTTGACCAAAATGTTGGATCTATTGTAGAAGACTCTAAGACTACTCCAACATTATTCTTGAATGGTTATTATTCATACTTTAAATCATTCTTATATTAGTATGAACTATGTATACACTCATTGACATGGTTTTCCCAATAATCATTAGTAATATCTAACAAATATATAACAATGAATTCTAAAGACATAACCATGATATCTACTTGATATTTTATTCTAAATAAACCATAAGTTTGGATACTAAATTTAGATCCACTTCATATGAAAGAAAAAGGATGTTATTTGATAGATATAATGAGCCATATTATGGTCTCATCAGGCAAAGTCATCAAGTACTTGTGTAGATAGGGATACTACCTTACTTGAGGAGGAGATCAGTGATAGACTAGGTGATATTATTGTCTTAAAGAGGAAAGTGGGATATTTATAGTCACATGTGACTCTTAGGGATGACCAAATTACTACCCTTAAATTAGATACTAAATCATTGAAGGTAAAGGTAGAATAGATGATAGAGCTATAGGCATAGATATAGGCTACTAGAAATCAAGCTATATCTTAGAGGGATCAAGCCAGGGCATATGTCTAGAGACTCTAGTGTGAGCAAGATGAGGCACAAAGGTAGAATTTTTCAAAATAGTTATAGATATCCTTTAAGATAAGGGTGAGGCATCATACTATAAATAAGATTATGAGATATTTATTCATAGGGACTAATAGATCCATAAATTTAAGGTATGGGATGCATAGAGATATGTAAGTAGGTTCGCTCAATTGAGATGGAGGACACATGATAAATTGATTTCAGGGCAATCAACTCAGCAACCACGATAACCTCCACCATAAGGGCCACCAAGGATACCACCTCTTATAGGACCTTAGGATTTTTAGAGTTAGAGCTGATGTTATATAGTTCTTTGGCATTTTTTTATTTTGGAACTGTGACATGTAAATAATCATGATGTATATGACATGCATTTTTGTGAGATATATGTCATTCATACTTGGTCTATGAACTTGTTATGGATTTTTATTCTTTTGATATACATGTGATGATCTTTACTTGATTTATCATGATGTGTTATGGTATCATGTTTATTATGTGATTAATTTTAAAATGTTGATGTTTAATTTTCATTCAAACATGTATATGATAGAAAAAGTGTTGTATGCTTCTTCATTTACTATAGATATGCCATGTATATGATATTTTAGAAATTATTTATCTTCTCATGTTTATGAGCTATAATATATTAATATTTAGAGATGCACATCCTTATTACCACATAGTATAGTCACTATGATTTTTTTATTATTGGTTTGGTTTTGTTTGGGTATGTCTATTATGAACAAAGGTAAATATTACTAGTGCCATTGTTTGATAGATTTTTGTCCTAATTTTGTTATAGCATGTGACATTATGCATCACAATTATAACTAAACCATATTAGAAATGTATGGTGTTTTCATGGAAAAACTTAATTTAAATGCAAATATAATCAACCTAGGCATAAAATATGGTCATTCAAATATGAAATGTAAATATAATGCAATAAACTAAGTGTAGGAGTAAATACAAATACTCTAAACTAAAGTACAAGATATAAAAAATCAAGACATAAGTGTAAACATAATGTAATAAACCTAAAACAACTAAGGAAAAGGGAGGAACAAGAAAATACATTAGTCATAAACCAATTAAAATAAATAAAAATTATAACAAACAAACAAAAACATAAGTAAATAACTAAAGCATAAACTAAAGTAAACAGACACATAGAAGGTAAATAACATAAGTAAGAAAAAAACTACATATATTAACTAAATAAAGGGAAAATAAAAACATTAAAACTATCTATGGTGTAAATAAATGAAACAACCTAAGGCTAATGAAATAAACAAACTAATATAGAAAAGTAATGAGATAAAACTACTTAATGAAACTATTCATTCATTTGTAAGAGAAGTGTTATGATTATAAAAAGGTTTTTCCCATGCCATAAGAAACAATGACATAGGCATTATGGTACAATAATAGAAAGGTGGAATAGAACATTAAGGAAGGGGTGGCTAAGATGACTCCAAATTCCCTAGTCAAGTGTATGTTGCCTACATAATCCCATGGACAGTAAGTCCAACATGGACTTCAGACCAAATGTAGTTCTCCAAGGATTTGGGATAGAATAAAAATTGATGATATGCGAAAAATGATTAATTTTAGAGGAAAATATGAATGGGCTCACAAAATAGTGAGTGTGTAGAGTAAAAAGGGTTGAAACTCACAATTGTGAGGCATAATAACCCAAGAAATGGTGAGAGTTTGGTTTAGGCTAAAACCACATTGAAATATAAAATGTAAGTAAATGGAGTAAAAAGGGTTGGCACTCAAAATCATGAGGCATATGAATCCATGAAATGGTAAGAGTGTGGTTTAGGCTAAAACCACAATGAAAGATAAAAGGTTAGTGTGCATAAATGAAATAGGTTGGTAATTCATAGTGTCCATTACATCTAAGGCTTAAAACAAGGAGATCATAAAATGGAGAGAATGTAAGATAATATGACTCAAAAAATGATGAGAATGCTAAAAAATATGACTCATAAAATGACAAGAGCATTAGACGATATGACTTATAAAATGACAAGATTGTTTTTAGATAAACCTATAACAAGTAATGGTTAATTAAATATGCAAATTAACTTAATCAATGATACTATCTGAGATCACCCATGATGCCCCATGCATCTTATCACTACCTACATAGTCCATGTGGATGTTAGGCTAATGTTGTTCTCCCAAAAATCAGAGGGAACACAATTGATAAATGGTAAAGGAAAATAGAAATGGTCATGGTTGTATAATAGTTTCCCCTTGGTAAAAATCATAAGTCACACCACCTAGAACATAGGTAAAACCTCTAACAAACAAGATCAAAAATCAAGCATAAAATTATTTTTTTCATAGAGTTTTAAATCCTATTTCTAAACTTTTTGATTTTTTAGGTTGATTTTAGGGTTATTTGGTATCTCAAAGCAATAGAGGATTATGAAATATATGATGGGTTAACTCACAAAATGGTTAAGTTTCTCACAAAATATTGATACCATTGGAGTAAGGGTGGCCAAGTAGACCTAAAAAAGCACTATGCATTACCTACATATTACAAATGGACCTCAAGAAACTAATTTTCACCCTATAGTGAAGAACTCAACAAAGTCAAGTTTTTGAACAATAAAATGGTATAATTATAGTCATACAACAATATGTAATTATACAAAACTTGGTAAAAGTGAGGGATGCAATTTCCATAATCACCATCATAATGCTCAAAGATACTGACATTTAAATAATGCATTCAATAGTCCCAAGTCTGAAACATATACTAAAAATACATCTAAATCCAATCATTGATGTTGTCTAAAGTACCAATGGATTGAAATCAAGGTCAAAAAGGGGTAATGAGAGAAGAGAAACAAACTAAGGTAAATAGGAGAGGCACAATGGGAAAATAGCATGGAATAGTTTGAATATATGGTATGGCATGAAGTAAGCAATCCTGAAACATAATACCTCAGGTCACCCAAGCAAAAATTTTATTGGGATGCATTATTTTCATCATATCATTAAGTTCTTCTTCTTCTAGCATAACCAACCTGTATGCCTCGAAACCATAATTAGTGGTAATGATATAGGTTGCTAACTAGTTAGGCTTAACCTTTCACTTTTTCTTGCATTTTACATTGGTGTTTTTTTGTTTTCATTTAAGTATAAGATCACTAAACTTAAATTATTTGTATCAAACTCACCTTTTGTATTGACCACATAATAGGTTTTGATATGCATGAAGGATATTCAAGGCTTCCATTTATTTTTCATCCAGTAATTCTAGTTCCTACAAATGAGCTACTTTGTAATCCGCATTATCAAGGATATGCTTCAGTGAATGTGTATAGAAGGTAACTCAATCTCGATAAGAAGAATGACCTTAGTACCATAGAATAAGGAATAGGTTATAACTTATTAGAGTGACATAATTATTTTGGTAAACCCAAAGAGCACATAATAATTTCAAGTGATAGTCATGACTAACATAATTGACAATTTTCTTGAGGATACTTACAATGGTATTGTTATATGCCTCTACTTAGTGATTGCATTGTGAGAAGTATAGAGTGTAAAAATGTTGGGTAATATGGTATTAAACACAAAGGGATTTTATCTCCTTATTTTTTTATGAACTAACATTATTAGATATAATATTGGAGGGAATGCCATGGTGATAGATGAGGTGATTGAAAATTAACTTGGATATTTGTTTACCAATCATGTAAGTTAGGCGAATGTCTTCCACCCACTTAATGAAGTATTGTGTGGTAGTAAGGATATGTTTATGGACATACGAGCATTTAGGGTTAATATTTCCTATGAGGTAGAGTGCCTACATCAAAAACTACCATGGTGTTGTTAGTGGTTTTAATGTTTGAGCTGGATCATGTATCATCTAACATTGTACACATCTTTTAACATATGTAATGTCATCAACATCCATAGTGGGTCAATAATAGCTAGTACATAGTAAATTTTTGGAAATAATTTCCCCACTAATGTGGTAAATTAAAAAACCTTTTTTAACTTCCCTCAATGCTAATATAGATTCTATTGAAGTTAAATAGTAAAGTAGAATTTCATCAAAGATTCTACGATAAAGTGTAGGTCCAAGTAATGTGTAAAAAGAGGATTGATAGATAAAGGATATTTTTTATGATAAAGGTTAGGTGGTATGATTTAGTTAGGAATTTAATCATACAATTCAACATACAATAAGATTTGGGACCAATAATATCAAAAATCATTTTGATAGTCGAAGGTTTGATATCTACTTAGAAAAGACCCATGCAAAAATTTCAATGAATTCCCTAAGGAGATGATTAATAAGTTCATGTTCCTCCTCAGTGAGGGACATGCCTAGTTTTATCCACTTTGTTTTAGTTATTGTTCCAATATTGACTTTGTAAGTATCCTCCATAAGAATTTTAGAACCATCTTCAAAGAGAATCACTAAGGAAGTAAACTGATTGGAAATACCATAGTCTATTGGCCTAACTGGTTCATCAATTTCACACATATGGGATGAATCAAAATCATTTAATGGTGGAAAGGGCCTTGTAAAAAATACTTATAGACACTCTTGCATAATTTTTTCAAAGTGATAATGTTATTATACACTAATATCTAACCCAAATATGATCATGGTATTGATGGCATCTTGAGCTTCATTCGAAATAAGGTGAATATCCTTATCTAATGGTGCATGAAACAAATTTTCACCAAGAGACTATACCTTTTATTTACTATTACCCTTGTCTAAAATTTACTAATAGAAGGAAATCAGTGCTTGATTTTCTTTTCATTATTATCTAAGGAATTTCACCCACTCTCCAAAAGAGGAAGCAAGATCTAATGTGATAAAAAAACCCTTGTTTATGATATCTTATAGGAATATTGTCTCTTAGGCCCATAAACTCACAAATGGTCTCATCATTTTCAAACTCATTAAGTGATATTGTGGATCCTTCTTGGTATAAATCTTTGAGTTGAGTATGATGGATAAAAAGTGTGAAATGATGAATGATAGGTGTAATGGTGCATATGGCATGAGGGTTAAATAAATTGGTATTGGATAAATACTTGTATCTACTATAATCATATTTTACATCACTACCAGCATTTTTGGATCTATTCTTTTGTGTAGGAACATGGATAAAATATGCAAGGTCAACCCCAAGTGGTTTAAATATGATATCATAAGTTCTTTTGTTTCTAGTCATGGAAAAGGGATAAAAAGTGCCTTGTTGATTTTCCCCCAGGCATCTACCCC
Organism: Torreya grandis; assembly: GCA_037957365.1. Lineage (NCBI taxonomy): Eukaryota > Viridiplantae > Streptophyta > Pinopsida > Cupressales > Taxaceae > Torreya > Torreya grandis. The sequence goes on from JARHVA010000148.1 coordinate 6,652,539, forward strand.
CATAATTTTGATTATCCATGATCTGGTTAGGGATGGGATATTTTTTTCTCTAATAACAATTAGTTAAATCATCATTATAGAGCTTGAAACCATCATCAATAATTGGGTCTTGTTATTGACTAGTGGATAATGTAAAAATAATAGGCTCTTAGGCATTAAATTTTACTTTCTCATTTTATTCCATATGAATGACTTTTACTTTGGGCCTTCTATAGGATTTAGGGGCTTCTTGAAATTTTTCTATGTGAAATGCATTGCACATGAGGTATTCACTTGAACCTTTATGAAAAATGAAAAATATATTGTCTATCTCAGGAAGAGGTGTAAATGAAGTGGAAGTAAGGCTATTGATTCTATGTAATTAGATTATGGTTATTTAATAAGTACATATTAGAACTTTCTAGTTTAGGTTTTAAGATAAAGCAATAATTTTAGCTCATATATTTGACTTCTAAATGCTTGTAGAATTTATATGGATGTAAATATATAGGAACAATCACGTTTATCCTAAAATGGGGAAACTTGATACATTGGTACAATGTAGAAGGTATTTCACAAATCCCATAAATCCATGGTTAGCCCAGAATATTGTTAAATCTAAATCCAAAACATGAAAATGTGTGTTGTAGGTTACAGTCCCAATGACCACTAGAAAAAAAATTATTCCTTGTGACTCTCTTTCTTCATTATTGTAAACCTTGATAGTAATAGTCTTTAGCTAAAGGTCAACTATCATGTAATCAATATGCTTGACTAACCTCAGAGATGCAATGTTGAGGCCTAATCCATTGTCTATGAGGACACATTAAACTTTATTTTTGGGTATGAAAAATTCAATATATAATGGGTTATTATGGAGAGGGAAAGAGATGACATGTCACTTTGGTTGAAGGTAAGTTGTTGGCCAGGAGCTAAGTGTCCTAACAAGGCTTAGAATTTATCTTGCATAATATCATTCAGCACTTAGGATTGGCTTAGAAGTCTAGTAAGGATGTTATTGTGTATAGTGTAGGTAGACAACAAATATAAGATAGATATTTATATAGGCGTCTTTTATAATTGATCCATATTATCATATGCTTTATCTTTAGGATTGATAATTGGTTTACTTTTAGATAGTATGGATGTTTGGATGGGTTCATCGATAGAAATAGGTTGTGGACCTTGAATAGTAAATTTAGTATGCTGAGTTATGATTGCATAATACATATTGAGTGATGGACCAATATATCTAGAAGAAGGGGGAGAAGGGTATGGTAGTCATTGGGTACTATGGATTCTAGTTTCTAACATATGATAAAGGAGGAATATTGACATAAGGAAGTGGTTGATTACTATGTTGTAATGGCCATGGGTGATTGGTTGTTGGTCTAAGATTAATAGTAATATTGGATACATGATCGACTATGATATGTCTTAAAAATTTGTTGTAGTCATGTGTGATGACATGATAGGCACCTTAGTTAGATGGGTCATTCTGACCTTGGTTCCTACTATTCTATGGTTTTACTATTGTTGTCATTATTATTGTTTTAAATATGGTGGTGGTGTTGGCTTATGCTATTATTGATATTATTTTTGTTAATTTTGACTATTGGCATTGTGTTGTGGAAAAGGGTTTTGATAAATACCTAGGATCTAATTAAAATTAGAGGCCCTATTATCTAACTCTATTTCTCCATTTCCTAATATATTCTCAATGAGGTGCATTAAATGCATGCATTGATGTATGGAATTCCATTAGAGAATTATAATCACAAAAATCATGCTTTTTATACCAATTAGGTAAAGTAACACCCTCAAGGAAAGTCTTTGAAATGGGCTAACTAATCATATTGGTAGTAGCTAGTTTTTGGAATATTGATTCAATGGGTTTTCGAATGCCAATATAAATCTATTTATATGTGGTTTACTTCTTAAAGGAGGCATTTATATAGAGGGGGAAGGAGTGAATGCATAAATGGAGTTGGTTATATAAATGGAGTTGGTTGTATAAATAATGTTTGCATCATTTATACATGTCGTGTTTAAATAAATCCATTACCAAAAACATTCTTATTGAGGTTATAGACTTTAGGATTCTTGGAAGTACTAACTTGGGATAGAATAGGATTTTTTCTTTGAATTAGGTTTTGGATCTGATTTGGGCCTTGATGTTGGTTCTATCTCTAGGTAGGAGTGTACAACTTGATTATCCATTTATTTATAAGGTGTTATTAATTTGTAGGCATTTGTCTATAATTTATTCAAACATGCAGGCATACTAAAGCTCTAGGTGATATGATATATCACTTTGTAAGTTATGGGTAAATACCGCTACCAACTATTTATTTGGTAAGTTGCAGAAGTGGTTATCAAGTTCCCTCAATAATTTTAATTAGCTTTACAAACTCTCACCACCCATTTTTTAAGCTTGTCACAAATCAACCATGGTAATCTTGAGTTCAATATTATAGGAGATGTGTTGCACAAAATTCTTGAATAGGTGATCAAATTTAGGCACAAATTTATTTAGAAGTTGGAGAAGCCATTATAAGGCCTATATAGATATACTATGAGGAAAAATGAGAATCAAATAGATATCACTAAAGGCTACTAGCTAGTAAGTAACATAGAATTCTTTTAGATGTTCCTTTGGGTCACCTTTACCTTTTATGTTTTTTAAACTTTAGTGTCTCAAAACCTAGAGGAAATGGTATCTATAGGTAATAAAATTGTAATGGGTATGAATATATTTCATTTAATTTTAACTTTTTTCATTTATTTATAGTATGAAGATCTAAAATTTCATCCTTCACTTTTTAAAATTCATGGGCTAGAGGTGTAAGATGAGAATGAATAGATGGTTTTGGTTGGGTTGTATAAGGTGGGTTACCTTGAGTAGGGAACAATAAAGGAATGGAATACTTAGGAATGTTTATATGGCTGGTCACCTAAATAAGAATATGCATTTTTAGTTATGATTATACTGACGATATGATAAATGTTGTTGGTGAACATTAGGGTTAGGATTTGTAATGTGGCTTTGACTTGGAAGGAACTATGATACGAACAAATGTGTTTGGTGTTGGGGAATGAATTGCATGTGGTTTATTTGGAAGGAATTTATTGATGTTTAGTTTAACCCTATTGTATGAAATGCACATATTGGTGTTGGAGGCTTGTTACAAAAATTGTTGTGTATTAGTCACATGTTATGGATAATTTATATGTTGGGTGTGGGGAAACTATTGCATAGTAGATATTAATTATATGTTAGCCACTTATTATTGGTTTAAAAATTGTTACCTATTGGGTACTTATTTTATGTTAGGGACTTTTTATTGGTTGGTGATAATGTATTGTTGAATAATAAGGGTATTATGTTGATTAGAAAACAATTAAGGTGGTTAATTTACCACTTACAGTGGTGGCACATTAATTTACACCTATTGAGGTGTAAGGTTTGCCAAAACCTATTAGGGTGAAGTGTTTATTTCCACCTTATGTGGTGTGGTATTAGTTTTCACCTGTTAAGGTGAAATATATCTTACCACATAATATGTTGTGGCATTTGATTGTGGTTGATTGCTTACACTTTGATGTATATTTGAGGAAAGAGTTATTTTTGGAGGGATAGTCACATGTTATACTTGTGAGCTAGATGTACCTACCCATTTTTATTGTGATCCAAATGATGTACTTGAATTATGGATCAATTTGGAACCATTTGGAAGAGGTTACTTTGTATAGTGGACTTTAATTGGTGTGTGTTAGGGGAAACCTATGTGTTATCCTCCATATTTTTAAAAGGGGATACTAAAAATTTCATTGATTATTCCTCATTAAAATAACATTAAACATGTCTATTAATTGTGTGGTTTAAGTAAATGAATCCACATGTACATTAGAGTAGCCTACCAAACTAGTTTATAGTCCACTTGATGGAGATAACTCTATAAGAGGTTTACTAATCTATAACAAGCTAGGTTTTATACACTTATTGTACTTGTGCTAATTAGTTATCACTTTGACCTTTTCCTTTAGAAAATTTGACAAGTTCTTGGTTATAAATTGGTATAAGGGATTGAGTTTGACTACAGGAGGATTTATCAAATGGTTGGTCATAAGGTATATGGCTAGGTGATCTAACCAAATAACGTAGGCTTTTCTATGATAAATCGTATGAGAACTTATAACGGACTTCAACCTCTCTAACAATAATCTCATCTTTATTCTCTAAAATATGGTGATAAAAAAATATGGATTTTAATTATCACTATATGGTGTGGCCACAAAATATGGGTTTTGTTGTTAGATAATTTGTGTACTAGGTGGTACATTGGTAAGGTATTTTGTAAAGGGGTCTTATTATTATATTAGATAAGGGGGTTCATTTGTAAGGTATTATTGGAATTTGACTTACCCCTACCTTATGTTAGGGGATGTATGTGTGGGATATGGATATGTATCATATGCTACATTATCATCATAAGGATCATAATCAAAATGGTCACTTGTAATGACGTTCTCGTAATCATGATTATACATAAATATGTTACATGTATATCAAGGCATAGTTAAATCAATGCTCTTTTTCTTTAGGAAAGGTTTGTATAAAGATTCAAACTTTTATAACTTGGTTTAAAAATATCTTTCAATGAAAACTAAAAACTAGGACTAGGTCTAAACTATCACAAAAACACTCATGGACCTTGGATAAAAATGGTAAAAAGGGAAACTTTGTACTTGGTCTTTCCAAAGGTATAAGTTAATTGGAAACTTGAAATTAAAATTTAACTTGGTATAGGATTATGAGATCTTAAACTAAACTAAAAGTAAACTAGGTCCAAGTCTAAGAATGAAATTAAACTAGGTTTTAGTCTAGGAATATGAGATTGGTCTCAGAAAAATAATTGTTCTAGGGCCAAAATTAAAACTAATCTTAATTATAAGGACTATGGATCACAAAAAAAAGGTACACTTGGTCTAGGTGAAATTAGAAACAAGATCAAACTCAATCTTTGTTTAGGTAAAAATATTAAACCAAACAAAAACAAAATCTAAGTAACACAATCTTAGTCCAAAAAGTAAACCACTCAATCCCAATTAGTAGGAAATACTCAAGCTTAAAATAATTTTTCATTGATCAAAATTTGAAAATGGATTTCAAACTTGGTTTGAGAGGCACTTATATTTTAACAAAGTATCATGGATTTGCACAAAGAGCATAAAAACACCTCTTAGAAACTAAAGCATGAATGGTTTTTCAATATTTTGGACTAAGGAAAATGGTTTTAAACAAATTAGGTAACAAAAAATTCTTGGTGAAAATGTGTATGAATTTATTTAAATTGTCCATAATGATTTTAGACTCAACATATAAGTGAATAAAAAATAATGAGTACATGCTCATATCCTAATAACTAACACAAGGTTTCATCATATCCACCAAAATTTGTTGATATACTTGTTCTTGAGAGGAATTAAGAGTTAATACAATAAATAAAAGTACACATAGTTAGAAGCTTTTATCCACCTCTATATCTCAATACTTGTATGTGGCATAGAAAGTAGAGCACCAAAGTAACTAAGCATTGGTAAGATAATCTAGGATAAGTAAGGTCTCTTATTTTAAATGTTTTTCATTATATTCCTAGATGGTCCACAAGTACCAAAGAATAATTGGGCATAATAAAATATTCATCAAGTGGATGAAAAACTATATAACTTGTTACAAGAGGGTTTTAGCCTTTTATAAACTAGTTCATCTATCAATTTCTCAATGAAGTGTGATGTCTACAATGTGAATTCTCTAAGTATCCATTCAACTTGTTAGGTTAACTACTCAACCATTTTCAAATTGAATGGCATGCAAAATTTATATATCCCACCTGATAAGTAGGGTTGGTATGATATTGGGAGATGAAACTCCAAGTCAATGCACCCCTATAGAACTTGAGAGGAGGTAATGAACTCCTTCTCACTAATCTAAAAAGAAAAGAAAAAGGGAGAAATTTGATTCTAAGTCACCCACATTCAAGAAAATGAGGGAAGAGCATACACAACTTGAAATTTAGGCTACAAGGAACACATAGTTTAGTCATGTTTCTGAGTCATCCTAAAAAGGGGAGAACATATGCATGACTTTGATAAAAAATGCTAAAAATAAAAATGTGAAAGAAAGGAATTTAAAACACAAAAATGGAAATGTTATTGAGAAACCTTTCTTAAAATTTAAAAATAAAAACTTGTTTTGTTGAAACTCATTTGGTTGATTTTAAAACAGTAAATGAAATATTTAAAAACTTTGAAGTAAAAAATGTTTTAAGATTAAAAAATAAAAAGGACCTTGCTTGGTGTATCAAACTTATTATTTTTTCCTTGTACCCTATATCAAATGATCACTGGATTAATTTGTGTTGGCTAAGTTGTAAAATTACATAAAAATTTTGAATTTTTTGAAGTCTCAGGTTTATGTCTCAAAGCAAAGTCACCATTTAGCAGTCTGCATTGTCACCATTTTCTTGCAAAATAAAAAACACAAAATCTATCAAACTCACCATTTAGTAGTCATAAAGTCATTGATTATCAAAATCAAAGTCATTTTTTTCTATAAAAAGGTGGAAAAGTTGTCAATGTTCAAGGTCAAAGTTTTCAATTTCATGGGAAATTTATAGAAAACTAAAAATATGAAGAACCATCAAAGTTGTTTTCTAGTTATGAATTCATTATTTTCATGAAAAACATTGTGTTGTTTCCAATACACATGTTGAATTTTCCATTTTCTAGGCAAATAAAAAATCACAATTTGATGAAAACAAACTAAAAATACGAACATTAATGAGATTTTTTGGGTTTTTAAGAGTCCCAAAGTACTCTTAAGATGAATTTGGGTTACATGGTCCCACTAGGCATCCATGCCATTATGTAACATAGGAATCTAAAGAAAATGTTAGTTAAACATTAGTATATAAATCTAAAAATTAATTCAAGACTAACATTCTATGCCTAAATACTTGGGTGAGAAAATGATCGATAAATTAAAATCCAAGAATAAGACAAAGAACTAATTTTACCTTGATATTCTTACTCGTTAATCAACATAAGAAAGGGTTTGTTTTTAGCTTGTGGATAATGTGTTTTTTTTCAATGATATGAATGAATCATCTCCCATTATTATTTTTATTATTGGCTTGGATTGAGATCATTATGAAGCTTCCTCTTAATATTTCTACATGATAAGTTTGGCTTAATAATCTTATTGAATAATGGTCATGGCCTAGGTATTTATAAAATGACTAAAATGATATGAACCATCCATGTTAATGAATGGTTTAAAATCAATTTAACTTTAGAGACAAATTGTAATAAATATTTCAATTAATATTTGAAAGAATGGAGCAATCAGTAGGGATGGTTCAATATTTCTAATATTTGTTGCATTCATATTGATATTTTGTATTTTTTACTCTGAGCTTGATGACATCATACTTTTTGATATTTATTGATTTTATGAAATTCCTAAAATAGAAATTCATCAATTTGATATGTATTTTTCACCTAAGAATTTAATTGTATTTAATTATTTAAATGAATCTAGTTAAGATTATTTGTAATTTTTAGAATTTGATTAATTATCATGCATTATTAGTCAAAAATGTCAAGTTACTAGGTCATAATTTGAATGGAAGTGAATCAATGACAATTATCATTGTGTATACATTTCTACCCAAAATATAGAAGACTCAACATGATTTAGGGCATTTACATTAAATATGTATATGAATTTGAGCATTTCATTGATTTCTAGCCTTAATGTGTGTTATTTTCTAGACATGGGTTGCTTGTACATTTAGACATGGAAGTGGTTAAAAAGGAGTGTCTATAGGTGATATTCCAATTATGTGTAATGTAATTTTCCATAAAATAGGTCAAAATGAATCAAAAATTATGATGGGGAATGGGTAGTTGATGAAATGTAAAAATCAGGGCCAAGGGTATTTATTAGGCCTAATGAAATAAATTTCTATGCTCAATGAATTGTATCATTTGAGACAGTTTTTAAGGGAGATTAAAATTTTCCTAGTCAATACCAGAGGGTATGGATGATGTAGTTAATTGAAGTGTTGGATTAAAATATATGGTATGGTTGATACATTAATAAATTTATCAAATTAATTAATATGTTACAATATATTTAGTGGTATTAAGATACACAAATGGCTAGTGTAGCTCATAATGAGTCCAATACAATATAAAAGGTTAGCATGGTCAATATGGTGGGTTATAGTAGTTGCAGTAGGAGTAATTCTAACCATGACAAAAAAAGTTAGGTGTCATTCTGATGTAGTAGAAAAATGAGAAAAATGTTATTTTTTATTTTTTATTTTTTATATTCTCATTATTTATTTCAAAATTTGAATATCAAAATGTGATTATGATTTATAATTTGATATTTATCAAAGACACTAAAGACTATGGTAGAAAAATGATGTGAGTTAACTATAATTTTTTTGGGAGAGATTATTAGTGGTTCATTAAGTGTAGCTAGTAACTCTAAGCCTAGGTGGGATTATGCAGATTTGTCAAACACTACTCAAATCAAAGCTAATTTTCATGTATTAGGGTGATGGGTGAGACTCTTCAATACATTTAGGTGGGTTTTGGAAGGGGATACCATTGAGGTAGGTATCAACTTAGAGGATGTACATGAGATTTTTGGGATACTTATCATAGTTACACCTATGGTGTCTAATACCCAAAACATGGTAGGTGAAATATAAGATCTAACATAATGGGATACTGAATCAAATAGTTATAATGATTGGAAACTCATCATATGATTATTTGAGGTGTATGTGCCACACATTTTGGATATCTACAAAGACTTGATCAAACTTATGAAAAGTGGTGTGTTGTGTCATAAGTCTGATGAGGTTGTGCCACTATACATCATAGCTATATTTAACTTAATAATGGAACAAGGCATATTCTTTTATAAGGAATCAGTTATATGGGTACAACTGGTACATGATTATTGCAACATTTTGAGTAGAAGAAAAAAGACTATATTTTTGGTCATACTTTTTACTAGTTATATTTATGAGAGACTCTTATTGTACAAACCTATGATAATTGTTCATGATATATATATGATCACCTCCCATGAGTGAGGAGGTGTATTCATGCCCATGTTGTTTGATTGATCAAACATATGATAATATTGGATACCATACAAAGATATCAGATCACATGGATGCCTTACATAAGTATTGTGGAAGAGTGGCCATCATGGTAGACCATATTACAATCAAACATTTGTAATTTCATTAAAATCCATTATATCTAATGGTATCATTACACTTTTCTAACTATTTCTTAAGTTAGTTTGGTCTTACTCAATTGGAAAATACTTTAGTTTCCCCAAGATATTAGGTGAGACATGTTATGGATGTGTAAGGAAATTACTTAGATGATTCAAAATAGTATAATTATATAGGAAATAATTAAGAGTAGAATAAGTAGATACACAAAAATAATTGGTGAAAGAGTAGAATACTTGAATATTATGGTTGAGCCACTTTGAGGGGTAAACCTCCAAAATAGTTCAATAAGAACAAAATTAACCATATGATCATGAAATAATAACCACTACTTCATATATATACTCTACTTATCCATGGTTATTATATAGGCCAACCATAATAAGAACATAGAAAATGCAACAAGTTAATATGAAGATGTGTAAGACACAAGTCAGCCATACATATCCCTAGATGCACTATAGGTTAAGGGAATAACATGCCCCACCCCTTCAAAATAATCTTGTCCTCAATGTTGAATCAAACCAAGATGTTTTTTTTAGGAATTATTCATCTTCCTATGTGGCATATTTAGAATGCATGTTATTCCATTTGATCAAATATTGTTTAATGGCTGTAGTCCATAGTTACTTAGTGTGCATGTGAATGATATCCTTAGGCTCTGTAATGACTCTAACTTCTTCATATAATTTAATTAATTTAGTTTGAGTGGAAACTCTATGTTTAATTACTTTCTTTAGGCAAAATACATAGAATACCACTGTATGTGAGTGACTAGGGGTAATTCTAACTTATTAGCCACACTACCAATTTTCCACATGATCTGGTAAGGGCCATAATACTTTGGTGATAAATTTTTATAGTTTTTATATTTATTTATAGACATATACTTATGTGGATGAAAAAACATAAATACCTTATCATCTATGTCAAAATACTACCCACTATGGTATTGATCTAATTACTAATTCATTCAATTTTATACCATCACTAAATTTTCTCCCAAACTAAATAACACCTATTATTGATGGTGAATGTTTTCCTCAATAGCTTGAAATTTGGGATCCACTATCAAAACTAAAATTATGAATGGTAGGTTATACCCATACAATGCCACAAAGGGGGACATCTTTGAAGAAGTGTGAAAATAAGTGTTATACCACCATTTAATAAGTGGCATCTAATGAACCCATTTTTCCTAATTGTTAAAAACAAAATAACAAAGATACCCTTAGAGAAATTTGTTGACTACCTTTGTTTGTTTATTATATTGAGTATAATAGGATGATATATGAGCTAACTAGGTACCCTAACATGCAAATAATTTAGTCTAAAAATTACTAGTAAATATGGGATTTCAGTCACTTAAAATGATCTTTGGAGTGCCATGAATTTTTTAAACTATATTGAGAAAATAAAAAACTACTATAATGGAAACAAATGGTTATGATAAGGATAAAAAATGAGCATACTTGGTGAGTCAATCCAAAACTACCATGATAACATTTTTACCCTCAGACCTTGGTAACCCTATAATGAAATCCACAGAAACCTATTCCCAATGTTTTCTAGGGATGGATAAAGTTTGGAAAAGACTTGAGGTTTTAATGGTTTCACCTTTATTTTGTTGGCATATAATGCATTTAACCACATATTTATGAACATCCCCTTTGATTCCTTTCCAGAATAATAGCAAACATAGGGGAATCTAAAAAATAGTCTCCCATAGAAAGCTTAATACTATGACATTTTCTAGAACAGTTGACCATGCCACCATCTGTAATCATGACCTAAAAGTCTAGATGTGGGTAAATGAAATTATTCAAATGAGCAGCCAAATTACCATTGATAAATTTATGTGTACACCCAGAGTCAATTAACATAGTCACCTTCTATTTATTCAATAACCCTACCACCTTAATACTTTGAGGATTACTAATGCCTAAAGTACATGATAGGAAATATTAGGTTGAGAATCTTTAGATTCATCCTCAGGTTCTTCTAACCATTCCCCTAAAGCCTCCTCATCATTAGCACCATCAATGTAAAACAAATTATTTTATCACATTGATTCCCTTTGATCCATTTTCTATTAGAATCAAAACAAAAACCTTTTGCACACTTTTCTTCCACTTGTTGAGGTGTCATTCTAGTAAGTTGATGAAATGATGGTGTTAGAAATATGCATTTATGAACATTGGTGAAAGTTCATCTGATCAAGTATTTTTCCTCAACCATGTATGCCTTTGGTATGGCCTCAGATATAGTACTAGGATGAAACATGCAAACCTCTAATTAGATGCTATCTTTAAGGCCACCCAAAAATAGGTTAGTCAAATTTTCCTTAGTGATGTATGCCACACGTAAGGAGAGATTCTAAAATTATCGAATGTAGTCCTAGTTTGGCATAACTTAGCTAGCTGACTAAAGTAATTTTTAGAGATATTATTGTGATATTAGATTTGTAACTCCTTAGAAAATATTGATCATGAAATTGGGACACCCTTCTTTTTCTTTTGACCACACAACCAAAAATACAAATGAATGGATCAGGTTCTAGATAGAGAGAAGTCATAACCACTTTTTTGTGAACATGGAGCTTGATGAAGGTCAAATAAATTTTCAGCTAAGTGAGTGTATAATTACCATCAAACTTGTATGGGTTCACTTTTGACAACATCGGCTTAGGTCTAGAATCAGTATTGGTATTATTTAGAATAAGAGAACCATATTGAAGAGGTGGATGATTATTTTGTAGTGGCTGAGCTAACAAGTTGGCTAATTTCCCAAATATCTTTTATAATTGATTCTTTATGCTATCCAAGTCCCCTCTCAAACCTATAATGTCCCCTTAAATCATACCAAAATCATCTTTTTTCATCATGCCCTATAACTCTAACTTAAGTTGTTGAACTACCTCCAAAATAGATGGATAAAAAGTTTTAGATTCCATGCCATCCTTGTGAGGAGTTTTTGGAGTTTATTTCCCTATTTCTCATATATACAAGTGTTTGGACTAATCACACAGAAACCCTAGGAGGGTTTTAGCCCCAAAAAAATGTATCATTGAAATACGCTATTGTGATCATCTCATTAAGATGACTCTAACTACTGTTATTATGCATAAGGGTGAAAATGTTTGACCAAAAAAATTGTACTAGTGGAATACATTTTTACAATCATCTCACAAAGATGAATCTAGTGAATACTAATTTGAACAAGGTTAAAAAAATTCTAGACTTAGTTTTTCTCTTTCTTTCTTTCTTTATTTTCTTACCTAGAATATATGTTTTTTTCTTTTTTTGTAAAAAAACTTCATGAACAATAATATGGTGATGAAAAAATAAAATCATCTAAGATCATAAGTTATGTTTTTGTTCACTATTTAAGTCATCTTGGTCAACATGAGGCTTTCCAAGTCCCTACATAAGGTTTGAGAACATGAAAATCTAAATCACTTAAAGTAAAGTCTATACAAGCATTCCATCTATTCCCAAACTCAAGATATAAGTATAGGCCTATGAAATTAATGAAGTGCTTGTTTGTACCTATAAGGACCCAAGTGCTTCAAGTAAGATGTGCATAGGCATTCCTTACCTAGACCTGAACCAAAAATAGATGGGTGTATATCTATTTTGACTAAGGTTTTAGCTTCTTTCCACTAGTACCACAACGTAACCTAATGCTCACTTATCATCAAGAAGTTCTTGATTCATTGAAGAATAGTGTTAGTTCTTCACATGGTGACCCAGCACTCATCCAAGGTAATTTTATTTATATTAGAACTTTGAGATACACCATTGGCTGAAGGAAAGGTGACCTATGCATGAACATGGATCAAATCTAATGAACCCAAAAGATACCATGTGGCATCATTCTAAGAGCTCATAGATGAACTAGCCATTGGAATTCAAATCCATGGGATATGTGTATAAATACCTCATCTCATGATCAAGTTCATTAAAATCAAAGCCACCATGCATCCTAGTATGATCCAATAGTCCACAAGATGATTTTATGTGTCCCAAGAATAATATAAGAGCCTTTTGAGATTAATAAATATAAGCACCTAGACTATTATATCTAAGACTCAATGGTGTAAAACTTTTCATGGCCCCTCTTAAGAGTGATAATTGTCCCTCTAAACGACCCATGTCATTCCCATGCTACCCCTAGCTAATAATACAAAGGACTCCTCTAAGATCCCACTATGATGATTCATGTTCCCATCCAAACCACATGTTTAATACAAAGTTGTCTACATCTCTCAATAGGGTCCCTAAGAGAAATCAAAAGGTGCCATATGGTGGGAAACAATGAGTCATCAACATAGAACTACATCTAGAGCACCTGAGACCAATAAAAAATTACCACATGTCTAAACTTGAGCTGACTAAGTGACTTAGTCAAATTTAAGCCCCATGAATGCCTAACTGGATCTGATGTGGCATGCCACATATCAAGAGGTAGTTAGAGGTAGTTGAGTAAGGTTTAGGATGTGTCAGAGCTAGTAAATGTATAAGAAATTGTTAGATGTTAGAATACGAGTATACGCCACTCTCTAACCTTGTGAAGGAAATCTTTTGTTCTTCCATAAACATGTGTGCCTTAATATAATCTTGTCACCAACTCCAAATCTGATCTACTAGATATAATTTAAAGGTATGGCCACAATGATGCAAAGGAATTAAAAGATGAACCCATCAACCCAAATGGTGTATTTATTGTAAAACAAGATTATTCACTATAAAATCCTAGTTATTCACTTATAAAAAGGTCAACATTTTTGAGTAACCTCATGCTGCTAAAATTTACCTTCCAAGAGCACTTGTATTGGCTAAATCTTGTAGACTAATTAAAATTAAGTTCACCTCCTTTTGTTCTTCTAATGTTCTATGTGTTATTTATTTTTTTATAATTATTTGTGGGTAATGTTTTCCCCTTTCATCATTTTCCATTATTATCACCTCCTCATTGAACTTAAAACTCACTTACAAGTCATATATTATGTGCATTTGGATCTATGTTGATATTATCTATGGATCATTTATCATCCCTCTTAGTGTCACATTGCATTACTACCCCTCTATGAAAAATACTTATGCATTTTGAGTGTCTTTTATGGAATATGTGTGGAGACATCCTATTCTCAAAGGTTTGTAGTGTCTTTATGGTAGTAGGAACACTCACTCTATTCTAGGTGCCTTGCCTCTTTTACTTTCAACATCTCTTACATTTTCCCTCCCCTTTTCCCTCAAAATTTTAGGTTTAGGTCTATGGTATATTCACCTTTCTATTCTTTAGGCATACACATTGGTCTTAAACTAGGTACATTTAGAATAGAAAGAATTCGGCCTACTCCATATGCTCATCCCAAGGAGTGCAAAGGTCCCACACCTTGGGGACATTCCCATCATTAAAATAAGACAACTGGTGTTGACATATGTAGCTAACTAATAATACTTCCTCACATAATGCCATATACTCTTACATGTCATACAAGACCTCACCACAAAGTTCCCCTATACTGTAGAACATCCATGGGTGTACATTACAAATAATAATAGTTTGTGGTATGCCCAGTGGGACAAACATTTAGAGAAAGAGATAAGGAATTTGTGGTATCTTTAACTAATAAGTGTAGTAAACACTCAATAGGATCACCTATCAACTCTAAACATATTTGGTCTATAAATACCACCCTACTATCTACATTCTAAGAGAGATAAGATCATCTACAAGAGGCATTGGTTTCCATTTCACTTAACTTCTAGTGCCATCTAGATGAAGGAGAGTTAGAGCTTCTTTGTCTCTTATTAATAGTGGTAAAAGATGGTCATCCCCTAAAGCACAATCCACCCCTCTATTTAAAAGGTTTTCCATGCCTAGAGGGGGCCTATTACCAATCCCATTCATGGTTGTACTAAGGAATCAAGAATTTGTGCCTTTTAACTGAGGTAGTATATTAGTTCTCACATAGTATTATGACATCTTGGTGGAAACCCTCAAAAGTTTGTCATATTTCATAGGTGAAAATTAAACTTCACCTAGGGAACATATTCAAGATATTGCAAATATCTACTTAGTGAACCATGTCACTAAGGATAATGTTTCAATTAAGTTACTTGCTTTCTAATTCAAGGGGAAAACCCTCCAATGGTATTAAGGCTTCAAACCAAACTCCATTCATAGTTGGGATGAGATTGGTGAAGAATTATGTAAGTAGTTTGAAGATCAGAGTGATCACTTGTCCCTGATAGAGTAGTTCATAACTATAAATAAATCCTTTCATGAGATGATGGTTAACTTCAACTTCAAATTTTATAGGGTTTGGGATAGATTCCAACCTTTGTGTAATCCATCTCCAAACACTAAATTTTTATATTTTCTAAAAACCCTTAATAGTGATATAGTTGTGATGATTTAGTCCATTAGAGGTGTAGTCTTAAATCATGCCTATTAAGTTATGGTACATGTAAATAACTATTTGATTCAAGCAAGAAATATTGTGCCTAGACCCCCTATTAATATATTTGTGGATCCTCTTCCTAGCCAAGCATCTGCATAACCTATTATAATGCCTATCCCTATCATGGCAAGTTCACCTACTTCATCCATTATCTCATCCAATGAATTTCATGAAGTGAAATAATTACTATAGAGTTTTGGGAAGAAAATTATTGCTCTCAAAATATAACAAGTGCAGTATCCCAAATCTCATCAACCCTTTGTTCAACAATACTAGGTCAAATAGACATCCCTACCAAGGTGGCATGTAAAACCATAATAAACTCATGTAACAGAGCACCTTATGCACAAAATTTTATGTTTCTAGTACTTATAGAGCCCTTATCCTAGTATAAAACAACCTAGTATAGGATTCTAAATGGTTCTCCCCATGCAACCAACTACATAATCAAGCCACATGCATAAGTATAGTCATGAACTAGGTGATTATGGTACAAAGTTTTCCTCATTTACAAAAAGCAAACAAGTAGTTCAACTCCACATATGGGAAAATTATAGGCATCATCTCAACTATAGGATGGGTCTACTTTTCTTAATTAGCAAGAAGATGATTTTAACTATGTAAATCAAGGTAGCACGCCTAGTGGAAGAAACACTCTAGTTTATTTCAATATGTGTTTCAAGAGGAGAGATATAAAGTAATCCATACCAATTGTGTCCCCCTTACCTTCTACACCCTAGATCACTCATGTTGGTACATAATTTAAGGTACCCATATAAACTTTGCACCCAAAAAAGGCTATGTAGGAGGGACCACCTTAAACTAATGCATCAACACTAGAAGATAGCATTCCCTCAAGGCCACCACCAAAATTATCACAAGTTCCATTCAATATAATAGAGTAAATAAAGAAAATTAACCTCAATGTAACTATGTTGGATGTGCACACTATTCTATCTCAACAAAAAAAATTATAGGATGAGCTAAAAGGTATTCAAGAATATAAGGCACCCTAATTATTTCCCACCACCTCTACAAATCTATTCCAACCAAAAATTGAATAAGTGTAGGTGTACAGAGTTAATAATCCACCTCCATTTTATGTCTTCTTAATCATTAACCAACATCTATTATATAACTATATGATTAATTTAGGTGCAACAAGCTCAGTGATGCCCTAAAAGATCATAAATACATTGGGAGTTATGTATTTCCCTATTTCAAAAGGAGTGGTCCATCTTAATGGCATGATGGTCAAAGCTATAGGGGTCATAAAATATTTGAATCTTACACTACATTCATGCCCATGCCTCTCCATTACATAGGACATTATATTCATTGACTTACCTCCCTACTTCACCATCTACATCTATTGAGACTTCACAATAAATATGGGTGGTTATTTATCATTAGATTAGTCACATATGTTACTAATAACTAGATATGGGACAAAAGTGACCATAAGGGTAGAACCTATTTTCTAGAGCCATGTTGAGCCATACTGTCCTAGCCCAATTGAGCAAAATTATGTAATGTTTAACCAAGAAGAGAATTTGATTCTCTGTGAGGCTATAACACTATTAGAAGAGATCTCAGATGACTTATTAGATGAATGGGTGAGTGAAAATTTTGAGTGTCATCCATATGATAATGTATAGATAGGGCTAGGTACATATTTGATCATGGAGAAGGACTTCATGCTTCTTAAACTCACAAAATCACACAAGAATCTTGAAAGTATGTGGTAATTATACTTTGATGGTTCCTGAAGTAAGGATGGCACAAGATCTAGCATCATTTTGGTCTTGCCCCAAAATAATAAATACCTCCATGACTTTAGACTATAATTCACTTATATGAATAATTTTTTTGAGTATGAAGAATTGATCCAAGGCCTTTATCTTGCACATAAGAAAGTAATCAAGGTACTATAGGCATTAGGTGATAGTGAACTAGTTGTCAACCATGGTAAAGCATAGAGAAAGATCAAGAATGGATTAATGAAATCCTACAAGCATAGAGTATGGGATATGATTGAAAGATTCAAAGAATTCATCATCATTACCATACCAAGAGCACAAAATGTGAATATAGATAGGCATGTGACCATTGACATGTAGTATGATATCCCACACAACATAATGGAGTCCAAATATCCAAACAAACTCATGGTTAGACTAGTAGTTCCTAACAATATGAAGAATTGGAAAGTATTCAAGAGTGATAAATAGATCATTAGGTTTCTATAGGATGAGGCAGAGTTTTTTGCCTTCAACTAGGCATACCTATGAGCCTAATATAAAGAGTAAGTCATCAAATTAAGGGGAAATAAGCTATAAAAAGGGCTAGTCACCCTAGAAAGCATCTTCAATTCTGATGACCAATTCAAAGGTGAGAGACATAACATGACTATAAAGGAGGATATCTCTATGCCTATAATCATTTCAAAAGGGAAGACTCTAAAAGCTAATAGGGAATTTTCCCCACCAAAGAATGAGAGATTTATTTAACTCAGTAGGAGATATGATGACATATTTGCATGGAGTTATAAGTATCTTAGAGGCTTTTATCCAATCTTAGTTTAACACATAATCAAGCTCCATCTTGATGCACAACATGTGTGCCAAAAGTAAAAACCTATCAATCCAAAGTTGGAGCCATTGATACATAAGGAGATATCAAATCTCATTTAGGCTAGTATAATACTTTCGATAAATCACTCCTCATGAGTCACCAACTTGGTACTAGTGTGGAAAAATAATGAGGAGAAACATCTCTATGTAGACTTTAGAGACATGAAAAAGGTTTCTCTCAAAGACAACTACCCTCTCCCACAAATAGAAAAAATCTTACAAATGGTCACAGGTGCAAAAATATTTTCACTATTGGATGGTTATTCAAGATATAACCAAATCCTCATGTAGGAATGTGACCATTACAAGACTATGTTCACCAATAAGTTGGGAACCTTTGCATACCAATGCATTTCATTTGGTATGACAAAGGTAGGAGTAAATTTTTAGAGAGATATGGATATGGCATGCAAGGAAATTTTTAACAAATCATCTTGATATACCTTGATGATATAATTATTTTCTCTAATAATGTATAAGATCATTTGTGCCATCTAGAACCAGTTTTTCAAAGCTATTAAGAGTTTGGAATAACTCTGAACCCTAATAAATGCATTTTTAGAGTTCATGAAGGCATACTCCTAGGGCACATTATTTCCAAGGAGTGACTTGTATTTGATCTAGATCACATTTATGCAATCTCATTTCTTCCCCTTTTGAGCCATAAGAAGAGTCTCTCGAGCTTCTTAGTAATAATCAACTTTGTCAAAAGATTCATGCCTAGTTTTGCCACCCTAACCAATCCCCTCACTATGATGCTAAAGAATAATGTTGTGTTTAGTTATAATCATGTGTTTATGCTCAGACCAAATGTGTCCGAAAGAGCCCGATAAGCATGCTATTATATAAGCTCCCACTCTGATCAATCCTAGCTATAGCAAGGATTTCATCCTTTATGCATTTGATGGGATTGAAGGCGTCTCAGCTATCTTTATGCAACAAAATAATGATCGTTTAGAGTAGCCAATTCCATTCTTCAACTAGGCACTGAAATATTATATGATATGTTATATCTTCATGTAGAATCTTACCCTCATTATTATGAGAGTGCTCAATAAATTTATACATATGTTCTCCAAAAACAAAATTTAACTCATAGTCACACATGTAAGCATCAAGGAGTTTCTACACAGTAAGGACATCAACAAAAAAAGGGCTAGTTAGATCATAAAGGTGATGGAATATGACATAGACATCTAAGTCACCAAGATAGTACAAGGAAAAGAACTCTATCATAAATTGGCTAAAGTGTAAAAACTAGAAGATGATGAAGTATTGGTGATGCATGAGGAGGAGCGTACAAGCCCAAAAGCCTCAACTAACTAGGTGCAAGATATGAGAGCCTTCCTTTAGCATAACATATATCCCCTTGGCATTGATAAGGCTAAGCACAAGAATTTTAGGTTGCATTCCATTCCCTATGTACTCATAGAAGGTGTACTTTTCTATAAATATCTCAATATAATTCTTTTGAGGTGCATAAAATTAGATCAAACAAGAAAAGCTCTTTATGAATTCTATGACAGCCCTATAAGAGGCCATTATTTACCTATGAGAACTATTGTGCAAATCATGTCAAATGGATATTATTTGACAACTCTATTAAAATATTCACACACATATGTGTGAATTTGTAAGAAATTCACCTTCTTTGTAGGCAAACAAAGGTTAGCAGCATTACCATTGCACCAAATACAATCTAATAAACCCTTTACACAATGGGGTCTAGATTTCATAGGTATGATTAACCTCACATCAAGCAATGGGAATAGAGGAATATCATAGCCACATAATATGTCATAAGGTGGATGAAAGTGGTGATACTCAAAGAGGCTAATGAGACATCCATCCTCAACTTTTATGAAGGCATTATGATGAGATTTGGCATCCCCACCACCATTATCTTCGATAATACACTAGCCTTCCTTAGAACCAAGATCAATGAATGGGCCATCAATCATAATATCTATATAAGCACTTTATTTAATTATTACCCTCAAGGTAATGGTCTAGCCAATTCCAAAAACAAGAATCTGATTCACATTATAAAAAGGACTCTAGAGGATAACTAATGAGAGTGGCATATGAAGCTTAAAACTACCCTTTGGGTTGATTGAATCACACCCAAGAAAGTGTTGGGAATTTTTCCATTCATTTTAGTCCATGTAAGGGAGTTAAAATTAACTACATCCATCAAGTTACCTTCATTAAAACTCATACATCAATTGGAGTTGATCAAGAATGATCCCCTCATTGTAAGATTAGTTGATTTAATGGATATCAAAGAAAATAGAGCATAAGTTATGCACACCATGGAGTTATGACAGACATAGACTAAGAGGGTTTTTGATAAGAGAGACAGTGATAAGAGTTTTGAAAAAGGATATTTAGTGTTCAAATAGGATGCAAATAGAGGAAAATCTGGAAGGCATACTAAGTTTGATGTAATATGGAGTAGCCCATATACCATAACTAGTTGTGAGTAACCCAATGCCTTCCAACTTGATAAATTAAATGGGGAGGAGCTACCTATCCCAGTTAATGAGATTCATATCAAGCACTATCTCCACTAACCCTTGTAGTAGATTAGATGTTTTATTTCCCTAAGCACTTTTAATGCCTTGTTTTAGAGTAGTTCCAATTCCTCCAAGTACTTGTGCACATTGTTTCTCTTATCTTAGGTCTTTTTCTTCTAAGTGCCTTTGGCATAGTTCTTGTTTTGTTAGGTGAAGTCTTAATTCATTAAAAAAATTAAATGTATACAAATAAGAACATTCATAAATACAAAGACTAAATTTTTTAAAGACTCCATGCCTAATGAATTGATCAAAGGCTACTAGATTCCTATTTAGTAGTCAAATGGCCTATAGAGGTTGCCATAAGTGTTGAATTTTAAGTCACCCTAGTTAGTGTGAGGATTTATAGATCCCTAAAGAATGTTTATGCACATGTAAAATTGTAATCACTTCAAGTAAAGTCTAAGCAAGCATTCCATCCATGCCCAAGCCTAAGATAGAAACACAGGCTCATGCAAGTAATGAAGTGGTGGTTTGCACCTATGAGGACCCATGTGCTTTGATCAAAATGTGTGTAAGTGTTCCCTACCTAAACTAAAGCCCAAAATAGATGAGCATAGGTATATTTTGATTAAATTTTTGGCTTCCTTTTTTTACTACCACATGGAAACCCAACACTAGCTTATCACTAAGAAGTTCTCAATTTTCCCAAGAGTAGCATCAACTCTCCATGTGGAAACCCAACACTCATCCAAGGCAAGTTTATTTCTCTTAGAACTTTAAGCTATACTATTGGGTATAGGAAAGGTGCTCTATACATGACACATGGAGAAAATATACTAAACCCAAAAGATACCATGTGGTGTCATCTTGAGAGATCTTAAATGAACTAGCCATTAGAAATCAAATCCATGGGCTACATGTATAAATCCCTCATCTTGTGAGTAAGTAAATTTAAATATAATCCACCATGTATCCTAATATGATCTAGAAGTCTACAAGATGATTCCATGTGTCCTAAGCATAACATGAGAGCCTTCTAAGATTAATAAGTGTAAGCACCCAAATCATCAAATCTAAAACTTGATGGTGTACATTTATTCACATCCCCTCTTAAGAGTGATAAGTTTCCCTACAAATGGCATGTGTCATGCTTTCACTAATCCTATATAACAATCCAAAAGACTCCTCTAAGAGCCTGATAAGATGATGCATGTCTCCATTTGAGCTACACATTTAATATAAATTTGTTGACATATATCAATAGGGTCCCCAAAAGCAATCAAAAGGTGCCATGTGTTTGGGAATAATGAGTCATCCACATAGAGCCACATCTATATCACCTGAGACAAATAAGAAAGTGTCTTGCATCCTGACTTGAGCTAACTAAGTGGCTTGGTCACATTTAAGCCTCATTAATGCCTAGATGGATCTGATGTGGCATGACACATATCAAGAGGTAGTTGATTGAGGCCTAAGATGTATCAAAGATATTAAATGTAGAAGTGATTGTCAGACATAAAACTATGAGTACACACAACTCTCTAACCTTGTTAAGTAAATCTCCCATTCTTATATGCACACATGTACCCTTAAAAAATCCTACCACCAACTCCAGATCTAATCTACCAAATAAAATTTAAAGGCATGGCCATAGTGTCGTAAAGGAATTAAAAGCTACACCCATTACCCCAAGTGGTGCATTTATTATAAAAAAAGATTGTTCACTATAAAAGCCTAATTCTTCACTTGTAAAAAGGTCAACATTTTTTAGAAACATTACACTATTGAAATGTGCCCTCTAAGAGCACTTGCATTGGCTAAATAGTGTAAACTAATGAGAATTAAGTTCACCTCCTTTCATTATTATAATGTTTTATATGTTATTTGTGTTTTTTTATCCTTATATATGGGTAATGTTTTCCCCTTTCACCATTATCCATTCTCATCATCTCCTCATTGAACTTAGAACTCACTTGTAGGTCATATCCTATGTGCATTTAAGTTTGTATTGATATTTTTGGTGGATTGTTTGTCATCCCTCTCAATGTTACACTACATTCCCATACCTATATGAGAAATACTTATGCATTTTGAGCATCCTTGGTGGAATATGTGTGGAGACATATTGTTCTTAAAGTTTTGTAGTGTGTTTATGGAAGTAAGAGTACTTGTTCTATTATAGGCACATCACCTCTTTTAATTTCAACATATCTTACTTTTTCCCTCCCATTTTCCCTCAAAATTTTAGGTTTAAGCTAGTAGTAGATTTACCTTTCTACTCTTTAGGCTTGTGCATTAGGCTTAAACTATGTACATTTAGAATAAAAGGAATCTATCCTACTATGGAGGCTCTTCCCAAGGAGTGTTAGGGTCCCATGCCTTGGGGTTATTTCCATCATTTTGATGATATAACCAATGCTCACATGCATAATTAAGCTATAATACTTCCACTATTAATACCATATACTCTTAGTGCCTTCACTCTTAGTTCCCCACTATAAATTTCCCTTGTGTCATATAACATCCATAGGTGTATGTTTTAAATGAAAATAATTTTTTCAACTTTCTGATGCATAAGATTCTAGATCCAAAAAAAATTCCTTACAAACTTAACCAAATCGATGCTCTGATACCACTTTTAAGGAAATTACTTAGATGATTCACAATATTATAATTATATAGGGCATAATTAAGAGTAGAATAAGTAGATACACAATAATAATTGGTAAAAGAGAAAAATAATTAAATATTATGACTAAGCCACTTTTAGGGTGAAACCTCCACAATAATGCAATAATAACATACTTTACCATATTCTAATGAAATACTAACCACTACCTCATATATATTATACTTATCCATGGTTATTACATATAGCCACCATACTAAGAACATTGATAAATTCAATAATCTAATATGAATATGTGTAAGCCACAAGTCAGCCACACATATCCCTAGATGCACTATAGGTTAATGGCATAACAAGATGCATGGGATGTGGGAGGATGAGGGTAACTAGATATAGAGATCATGGTGAGACCATAATACCCTATAGGGGTGAGATGAAGATAGAGGAAATAGTAATAATAATAGGGAGAGATAGAGGAGGCAAAGAGGTTATAGTTATGCCTCAAAGATAACATAATAACCCTCACGAATATCCATTATAAATTTGGAACATATAGCAATAAACACATATGGGTGCTCAATAAGTTGTAGTGGTCATGCAAGTGATATTTATATGATTCTCACCAGTATGCATCTAAGATATCACTCATGTATTAGGTAGACATGGTGATGTTACTAATATCTTTAATAAGTGAATGTTTTTAATTTTATGATATCAAATTCATTATCTAGATGTAGAGATATGCATGTTAAGTACTAATGATAGATATACTATAGATTTTGATATACATGTGATATCATATGATGATTTGGTTTACATTTTGTAGATTGTATGGTGAAAGAGTATACATTGTGGAATAATTTGGTGGAGGATACCCACCATGATATTTTTGACTCTATTATTCCTTAATATGACACTATAGGTATTCCAAATCACATGGAAATGGTGGACATGTTGGCTAGTTTCAATTGGTTTGAGAGGATTCCAAGGAACTTTGGTGATTATTGTAGTGTCATGGTCATATTTAGATAGAGATAAATATTCCTACATGAATAAAATTGGGTGAGTAAAATTTATATAGGTAGAGGTAGATTGGTTATAAGGACAACACAAGGACTTACAATAATGAATGAAGACACTATAATAGATTATTCATGGTGCATTATAGTGAGCCTTCATGGTGAGTATGGTACCTCAACCACCTAAAGGGGGTAAAGGTTGAATAAATACCTAGATCCTTATATGTATTTAGTTGTAATATTTTATGTATATATGATATATCATGATGTATTAGTGTATAAAACTTAAGCTATTTATATAGAGAGAGATATTTTGTGGGACTCATTTGTGTTATTGGCATGTGTGATTATGATGTATGAGTTTATTTTCATTTCAAAACACATTAAAATTAGATATAATTATATGTTGAAATGTTTTATAATTTATTATGTATTCTTTTTTCCTTTTTATCAAGTGTAATTAAATTCATGATTAAAAATAAGAAAAATCTAAAATTATAAAAAGTTAAAATTTGTAATGAAATTACTTGGATAATTCACATCAATGGAATAATATATCATAGAAATATGAATAGAATAGGTAGATCCAAAACAATAATTGATGAAAGAGAAAAACATTTGATAGATAAGATTGGGCCAGTTTGAGGTGAAACCCTCCACAAGAATGCAATAATAACATAATTTGTAATATGATGGTCAAATATTAACCACCAACTCATATATATACTCTACTTATTCCATGGTTATTCCATGGGCTGACTCTACTAAAAATATAAAAACAAATATAAATCTGACAATAATATATGAAAGGTTATGTAGGCCATAATTTGGGCACACATATCCAAAGACATGCTCTAGCTTAAGGGTGTAATATTCCCTAGCCCTTTAAAAAAACACCCTCAATGTCAAAAAACTTTGGATGTTACTAAATAAAATATTTATCATCTTATGTTGTATCTTCATAGATTAGATTATTCAACTTGATCAAATACTCCTTAATCTCTCTTGTTCTCATCTTTTTAGTGTATGTGTGAAGGATATACTCAAGTTTTATAATGAAAATGCTTCATTTATAGAGTTAATTCAAGTCATTCTATGTAAAAATTCTTTCAAATTACCTTAGTCAAGTAATATACATAAAATACATTAGCTAGGATAGCTCCAACTTGCATGCAACACTGCCAATTTTTTTTCAAGTTCTTATAAGGTCTATAATAATTAGGAGAAAGTCTGTTATCATTTTTTAGTTTAGGTAAATCTAATTATATGTATTCAAACACACAAATACCTAATATCCCATGTCAAAATGTCTATTACTACAGTTTTGATTTGCTTTTTGATCCATTCTATTTTTTCCCATTGGAAAATTCTCTCACAAACTAACTAGTACCTCATGTTGATGTTGAATGTGTTATTAAATATCTCAAACCTCAGGTTGTTCCCTCAAGTATGAATTGATGGATAGGGAATGATACCCATACAATGCCAAAAATGGACACATTTTAGAAGATTTATGAAAGGAAGTATTATACCACCATTTTGTTAGTGGGAACCAATGAACCCATTATTCTTGTTTATCTAATGAAAAATGATAGAAATACCCTTATAGTAAATTTTTTACCATATATTTTTTACCATCATTGATAATTATATGACAAAATTTAATCCAAGTACCCAAACAAGTGAATAAACTAGTCCCAAAATTACTAGTAAATATGGGATCACAAACACTTACAATGATCTTGGGAGTACCATGTAGCTTTTGAAATGTATCTATAAAATGAGGTGATAATTTATTAGTTAAAAATGGTTATTAAAATTATTAAAAAATTAATGTATTTCCTAATCCTTCCCATAATTACCATGATGAAATTTTTACTTTCAAACCTCTATGACCCTATAATGAAATCTAAGGAAACCTCCTCCAACACTAGCTAGGAATGGATAAAAGTGTTAGAAGACTTGGAATATTAATTGTTTCACACTTATTATATTAGAACACAATAAATTCATCCATAATTTTCTATGTATCCCTCTTGATTCCTTCCCAAAATAATTATTTCTTGATTATTTTATAAGTTTTCAAAAATATTAAGTACCCCTTATTAGAGATGTGTGGACATCCTTACAGATATTGTGCTTGAGGATAAAATTCTTAAATATGTATAAGTGATATTTATACCATAATGAATTACATGTCCACTCATATTTTGTAGAAGTACTAGAACTATGTTGGATATTCTGATTCAGATCATTTTTATCTCTATCATTCTCCCATTCTAATATGCCCTCTTCTGAAAAAATATCTACCATATGGTCCTTACATGTAATAAAGGCTCAAGGGATTCATACCTAATAGATAATTCATTTGTGAAAACATTATCTTATCCTTTCTTATATATTATTTCAAAGTCATATCCTAACATTTTAGTCATCCACTTTTGTTTTTCCAAATAATTATTCCAAATAATATTTTAGACTATCACAAGTATTATTTAGATAAATTGTCTACCCATCAAGTAAGGTATCCCTTGTTTGAGTGAACTAAGGATAACCAACATATATTTATCATATAAGTGATTTCCTATTTGTACCCTTGATTTAGAACTCTCAAAATGAAATGTGTCTTCCCTCTGACATGAGTATTTACCCCATGCCATAACCTGATGTATCACATTAAATAATTTTTTTTTCAAAAATTATAGGTATCCAAAACACAAGTGGTGAATTTTGTCACTTAATATTTCACCCTAGAGATTTTTCTAAATCCTTCTCTAAATTAATTGAAACATTGGATTACCTTTATCCCTATGGGTTGCCTATAGTAGAGGTAAACCTCTAGGTTTAAGGGCTATCTCCCTAGATTAGTCTTTGATAGATTATCATCTGAAATACTTATTTCCTTGGGTGAAAATGGATATAAATGGACATTAAAATAACATATTATAACAAGATAATACACCAAAATGATATCCAATAGACTAATATAACCTACACTATAAAATATTGTTCACAAGACTAGCTTCAAACTTCTAGGTTACTCTAACATAATTATTTCAAACATGAATGTGATACGTACTAAAATTATCAAATTTATTGGAAAAAATAATAATAATAGACTATAATTTAACTCCTTAAACTTAAAGAGATTAAAAGGACACTAACTACACTCCATGTGATCTATTAGAGAATGAATTGCTTACACATAATATGAAAGAGTAAGATGAATGCAAGGATAGGTGATTACCACTTATCTTCAACTTTTTCACTACTCCACACACTTAGAAAATGAATTTTAGAATCAAACCATCTTCAAATATTTATTCAAATTCAAACTTAAGTAGTCAAACTAGCAAGGCTTCATCATACTAAACATGGATTAGATTACAAAATCTAAAATGGCTTGCATTTATAGAGAATATGAGAGGAGAGAAAATAAAAGAAGTGGTAAGGTCACAAGGACAAGTTTAAAACTATGAGAACCAATTACATTATATTATAATGGACTGTGAAATAATTCATGAAGTTCTTTTTGGATAAATATCTATCAAAATTGCATCATTCTCCTAAAATTGGCATAGAGACCTCAATTAACCTTCTTGAAACTACGCTTATGTTGAAGCATCACTTGACCAATTTAAAATTAAATAAGAAGTATTAAAACATATAAAATATTTTAGGAAGGTGGAAAAAAATTATACTCATCATATATCCCTCTAAGTTATAGCCTTCCTCTTTAAACTTGTGTTCACTATCTACAGTCACTTATTAGCCCTCTTAGCCTCAATCTTCACATTTGTCATCAAGGTGATAGGAAGTTACTTAAGTAAATACATGGAAGAGGTATTAGTAAATATTTTAGAATTAAATTTTTATTTTACTCCAATATTTATATCTCAAAAATATCCAACACCAAACCTCTCATATTCTCACTAGGTAGTCATTTTACATTTTCATTATCTATCAAAGACTGCCTATGATGAATGATTCAATAGAGGTAATTTAAATATTAAATAATGTCATATATGATTATATTTAGTTATTATATGTCCCTAAATACATATTTCAAAATATTTCATCAACCAATTCTCCTTTGTACATTCAAAACACAATAAAACCTATAATAAACTAAGATTTTAGCCTATTCTTACAAGTTATGGTATGGAAAAAGTGGATTTCATGTACCCTAGGAGAGTTATATACATGTTATAAACATTATCATGGAAATTTTACCCCTATTATATGAATATCCATTCATCTTTTTCCCATCAGGTCTACATAAGGGTTTTAAAAGGGTTTAGAGTTATTCTAGTTCTTAATAATGATTCATAAAATCTTGGCATCCAAACCCTAAAAAAATTCCAAAAATATTGATTTAATGACCCTCCTAAACTACCCATATATGATTTAGGTCTCATTAATAGTGTCTATACATATATGATCACTTGAATATGGCCTCTTGAGTTCCTTGACCATGTTCTTGAGTACCCCTAAGAGAGGTTTAGGCCAAATTGACCATTCTTATGATTCCATTTATAGAATAATGGTAATAATAAACATTATAGTTACCATTTAAGTATATAAAATATATTGTAAATTTAATATGGTTTTTAAATATAAATTGAGTATCATTATAGTTTATGCTTGGTTTAGGCCTAAAAGGCTTAGACTGCCTTTCTTGAGTCTTTGACCACTTGTGAGTGATTCTCAATATTTTAGGTGACTATTCAAAAAAATTCACCTCTATTTAAACTATTTAAATAATTAATATAGTTTTAAAATACTTCCCATCACATTCTCTTACCATCTACACACTATGCCTACAGTTATCTTACTCCTAGAGTGCTCTCTATTTGAGATAAAATATAGGGCATATCCCCTATTTACATGGTAAATATGAGATTTTGAGAATATAAATTAGTTATTGGTGATGTTTTGTACAAAATTTTATCACTTTTTAATGCTTCAATACCCTTAAAAAGTTTGAATACTTTAAGATAGGCCTATATGACTGATGATTGTGAACATAATTTACTGAGTATGAGATTAGAGCCTGCTTGTTGAGCCTTTCATTACCCTATTTATTTTCTCATGAATATCACATGAAAGTGTATTATCATCACTTTTTTATTGGTCTATTTTTTTTCCATCTTACATTTTTGTATGTTATCCAATACCTTCATTTTCCCATTAGCTTCAACTAGCTTGCAAACTATGTCTCAATTGTAGGTAGTAACTTAGGAGAAATAATGACTCCTATAAGTGATGACCTTTGTATAATTACTATATATCAAAACCCTTGATTTATCCTTATCTCATTATTTCATCTCAAATGTGAATGATTATGCATGCCTATAAACCATGTTTCTTGTCTCTCACCATTAATACACTATGGGTGTAAAGTAAAACTATGAATGTTTCATTTAGGAAACCATGGGATTAATGTAGGTGATGATGGATATTTGAAAACTATAATCTATGACCTTGATCTCTCTTTAGGTCATTAATAGCATTTCACACTTGAAAGTATTCATCTCTACTTGTAGGTCATGCTCTTACCCCACTACCATCATTTCATTATGGATCACTACAAGTTATGTTGCTTTTAGTCATCTTAACATATTTTTTATTGAGTGTTTTAGGTCAAAAATTATCTAAGTTAAAAATTATTCAAACATCAGTCTCTCTTGATTAGGAAACCACCTTTTCATTTTAAAACCTAACCTTAGACTTGGGCTATAGGAAATAAGTTATTTAAATTAAAACAAACCATAAATTCTTCATCATAATATGAAATTTAGTATGGTAAAAACCCTCAATTAGATAAATTAAGGCAAAACTTCTCAATTGTAAATTTTGAAATTGGGAACAAGGACTTAGGTTTATCTAGAATATAATGGCTTTACCATTATTACCTTGATACTTTATATTAAATTATACCTAATTGAAATTATCCATTGAGATCAAAAACCTTCATATCAACACTCATATACCTCTTTTGGATTGAACTTAGGCCACTACTAGAGACTAGTTGTAGGTGATTTTAGATATATGACTGTGTGATAGGATTTGGTTTTCACAACCAATATTAACCATTTGGATATATTAGTATAGTTTTTTCCACTTTTAGAGTCTCTTAATTACCTTAAAACCTCATTTCTTCATCAAAATCATTGATCAAGACTTATTTCCACTTGACTGTAGGTGACAGTCATAAGGGAATCTGACTATGTGTATATTCTGACTCTGCTCTTCTAACCATGACATTATTGATGCTAAAATTTAAAAGGATAAGTTTATCAACATGTAGTGAGATATTTAACACCAATGAAATACCTTTTTTTTTAAGAAAAAAATAGGAAGACAAACTTTGAAGTAGGTGAAACACTATCTACAACTTCAATGGAGTCTTATACTAGCAAGATGAGGTAGTCCTACTTATTTTTTGATATCCACACATGAAAAAAAGATTGAAAACATTATGATAATAATGTTAATACTATTTAAAATCATGTAAATCACTTTGTTTACTCATATCAATCCAAATGAAGAATAAAACAAAATCCATTGGGAATGTACAGGTAGTTTAGAGTCACCAACATTATTAACATTGGCTCATGCATCACAAACAACCAAACATGGGACTATTTCCATTAATTATATGTATAAAGGGATTAATACCACCCAAAAAGTTAAATTTCTCTAACTCACCTCCTCGTATCCATACCAAATTAAAATCAATTGACTTTTTGACTTATCTAAGAGAGTGATGAGAGAGAGAGAGGTTAGTTTTTGGAAATTTTGGACCTGTAAAAGCTACCTAAGCATGGAAGTGAGATATGGGGATCTCAAAACACACTTTTTTAAGTCTTACCATGTGCCATAACTATTTTACTAGTCATAAAACTACCTAAAACTACCTAAGATTATCTGATCTTTTTGGATGGATGTTGAACATGTAATGTGTTAGTTTCCCAATAGTTCCTATAACTATTCCTAACATGTGGAATTTACACTTCTTCTTAAAACCTTTATATTTCATCAAAATAATACAATCTCATTAAATGGCTCAAAATATGACCTTATAATGACTTGGAATAAACTAATAAATATGACAAGAGATTAAAACACATTGTATAATCTCATTTAAGACCATGGTACACATTTTT
This sequence comes from Torreya grandis, assembly GCA_037957365.1. Lineage (NCBI taxonomy): Eukaryota > Viridiplantae > Streptophyta > Pinopsida > Cupressales > Taxaceae > Torreya > Torreya grandis. Next base: position 6,684,282 of record JARHVA010000148.1, read on the forward strand.
CAACCTAGGAGACCCTATGACAAATTTGAAATATATAGAGGTTGACATAATTTGACTTGGGTTTAAATTATTTAATAGTGCACACTAACTCTTATAGCTTCTCAAGGTCCTTGGTATCTATTGCATTCTAATGGAAAGAGATTTTATTAAATATGGTTGTGTATGGTACTACTATTTTTCACAAATATGTGATAGTAACCTGCTAGCCCTAAAACCCTTTTGAGATTATTTAGGTTTTTTTGTACCTACCATTCCATGATAGATTTTATATTATGAGTATATAATTTGACTCTTTTGTATGAAATAATATCACCCAATTACCCCACCTCTTGGACTCAAAAATCACATTTTTAAGGTTTTACATAAATTTTATGTTGTTCAAAAACTAACAACACGTGTTTAACATGTTGAAAATCTTCTTTTGATGTATATTAGGTTGCCATCAAAAAATGGCAACACATATTTCCTAAAAAAAGGCCTATAAGATGTGTTCATCAAACTCTAAAATGTATATGGAGAAGTTGTGAGACAAAAAGGCATGACCATAAACTCATAATGTCCTTCATGAGTTCTAAAATTTATTTTATGGATATTTTCATCTCTAATCTAAATTTCATGGTACCTAGAATGAAGATCTAGTTTTGTAAAATAAAAAACACCATTTAATTCATCTAGTAAAACATCAATTACTATAAGAAGGAACTTATCATTGATGGTTTACTTGTTGATTTATTTGTATTTTGGAAATATCCTCAAATTGTCATATTTATTATACACAATTACCACCAAGGATAAAATCTGACTTTGGTTATGTCTCATAATACTACCTCTAGCATATCATGTATCATATTTGTAATTTTACTCTTTTTGGAATATGGATACCTATAGGGTCTGATGTTTGATGGTTGACTCTATGGAAGCAAGTAAATGACACAATAATGTTATTTTTTAGGTGGTAGTATTATTTTAATAACTCAAAAAATATTTGGGTGCTCATCAATAATTAACTATAAATCAAGATGTCTAGATGTCTTTTTTGGTTAAAATTATATTGAAAATAATTATACTAAAAATCCTTCAGCCCATTTTTTAAAATATTTGTCATCTTATGTGAAATAAAAAATTGTGGATATTTTTTTATAATCCACATAGTTCAAATGTCCAATCTTCATGATGAATGTGCATGAATGGCTATTGGAAATTAATTTCACCTAAGGTTTTGAACCATTAAACAATCAAAACAATGTATACCCCACCCATGGTAATTTAAAACATAGGATAATATATCTTGGATTCTCTCATATCTTACTTAAAACTATGGAATTTCTATGATCAATGGATAATTCCACCAGCTGTAATCATGACGTAAAATTCTAAAGCTGGGTAAATAAAATAGTTAAAATAAGTATCTATGTGTAATCTTTATTAAATCATTACTATCACCTTATGTTTCTTGATAAATCCCACAACCTTAAGAGTTTGAGTTTAATACTAGAAAATTCATGAGAGGAGATAGTAGAGTGGGAATATTTAATATCCTCCTTTGTCTCTTCTTCACCCTCACTTAAGGTTGCATCATCTTATTCTTCTTCAATAGATCTTTAAATTTAGAATAACTTAATCTCAGCGCATTTGTTTCCTTTTCTCCACTTTCCATCATATCATTTTGCACACTTATCTTCGATTTGTTAATGGGTCAATCTTGTAGGATAAAAAAGTGATTGTATTATGGAATTGGTTTATCATCAATTAGTGAAAACCCTTTGTTTGACCAGATATTTTTCCTTTCCCTTTCACACTAATTCTATGGACTTAGATAATGAACTTAGATTAAACATGTGAACATAAATTTGGATGTTATATTTGATCCCACCCAGGAATAATGCATTCATGTTGTCTTCATTGATGTCATCCATGTACAAGGATAGATTCTATAATTGATGAATTTAATCCTTGATGGGTCTTATTTGTCACAAATTTGATATACGGTTAAATTATTTTTCTAAAGTGTTGTTATGATAGTGTATATATATCTCATCATTAAACATTGACCATAAAGTAGGAAGGACATTTTTCTTCATTTAAATGCACAACCATGTCTATTGAATTAATTTCTTGGGTTCTATATACAAAGTTTCCATGACCATTATGTGTACATGGGGTTGAATGTAAATCAAATAATGTTTCCATTTTATTGATCCAAGTGTGTGGATATTTAACATAAAACTTTCACACTTATACCTTTTTCATCATGTTCTTCAATCTAGTATTTTATTTTTGATTACTATGGCTAGGAGAGATAGAATGAAGTGGTGGAGAATTATGTTATTATGGAAGAATAGACAAAAAATTATACAATGTCCTATTGAGAGTGGACAACTAATATTTCACATCATATATGTCCCAATTGTCCACATGGATGTCCCCTTTTACCACATCAAGATCATATTTTTTCATCATTATTTGTACATTTAAATGAATTTAGTGAAATAACCTGGATACCTCAATATCTAAACTTTTGAGATCCATGTCATCTTTTTAAAGTGTTTTTCCTAGAGTGTCTTTCCATTTCCTATGGCCACATGTATTTTTATATCCATACACAAACCCTAGGTTTTAGGTTTTTGGGATTAAAAAAATTAACAAGAGGTTATACCATTGTAATCATCTCACCAATATGAACCCAATGACTAATATTTTACACAAATTCCAAAAAAAATATAGAATTTTTTTAAACTCAAAAAATACTACAATTATAAAAAAAAATTCTTCCCAAATCAAAAGTTTTGTTTTTAATATTCTTTAGTTCTCAAGAAAACAACTACACCAAATTCAAAAATTATGCAGCATAAACTTTCCCAAATCAAAGATTTAATACCACTTGCAATGAAATTACTTAGATAATTCACATCAATAGAATAATATATCATAGAAATATAAATAGAATATTTAGATTCACAATATTAATTGATAAAATATAATAATATTAGATATATGATATTGATCAATTTGAAGGGGAGAACCTCCAAAACAATGCAATAAAAAGAAAATTCATGAGATGATGCTCAAATGCTAACCAATACCTCCTATGTATACTTTACATAGGTTAGGTTTATTCCATAGGTGAGCCCTAATAAAAATATAAGAGCATATATAAATATTATAACAATAATTGAAGTTTATGTAAGCCACAATTCAGCCACACATATCCCTAGACATAATATATTTTAAGGGAATAGAAAAAATGAATGTAAAACACACTTAATACTATGAAATAACATGTAATTAATTAGGAGAGAGACTAAAAATATCTAATTTATTAAAATATAAAATATATTAAAATAAGGATATGTATGAAAAATTATGTTATCTTATGTAGGATAATTAAAATCAACTTAAATAAAACATGAAGAAATTTAATATGATTGTAACAAAACATCATCCAAAATGTAAGACAATTAAAATAAACTTAACCAAAGATTGAAAAAGACATAAAATGATACTAAATAATGTTATTAAAAATGTAATATAACTTATGTCAACATAATTAAAAACACAAATGATTGTAAATAATGTCCTATGTAATATAAATGAAATACACAAAAACAAAATAATAGCATGATGTTAAAAGAATAAAAATACCTAATGAGTGAAAAAATAAAATAAATACTTGTTTAAAAATGTGGTTTATAGATTAAAAAACCATATAATGACATGACTATGATGATAAAGATGGTTTAGAGAGGTATGGTGATAGGTATTTGTGAGGAATGCCTGATATATTCCCCAAGACATTACAATACAACTCACAAACATAAAATATAAGTGGTGTTATAAGGTGAAAGAGGAAAAAATAATGTAAGAAATGAAAGATGTGATAAAATATAAATTATATCCATAAAGGGTATCTCTTGGGAGATTATGTAAATTATGAAAGGCATCACACAGGTGATGTATAAATCCTTAGCAAAGACTAAAAACTATAAAACATTGGGAAAGACTAAGAATTATCAATATCAATGACCTAAGAAACTCCAACTAAAAATAAAAAACATGGACTAGAATGTTAATTCCATATATCATCCCATGAAGGCTCTATGAATCAAAAATGAAAATATCCTACATTTCCACAACATTTTCTACACTCCTTGGGACCCCTTATGGAGTCGTTAGACTATTATAACGATTGGTTACCTATGTGAGAAATTAGGTGGCACTAAAATGTAGGAATATATAATGGTGTAATACCTCTTCCCCTATTCCACTATCCTTTCAAACCATAGTGGACCTTGAATATATCATGAGGCCAACGGTGGAGTTTGATATTTGATTAGAATAGGGGATTTGCCAAATATATACCACATCTTTTTTGTGATTTTAATTTTAGGATTGTATTTTCCATTTCATTTTATTGAGATTATGATTCTTTTATATTTTTATATTATTCCTCCAAACTTATTTATAAATACTAAACATGGGTAATATAAATAGATAACAAAAGAGGTATTATGCTCATCCACTAAAGAGGAGAGCCTAATACCATGGTGAATCCTATATTTGTTCCATGTGGAAGTATGCAATATTGAAACTGACATGTGTGTGCCTCAATTGAAATAGAATAAGGATAAATGGGTATCTTCTAAGATTCATATATGTGATAAAGAGTGATGATACAATAATATATATGATTATAAACAACCACATAGATGGAAAATGATGCTTAAAAATTTAATAGTCTATGTTATGAAAATATGATATTCATGTCACTAGAGTAGTTTTAATAATCTACATGACATTTAACACAAGCATTTATTTTTGAAATCATCCAAAAAGAGGGGTAATATAAAAATGCACCAAATAATCACAAGGATACTAAGGAAAAGTGATAATAAATGTGAAAAAATGTGATATATATAACCCAAAGGTAATACCTGATGTCTAAAAGTGAAATGAAGGTCTTTTTTAAAGTGATTTTAAAATGATGAAAGTAAGACATATTTTCAAAAATTAAAGTGTTGAAAATAAAACTAAACATGATATAAGTAAGATATATAAATAAAGTATCATATATTCTAAAAATGATAATAAAATGAAACACTCACATATGTGAATGTGAAAAATATGATATGTTTTAATTATTTAATTACAAATTCCATTAAATATATTGATATACATCATCTACAACATCTGATAAGTAATATTGTAGTTAATATTTGGCTTTAATCATAGTCTCTTCTACTTTTTTTGAGAGTCATATAACACTTCCTATCACATGATATCTATGGAAAAAATATGCATCATATAAGGAGGATGTTATGAGGAAATATAATGCAAAAAATAGTGCAAATAAATTATAACATTGTGTCACATACATCCTCCTATCTATAGGATGGCTTTGGTTATATGGAGGTCATTCCTCCATCCTATTTTAACTATGTGATCATTTTTATGAAGGTTAAGATGATGGTCTCATAAAATATCAAAAAATTTATTGGAGAGATATACACTTATCTGCATAAGGTGTATCACACTAATGCCAAAGATAATATACCTCCTCATCTTTGGGAATATAATTTAGTATTGTCTTTGATGATGATATATTCAATATATTGTAAATTTGAGCTGATTTGGGATGAATTTCATCCAATTAATATGGAAGAGATCCATAATGGATTGAAGAGAATTTTTTTTCTTGGAAGAAAAAAAATGCCTAGGTGTAGGAGACCAAGATGGTCAGCTATGTATGGTACAAATTGGGCCTTACAACTTCTACTATGATGAAAATATCTACTATGATAAATAATATTTTGATAAGTGACTTGATATATTCTTGGTTGGGTGGGTGTGGTAAAACATCTGACCTAGGTGGAGAATCATAGTGGAGTGTATCTAAAACCTCATCAAATAACTCATCATTATAAAATGATAGATTGGTAGATTTAGGAACTTGGTCCTACTTCATATTTCATCGATACACTTGGAACTAGTGATAAGAGTGACCATAGATTATCCAAAAAGAATAAAAGGGTGATAGTAATTATTTAGGATTCAACCTTGTTGCAATCTATATGAATATGACCAACATCTCTATAGGAATTTATCTAGAAGGATAAGAAACCTTGCCAAATCAGTATGGTCCAGTCATGGATCTATAGTCAATAATACTCTAAAGAGGATCAAAAGTAACAAGATTTTTATGGATGGTATAATATGGAATTCACTCTAACCTATGGGAATAAATTAAAGGAGAAATGTTAGGTAAATCAAAAGGATAAAAAATTATTTCAAATGAACTAATAATTTAAGGTGATGTAGTTTTCTCATAGGAGTGTTGAAGATAATTATGATAATGAAGGAATTTCACATCCTTAGTTGGTATAGCTTGATAAGTATGATTTATTGAGGTAATAACCATCATCATATTCTCATGTGTTAATATTAATATTAGGATATTCAACCAATGTATCAAAATATGTGGAGTGTAAAGTGATATTCGCATTGATAACCAAATAATTATAAAACTTGTCAGCCAATTTCTTATAAGAATGAGGTCACAAGGAAGGATAAAATTGAGAAATGATATTGTAATGGAGGTCTAATGTTTTGATTTTAAGGTTTATCTCATCAAGTTCATCATTGCCATAATCTAATAGGTTAGGTGTAATGTTACCCACAAGCTCTGTATTAGCACTATAACCTCAATTATCAGTTGCATGATACTTAAAGCATTGGTATTATTATAAAGACATGTTAGGCAAGGTTTAAAGGGTTAGAATTTTAAATACACTATTCTTATAGAATTATTTAAAATTCTAAGGATTAGTATCACCTCTAATTTTTGATATTACACCCTTATGAGTAAATTTTACTCACTAGCATGCAAAGGACGTTATTACCCTAATATAATGAGTTGAAGTACATCCAAGTAATATGTTGTATGATAATATAAAGCTGAATATCAAAAATGTAACTATGAACATGACATGTGGGACCTTGAAAGGAAGATAAATGCATTTGATTAGAATCATTTATATTATATCATAGCCTTGATAATTTCTTTGGGTACACTTAATAGTAGACTCAAAGTATGTAAGAGTTTTTATGAATTATAGATAAGTGACACAAGTTATGGAACCTTCATATAATAAAGCACACTTGAATTTAATATAACCAACTTGGACACTATGTAATAGATGAGGATATTTCACATATAATATATTTTTTTTTTGGATCATGGAAGTTGTAGGAAATCTCAATGAAGGATATACATTCATTATTTAATCAATATGGATGGAAACTTATTAAAATTGTTGTAAACTACTATTATAAGACTTGGAAAATGCATATTAGTCCCATATAGGTGGTGTTCAAGTAATTTCCATGTAAAATAAGAGCTAAAACATTCTATTGTTCTTATGTAAAGAAGTCATCATGAACTCAAGCAATGAAATTTGAGAAGGAAACTTATAAATTTTTTATATGGGCCCCATTAATTGAATCTGTAGTGAAGCAGACAAATTTAATAAAATTTTATGAATTTATGAATTTTATCTATTGTATAAAGAGTGTATCTAACTGAATCAAGTTAGGAAATAAAGGGCATTTTCTTGTGCATGTTGATTTATTTTACTTTTAGGATCTCATGTATACTGATCACATTCATACTATAGTGAACACAACTACAAAGGTACTAACCATGGAGTATTACACCATACCCATGGACACACTATATCATATTAAATTAACATTAAGAGTAAATTCTTGGGACAAACCACTTATTAGTGCATTATAAAATAAAATAGATGGTTGGATTCTTATAGATTAAAATATAGAATCCCTATGAATTTCCAAGATATTGTGACCTATGTGGAAACTAAATTTTGTGTGTAGTGTTTTTTAATGGCTTGAATATTGGGGAAATAACCCTCAAACCATAGTGAAAGTAAAGTTAACTATCACTTTTCCCAAAATGTAAACTATAATTTAATTTTAAAACTATCAAAATATAGTTTCTAGAAAAGCCAAACAAAATAAAAAATAAAAATTGAAATTAATATAAGTTAAAAGTTAAATTTGTAACATGTAGTGAATTCAAATAGGTAATAACAATGGTATTGTATAAGTTGATACAATTATATAAAATAAAACTGAACACATACAACTATAGCAAGTTGAGTAATACAATTTTCAACACACACATAGAGCTATATCAAGATGGCCAATATAATTTTTACAAACACAAATGGTACTTGTTGTGGCTAAAACACCCCGTTCTTTATAAAAGTGGGGGACCCCTCTTTAAAATGATAAAACTTAGTTTGTAAACTTTTAGTCTCATTACAACTAACTCATTTCTAAGTGAGTCCTCAATTTCATACTTTTCCCAAGTGTATTGTGTGTTTATAATTGTAAATTGATCCTATTAAGAGCCTTATGGATATTAAATTTAATATAGTTGAGTCTTGGTCATATCCTAAAATGAAATAGGTGATTTATTAGAATATTTAATGTGTTAATTTTTTTTTACGTTTAATTTCATAATAATGTTTCCAGAGTCTCAATCTTTTAGAGTGTTAGGCTCCTGAAGTCCTACATGGCACCTTGTGTAAATTAATTGGAAGCCAAGTGGGCATTTATATTTTTCATAATTATTTCATTTTACTTAGTCTCTTTTTATGGATTATACAAGTAGAGTGGTTAAATGTGAAGTTGTCTCATAGGTCACTACTAGAGGTCTTAAAATTTATTATATCCCAACCAACCATTATCCTAGGAGGTCTTGACCAATGTGAAACGTGCCACATTTATCACAATTAGGATGATCAATTTCATGGATCTAATAGAGATGTCAAATCCCAATAGAGCGTGATTGAGTGGAAGAATTACATGTGACCCATTTGTTGTAGTTGTCTATATTAGAGATAACTTGACCAAATGAAAGTGCACCACATGGCCCATTGTCAAACTTATCAATCTCTTGGATGTAATAAATATGTCAAAAACTCAAGGAGCTTGACCTATTACATCATGCCACTTTGCATATTGATACATATTAGTAGGAAGATCCAAAAATACCTTAGTTTAATTTAGAATAAGGTACAATCATATTTGTAAGGCTAATAAAATGATGACATGCATCCTCTAGTGGACATTTTTGCCTTCCAATCATATAAAGATGAAGGACCAAGCCGCACCTAGGTGGTATCCATTATAGTATGAACCAATTAAAAATGGACATGTGACTCCACGTAGGAACCACCCCAAAATTCTTAAAGATGATATGTCCATATGCCTACCACACTCTAGGCACTAATTATATGAGAATATATGTCCTAATTAGACATTTTAAAACATCACATCATGACCACTAAATCTAGTAAGTAGAATATGATCATGATATTTTAGTTTAAACCCATATTAGGAAAGAACTAGGAATATCAAGTCATTAAATTAGATTTTAATTCACACTAAGTGAGCCTTCAAACACCATAAATGTAGGATATGTATGTGGATCTTTATAAGTTCCCTGAGCTGAACTCATTTTATGTTATTTCTCATAATTTTTTAAAATATAATCCTCACTTTATGCTCCTACTAGTTACCTTATTTTCTCTCCTTTACTAGAGGCTTAATATTGCATGATTCCATCCTAGGTGTAATGGACACCTCATCCTCTAACCCTAAAATTGAGTTATAGTATAGAGACACAAGGTTCCCAAATGATTTGACACATTTCAAGGACTATAATTATATGTTTAAGGCCATTGACCTAGTTCCCAAATCATATGGAAGAAATGATGAATATGAGACCAAGTTTAAAGATTACCTATTGGTAAATGAGAAATGTTGGTTACGCCAAGATAAAACAAAGCTAGATGTATTCCTGTGTACTAACTTATTTATAAAATTGCTTCTCATGACTAAGTGTAGGATGGTGTCCACAACATGGTCTAATCTATGAATTCTTGACATCAGATCATTAACATCTAGGGAGGAAAATTAAAAGCTTACTATAACCTCTTAAAGCATAAAGTCATCTATGATTTAGCTAGGGTGACCACCTAGACTAGCATTTATTGAATTTATGACACATAAAAGGATTAGGTAGAGAAATTTGATGATAAATGGGCCGTTAAGATGGTTTTTAATGCATAAATCATTCACACTTTCAATGTGAGAATCCATATTAAGATGATATTACTCAACTAATTATTTTAGGAAAGAAACATTGTACACATCAACCTTGTTTGGATCCCTCTATTACACATAATATTATAAGGTAAACACATCCTCAAACTTGGAGGGGTTATCAATTTAAATATGATCAAGGTAGTGGTATATTACTAAGGAGGAAGTGACTTCTACATGATGAGATAATTGGTAGATTTCATTTATGCAATTATCACATTAAAGCCTTCTACCTTTATAACATGTGTGTCTTAGAGGTGTGGTGATCCATGAAATATTTTTACAAGATATATGGACACTATTATTAGAACCAAATTTGGGAGATATGTGAGTCCTTGTACCTAATGTTCTACATGGCCACCAATGAGGTACCCATGCATCAGATGTCAAAAGAGATTAGGGACTCTCTTACTCCTATTGGATAATATTGTTATTTTAGAGAGGATACAATAATTTAGGTGGAATACACTCTTAAGGTTCCCCTCTACCTACCCTATTAGTTCCAATACTACCTAGATGAGTAAGAGATTGCATGTCAGCTAGTGTGTTTTGGGGCATTTAATCACCAATAAAAAAATTCCTACCCACCCCTCTTGATTACCATAAAGAACCACATATATAGATCCTTCCCCACTCTATATAATATGGTAAAAGGAAGGGACTCTTTTGCCCTAGGTAGGGACAAACACCAAGATTGGGTCCCACATGGTGTCATTAGGGAACATATAGTGAAATACCAGTCCTAACTCAATATCAATTATTTATACCATCCCCATGAGGAAAATGAGCTCTATCTTAACCTAGCTAAATATTAGGATTTATTTACTAGAATGAAATAAAATAATAAGAAGAATAAGAAGAAAAAAAAGAAAGTAGGCTCATCCTAGGCTATTTACCTAGGCTAGTCTTGCATATTTCACATTGGCTTAACCTAGAGAATATGTTTAGGAAACTCCCACTATATTTAAAGGTGAATTATAAAATGAGTCCTAGTATCTTCTCCTCCCTTAGCTTATCCTCCTTGAGATAATGTCCCTTGATCCTTGACTCTACATCCATCATCTCTTATGCTTCAAGTAGTTAGGCCTTTGGTAGTTAAATCTTATGTGTCCTATCCTCAATAAGTTCAACTCTAAGTGGTTTAACCTCAAGATATATAGTTAATTAGGCTCAAAATTAGTAGTATCTTAGAGATAAATCAAAGGTGGTACTAGAAGTAAACACCTATGTAGACCCCATTTCTTACTCATTCTTCAGTCCAATAACCTCTCACAACACAACCTAGTTTTTAAACTCTATATTAGTCCACTCAAATGACACCTCTCCTTTTTCCCATTCTACCCCTTCCATAATTCACCCATGTGCTAATGGCATCAGCTATACACAACCTTTTCACCTCCTAATTCCCATCAACATCATCTATTCCATAATTAAGGATATCCATGATACCCTCATTGGTCATTTTATAGGTTCAAATACCTATAAGTGCCCTTCCCCAAATAAATATAACTATAAATCCAATAATAAATGCATCAGTATGCATATCTTAGTCAACTCATACCTTTTTGGTCACACCTTTAGTTTCCCATCAAGTTCCTCAATTAGTACCCATGGCCTCTACCACCCCTACTCCATTGGTTTCTTTGTATCTAGAGTTGATCCATACAAGAGGCCCAAAAATAATTAGAAGGAAAATCATCCTTGACCTTCTATATAGTTCCTAATTGCACCCATTACTACTCATACACCACCTCTTATGGCTCCCCACATCATTATTAGGCCTCCCTTTTTCATCATCCAAGGTGCCCAAGGATTTGAATTTAACCAACAAATTTCCTCCTTCATATTAGATTTCCCTCTTTCTAGATTCATTTCCCCACAAGTTAATTTTACCTAGAGCTATTTTTAAGTATAGATGTTCCCTTAGGATTCTACATCCATCTTGCCTCCTTCTTACCCCATGCCTTCTCCTCATCTATTTATTTATTTTTTCACACCTCCCACTTCATCCATTCCTCCTCAACCTTGGAATCCACCCATAAAAACCATCTCCATGACCCCACTAACACCTCCCTCCACCCTAGAAATAACTACAGTGTCATAGGCACCTGAGATGACTTTACAAGGTAACCCTGATGTGTAGTGGGAATTAAACCACACCATCATAGATCCTCACCCCTAAGTTAATCAATGAGATAAAACCTATAGTCTAGAAAAAATAATATATCTTCTCCCTTATTAAAGTGAGGACATCCATAAGAGAAGATAAATTGGCTAAAGACCCAGTCTCTGTGCTTTGGGACATGTATAATATTTTAGAGAAGATGATGGAGGATGTGTATGAATAGGTCTAAGCCTTAGAATAATAAGTAAATATATCTTTCCATATATATCTTATCAAACAAATTTATGATGCCCTATTAAAACTTTTCTCTACTATGGGAGAAGTGGTCAACACTCTATCAGACATCTAGGTGCATTTTAAAAGGACGTAGACATATTAGGAGAGGATTTCTATAGTTGAAAGTAAGCACAAGAAGTTTATAGTGATCATACACAATGGAATGTATGAAAAATTAAATCCCATGTCCACTTTATAACTAAGCATTTATCAAACATATATTAGTAAATGAGGGCTACGATTGAATAATGGTTGAACATGGCATGTATTGTAGTGGAGCTCTTGGAATAAGGCAATGAAAATATATTTCCCTAATTAAAAGAGGTCAATATCACTATGTTATTCCACATCAATGGAAATTTTTAGGATAGAAGAGATTTTAGAGTTCACCTGGCTCACTTAGACTAGGTCATAAGAAATAAAATGGCAAAGGCTAACAAGGTTAGAGATCAGTCGGTGATAAAACTCTCTATGCAATATTATATGAGCATTAATCATGTTTCAAAGGTCAAGGTGTCCATGGAGGCCCCAATCCAAGTTTATTAGAGACTATTACCTAATCATAGATGATATTTTTAGAGCCACTGATGAATTTAACCAAGTTGAACTAAGAGATTGACCTAGTACTAGCTATGCTAGCCACCAAGGTAGAATCTAAACATTTGGGAGGTAGTTCATATATGGATCCTCCATGTATTAGTTAATTTAAACCTTGGACATCTTATGTAGAAAGTGTAGGATATTATCTCATTATTTTGAAATAATAGAGTTGTAATAAACTTTGGAAGGCCATCATGGCCCAAAATGGGAATCTCATGTTACTTGAAACCAAGCCCCATCCTTATCTATAAATTGTAAACTATGTCCTATGGAAGAAGTATGTAATTTTGGTCTTAAAATTTTGTTTAAAATAAGTTAGGATTTCACCTAATTTTCCTTAATCATTTGGATAATGAATGTTTTCCATGATAGGCACTTTTTTTAAAGGAGCCATTTTTTTATGAATATAATTCTATATTTTCTACTAAACTATTTATTCATTTATTAATGTGTTGATCATCACTAGATTTGAATGAATGCTAATGTTATATAATTGAACAAGAATTTTTTTATAAAATGAATGTGGTGGTTATAACATGTATTGTTCTAACCCTTTCATAAACCCTTCTCCTTTTCTTTCGTAACTTTAGTAATCTATGTGTCTATTTATAGATTATGTTTGAAAGACCTATGTGTTGTTTACTATAGTCTCTTTAACTATTGATGTTTATTATAGTTTTATGAATTAAGTGTCTCTTTTTATTTAATTATACTTCTTCCCTTATGTAAAACTGAGTCACAAACCTTGATTAAATTCATCACATAGTGGTATCACTATGCTATGGCACTTAGCTCATTTTTTTAAGCATTAACACCTTTCAAGCCTGAAAACACTCTTTTTTGTCCTACCTTTCCCTCTTTTATGTTTATTTTAAGGCCCTAAAATTTACTTTGATTTATAAATTTCTAGGACATGACTCATTAGTAAATGACAAATAAAAATTTATTTAATTGATTGTGAAATCAAAGTTCAATTGCATACATCTTGAACCTTTGGTGGTAACAATTAATAGTCTTTGACTATAAAAGGTTAAATTCATTGGTCCTTGGATTTAACTAGAATTAGTCCTAAAATTAATGAGGGGATATTTTATCCCATTGATTGTCTCTCAGTTTCCTCTTCAAATCACTCAATATCATGAGTTCCCTCAAAGGTAGAAAGGATTTTGAAACCAACAACAACTAGCACTAGAAGTAGGGCTTGAGTGATATACTATTTTAGACTTGATATTTATCATTTAAATAATTATCAATAATATCCTTAGCCTTGTAGAATCATTTATTGAATTACTTCTTGTGACCCTTCCTTTACACTTTTTCCATTGTTGTGTGCTACAAACACATAATATTTTGTGCTAGAAGAAGGGCCTGAAACTATTTTTCAAATTTACTTATTGGTAACAGTAAGAACAAAGGTAAATAACAGAGATAATCTATTAGGTTTCTACCTGTTAGTGATGATGTTTTAATTTTTTTAATCTATAAAACACCCTAGATGCTATTACACATATCACCAGAGCTAGGTCCCATCATGGTAGACTAATTGTTTCACCTTTGTTGTTTCATAAGAGACCTAGACTTGGTATACCTAAACCTAAACCAATAGTCATTCCTATTAGCTTGTCCTCTTAATATCCCTCAGATAGAACACCCACAATGGCTCTCCAAGTACGCTTGTTAGATAGGTTAGCTATCAACATTCCCATAGTTGTCCATGACTTACCTAGGGACCCACAAATATATATTCCACACTTCAATCCTGGTGTATGATAAATGGTTGAAGATCATTTAACCTCATACAAGACTACCATAAAACTTTTCAATGTGGAACATTAATATGTTTTTATAGTATGTTCCCCTTCACATTGATGGGATCAACCTATGAATCATTCTATAACCTCCTCAAAAACTCAATCATAAGATGGGATTAGTTTAGAAGTGCATTCTTAGCCGAATTTGGGTAATTTATTAACCCTAGCATCCTCTACCAATAGTTAACTTGAATTAAATGGGAACCCCATGAGCTTATCATAAACTCCAATGTTAGGTTTCATAAATTTTATAGTCGAGTCATAATGTTTTACCATCCTAATACTTCACTAGTGTTTTAGATATACAAGAATGCCTTACATCCATAGAAGATCATGTTCTTAAGACGATACCCATAGATAGTTAGATTACCATTGTATTATATTAAAGCCATAAAATTCAATAGGAAATTAAAACATCATAGTAAAATTATGGCTCCTATCCCTAATTTTTTTTTACATATGCATATGTTTAACTTGTTGCCCAACACAAACCATAATATTCCAATGCTTCAATCTATGTCCATAATGAACCAACTCACTTTGAGTAATGCTACACTAAACCTAAAATTTATTTTTCTAAACCTAATTAATAATAAAATGGTTCCCCAATTACAACACCAAGTGAGGCTATCATTAGTTAATAACATCTAAGCTATAACTTAGGAGTCTACTAAAAATGAGTTGGATGCCATCTAATGAATGGTCCAAAAATTAAGTAACGACTTCTTTGGTATAAAAATATAAATGGGTATATCAAATTATTAAATTTAGAACAATAAATTTACCTTCCAAATACAAACCAAATATTACAGTCATCATCACAATTAGCCAAATCCCTCCTCCAATAGTCTACTTGAAGTTAACATCTATGAAAAAGATTTGCCTAACTAGTGTTAGGTGTGTACCATAGCTGTATATAGGGAAGTTTATTGTCTATTTATTTTTAGTGAATTTTATATCTTTCATAGATAAATTTAGGAGTAATAGGTGGTTATAAATCACTTAGAACTATCAAACTTAGGTAGACCCCCTAACAGAACCATGGTATTTAAAACTATGGATTTTCCTAGCCAAAAATAAAATGGGCCTAAGGAGAGTAATATTGAGGTTCATACATTACAAAAATTACAAAGGAGTAATTATTCACTAAGGAATTGGAAACCAAAACAACCCATTTTACATCAACTCCCTTGAACAACAATGCAACCTGACTTGATCACAATGTTAAGAATGACCCTCCACCTCCAAAACCTCATGAACCAAAAGCTCATATAGAATCCTCACTAGTACAAAAAGGTAGGTTATATCATATTATAATACATGAAAATATTAAGACAAATAGCATGCTTCATTAACTTGCTTAGATCACTAAGCAACATGATCTATTGAAATCCCTAGTTGAAAAGTCAATTCAGCCAACCCACACTAAGTGACAATAGATCACACCAAAATACTTATCCATAAAAACAACATCAAAGTACCTCCTTTCCTCATAACCTAATATCAACCAAATTTTAAACCTTTTTTAAGGTAGTTAAATCCTTCCAAAATTAGAATAACATGGAATCACCTCAAGGTTTTAGGTGACCTATTGAAGAGGTGAATCTCTAGATTTAAGGGCTAGCTCCCTCTGATGAATCACATAGACTCATTCACTAATATAAAAACTTGATATGAAAAGGGAGATAAACCTATTATAATGTAGGTGTTTCAATAAATATGATTTGACCACTACCAACTAGCTATAAATGCACTTCAAATAAGGGACTAACCTACAACAAATACTACCCCAAATTTTCCTCTCTACATTAATATTTCTCATGAAGGTTGTGGAGAATGCTTAGGCTAGGAGGACTAGTCAGGGGATCATGAAATGACACTAATGAGAATTTTATTCACTCAAAATTTCACACTATATTTAGATAATACTTTCAAAAGGATTTCAAACTAAACATGAATACTAGATAAAGACAAACATATTAAGGAAGCAAAACTATCACTTAACAAGATATAATAATCATGCATACACATTAAAACCATTAAAAGGAGGAGGTAAAACTATAATTTTCTCATTGATCAAAGGATTTAAAATGTGTAGGGATTCTCCATACCTAGGTATAAGATACAAACTTAGCATATAAAGGCTGAATATATAAAACAATGTGTGTGTGTGTGTGTGTGTGTGTGTGTGTGTGTGTGTGTGTGTGTGTGTGTGTGTGTGTGTGTGAGAGAGAGAGAGAGAGAGAGAGAGAGAGAGAGAGAGAGAGAGAGAGAGAGAGAGAGAGAGAGAGAGAGAGAGAAGTGTCCAAGAGAGTTAAAATCAAGATATGAGTTATAAAACTATCTCAAAATATCCTCAATTCCATGTTTTACTTATTGTAAACTTATCTTCTCCTCCAAGTCACATGGAAGTTTATAACTTTACTTGACACCTTGCTTTATTCTTCAAAACTACCCTTTATCTTAGCTTGTGAGAGGACAAATGGCCTTCTTGATTTTTGAGTCACTTTAAGTTACATTATTATCCTATTATTGACATATTTTATGATTTATATAATCTATACTAACCAACATCTTAGTGTAAATCATCATCTATCTCATTAGGTGTCTTGAAACCCCTTAATCTCACTAGGGAAATCTTACGTACAATTACCCAAACTTGAGTTCATCTTATCTAATGCATTCTTTCTCCATTTAATAAATCTACATATCATTTTATACCTTTAAGAACTCATTTAGAGTCATCAAACTCTCCTCAAGACTGCATTTTCACCTTTTTCTCTCATTAGGCCTTTGTCCTTATAACCCTAAAAATATGTAAAACTCATTCTATATAATAATTTAAAAGGTTTATTGGGTAACTAATCACATATTTGAGTACCTATTATTGATTTACAACTCCATGCCAAATTTCATGTCCTGAGTCTAAGTGGAAATGTCCATTTTTTGCTATTATCTCTCCTTAATTAGGCCTCAATAAGTTCTACTTGCCTAGAAATTGAGTTTTTGATCTATAGGCATCCCAGACATTTTAAACCCAAAATAAATGTTTTATTAAATTTAATTACCTCCTTAGGATCCTCCATGTCAATTTGAGCTCTTGACATCTTGTACGGGACCTCCCAAGTAGCTTGAAATAGTTTTCTTTAGCCCATTTCCATACATCTATAGCCTGCACATGCCAAAAAATTGCATGTAAAGGTACTTATGGGAGATAGGAAGGTCACTCAGGTCATTTTGAGGCTTATTAAATTCATATTGGGTGTTAAGAAACACTATCTCTTCAAATGGGTCATTCTTGGTCTCCTAGGTAACCTGAAACCAATTTCAATCCTTAAAGATTATTCATAGAGCTTAGGGCTCTAATTGTCCTCCTAAAGACACAATTTAAAATTTAAATAGGGTATATAAATTTCCCTATTATCCAAAGGTCCCATGAAATCTCTCCATATTGTACTGAGCAAGATAAGGTGACCTCTCAGGCTGGTAGACTATATTTTATGATGTTAAGAAGAGTTGTCTAAAAATGGTGCTTTGATGTTTGGTTTTTATTTAAAATGACCCATATTGGTCTATAAAACTTAAATTTACCTACTCTAATTGCCTTATTTACTATTTTCCTCCATTAAATCTCTTACAACTTCATTTTCCCATACTTGGGGTTCTTAATTAAATTGTTGTTAGTGACCCTAGGTGACTGTGTAAAACATTCTCTCTATAGAAGGGTCTAAGTATTCATAGAATTATTTTATAATGTATTCAACACATAATTATTTCAATATATTATATTTTATCATATTCAACAAAACAAACATTCATTATAAAGCATACACACAAGACTATGTATATAGGTTTGCATAATTGGTTTTAGGTTCTATAGGCCTGCACAAACCTATAAGCTATGACACCACTTTAGTTATTTAATATGATTATTTAAATATATCACTAAAATTATGATATCACCATAAAATTATTTGGTTCATCCTCATATTTTTATCTCTCTCAACCAGAAGATACCTTCAAGGCATGCAGGCCTATAGATGACACATCAATTACATGTATACAGGGTTTAATGAGTTTGATTTGATTACCCTACCTTATTTTATACATAAAATCAATGATATGGGGAGTGAATCAATTATTATATATATTCAATCCAATTCCAAACCCTATAAAACCTTAACCATTCAACACATATAATCATGAAGCATACACATCATTCATAACAATGAACATGGAAGATAAAACAAGATCAAGCACAAAACACATGATGTATGTGGGAAAATCTCTTGGGGGATAAAACCAACTAAACACTAAAATATAAAATAAATTCTTAATAATAAAATATTAAACATTTATACTAGCACCAAGTGATCAACGAGCACCCACCCCTAAATTTATTCAAGTACCCACTTGACCTTTAACTAGCTCCAACTAACAAGGAGGTTGCGACCCCCTACGTAACCAACCATAAAATTAGATACCTTTTATTTGATCTCCACATCTTATATAATTTCAAACACTCCTGATAATAGAATCCTCTTTCTTTCACACTTCACCCCTTAATCTCTCTCAAACATCTTCTCGGGCTTACTCGCCCAACTAGCCTCTTCTAGGCCTATTAGGTCCAATGACCTATGTGTCCACTTTCATCACCTTGATAAGCTAAGCATGATTTATATTATTCACCCTTTTATGGTCCTTTATTACTTTTACCTTATCTTTCAAATTTTATCTTATTCACTTTGCTCCTCACACACACAACACACCTAATTACTAGGCAAATTAGGCCTTGTATTTATACCATTCACTCATATAACCCATCTTGGTTAGAAAATATTATTCACACACTTGTCTTATACTTTAAATATGTCTCCATACATGTTAAATTTGTTATAAATTCCACTCCATAGGTTTTCCATAGTCCTTAAGACTCAAGTCTTCCATTAGGCCTTAATGAGACCTAAAATAATTAGGCCTTCACATCCACATGTTACACTTACAACCTCTTGGACCACTTTCAACTTCCACCAATGATTATAACATATCAAAACTATCTCCAATATACCCTTTATCACTCCTTCATGGGTCTATACCACTTGGAACACCAACTCAATACTTGAACCTACCATTTAGGTTTCCTCGTTCTTTAGGCCTTCATACATAAAAAACACATTTTCAAACTTTTGAAGTAAAAAATCATATATTACACATATAAATATGATTATATCACATTTTTTAAACCTTAAATACCTCTTCAACATCTCCATGTTCCTTATACATTCCAACACATGATCTAAGCACTCAAATCAACTCTCTCAAAATGACCACTCATACTGGTCATATAATCAAGCTATTTTGACTCTCCTAAACTTAATATTAGAAAAATAAGATCAAAAATATATTTTAATGAACCTTTGAGACTTAATTGGCATCTTCATATTCATTTTTTTCCTCAACTCTTCTCAGAACTCCTTCAACTTACCTCTATAATATGGTCACTCAAACTACTAGTGTATTTAATAAACATAATCAACTTCTAAGCCTTTATTAATACTAAATATGGATTTTTAAAACCTAAATAACTAAAAAAAAAGCTTTTCATACATTATATAACACTTTTAAATATTTATTTCATCTTGAAACATCAAAATTACATCAAGCAATCTTCATATAGATTTCTTGGGTCACTTATAGAAGATGGTCAAACACATAGTCAACTTTGGAGCTAAATAGATTTGAATTTAAAAATATTCAAACCTTATAAATAGATTATTTATATTAAATTTTAATTCTTTCACAACTTTTATTTTTACACCATCAATAAATATATCTTGGATCAAAATCTATTAGTAAAATACTACAGACTAGTTTTTCCCTTTGCTAATTTAATTGCCAACAGTCACTATGTAATGCAAACATTGCAGACATGTGTATTTATCTTTTTTCCCATAAAAAATTATCAAATTTGATCCATATATTTTATGTCTTCCTAAATTTAAATATTTAACATTCATCATTGATTTGTGCTTCCATGATTAAGACATTTGGCACCCTTGTGTGCCTTCTAAGCACAATATTGTCAGTCCTCGCTCTTGTGCCACATGGAAATCCATCATGCTCTCTAAGAAAATTATTTTAAGTCCCCTCACTTGAACCACTTTTAATTAACTCATGCCTTTTTTTATCTTTATATATTTATTTAATGCACTTATGCCACTTGGCAGTCTCGCATGCCTTCTAAGCATTGACTATTTGACTCAAACTGTTCCATTAATCTCCATCTGCATGAACATACACATACCATTGATATTCTATAAAGTCATCATGATTGAGACACATGTCACTAACACATTTAATATTAATAAAATTTAACATAATTACTTAATTCACACCATTGATCTCTATTTGTATGATCACTCACTCACCATTAGATCTCCATCTACAAATTTGGCTAAGTATAAAAATTTAGTGAAATCTATTTGAGAGGCCAACTTTTAACTATTATAATTTTTGTTATGCTTAGTTTCCAAACTTTAAATATGGAATGTATTATATCCTCATATAGGGGAATCCATACATATATCAAACTACTCTTGAAACCTTCAGACCTATGAAATATGATGTCATCAAACTACTTACTCAGCCTTATCTACCAAGATGATGACTTGAACCTAGACCTGAATATGACTACTTTGATGAATTATATTCACTTCCATAAACACTCCAAGCACTCATAACACCCCATATTTTCTTTGAAACATTTCCATACCATCAATATCATCCATCAATTACTTCACTAAGTCAAGCATTGAAGAACTATGAAAGAACACTAAAGTACACTTTTTCATTGTCATGTTATAACACATGACACCTCATCAACATCCTTGATCACCTTTGAGACATCATTGACAACCTATAATAATATCTCCATTTTTTATTGATGTTAAAACTAATACCAAGCTTATGTTCAGACTCTATCTCTCTTTTCAAGTACTTTCACCCCCTTTGATATAATGATAAAGTGGGCTCAACTTCTGATCCTAAAAACCTAAAAAAACCTTAAGGATCAATAATATGAAAGTACCACCTATGATACATACTCCCCCTAACATTATTCATACCTCTTATTACCTTGATCTTCTCAAACATTCTCCATGACTATGCTCTCATTTGATCATACATAGCTTCTATGAAGATAAAACATACATGAATATAAAAAAATATGTGAACTTACCTTGAAAACATTAAGAGGGACTCCCCCTAAGTCACTTGATCTTAAGCACCCTTTTTATCATCTTCAAACTATTTCTAAAAATGATGAATCAACATAATTGCCTTTATACCTTCTCTCTCAAATTTTACTACACATTCCTATGATCCTAGGACCTGACTATTTACAAAGCTCCCCCTTTCTTTATGAATGAGGATTCAATATATTCTATATTCATATCTCTACCATGACTGGGGCATCTCACATATACTCCCCCTTACATCATGAACATCTCTCCAAGCCATTCATTCTAGTTATCTCCCCTAACTCCTTCCTCTATGACATCTTCAATAGGTCTCCTTTGGGTCTAAAAAAAACTCTTTCAAACACTATCCACACATAATCAATATCCTTATCAAACCACTAATATTTCTCATATCTTCATTATATCAACTTAAAAAACTAAAGTAGACATGAATAAATCTCATATGTATGTCAAAATAGTTTCCCTTTATCCTCTACAAGCCATCATTGTTTAAAACCTTATCAAAGCACTCTCATGGAACTATCTCATCTTTAGAACACTGTGAACTCCATGATAGACACAACTTGTCATATACAAAACTCTAAGACCTTTTTCATGATACCAATAATATGACAACACATTCTCTTTAAACTCCATATCAACCTTGCCTTCAGTATTTATTACTTTGACCAATCAATTTAAGCAACATAAATTGACAAGTAATTACCTTTATAACCAAAAAACTTGAACATACCTTGCGCATAATAGAATAGGATCAACATACCTTTATACATAATATAATATCTTGACAACTCATCATCCTTGATCAAACACCTAGAAACTTCCATTCCATGTTTGCAAACCTTACAAACATTGCTTCATTCTTCACCATATTGACCAACTAGACTATCCATCAAAGATTAACCAAAACTTTGACTTCAGGATCATTGTCCCTAAATATATCTTTTGAATCATTCCAACACAACACTTTGGAGTAGTTATATAAAACTCATTAATCCCCCTTAAATAATCATACCTTATCCTAACCTTTCTTGTCCTACAATATCAACCAAAACTCAACTAGCATCCACTATGCTTCTTTTTGCTGACAAGTGTCTCTTTGAAGCCTAGAGAGAGACAGCCATTTGACATAGTGAGACTAAAAGAACCAAAACTTAGAATACTCCCATATCTTCATACTCTCATTTGACTTGTAGTCCTACCTCATCATAAAATTGACTTTGAATGGATCCTTGATTTCAATATTTTCTTCACACTTGTCAACAAATGTAGATAACAAAAACTCTTAACTTTCCTTCATGTTTATCATGGGAAAAAAACCATCTTTGGTCTTAATCTAATCTATCATAATAGGTTTAGGTTGTCACAACCATTTTTTACGTCTTCCTTTCACACTAGGTGCTCCATACACCTTATTCTTCTTTGAGAGCTCATTCAACCTATTATTTCAATACCTAGCAATGTGAATAACTTTATGACATCTAAAACAAACAAGAGCATTCATACCTTTTTCTTGATGATGATTTTTATATTTATTTGACTAATTTATTATCCTCTTGCATTTTCTATAAATGTGGCCAAATTGATTTCAGGCATAACAATGACTCTAGGATGAATATCTCATTGCATTGATTTGCCTCTCTTATCTTCTTTCTTGCACTCTAGGAGCTTGATTGAACTTATCTTGACTTTATGGTCTTTTCTTGCATAACCTAGAAATGTGACCAACTCTTTGATAAATATATCAAACAATGCCTTCCATACCTTTTGTTTGAATATGGCAGTGATCTCCCTTTGAATAATTACTTCTTACATAGCCCATTTTCCTATGACCAACAAGATTATAAATAAAACAATAGCCCATAAAATATTTGGCATAGCTTAAAGAATTTGGTTGTCTAATTAGATTATTCATTTTGCCTTTGACCTAATTTGACTTGTTGTCTTTCATGCTACCATCCTCTTTACCTTGTTCTGATCTCTTTTGTTGTTTTTTAATCTTTCCTATCTTGATTATGACATTTTCATGCTCATCCTTCAGGGAAATAATATTAACCTTCAATTTCACACATTGATTTTCTTTAGCTCTCATGCTTGAACTTACATCCTCTAATTGAATTTTGAGATATTTGATGGTATTATTATCCTCCTTAGCTTCTTTGGTCATGTCATCCTTTAATGTATATTCTTGATCTTCCATAGACTTGATCAGTTCTTGATTCTCTTTTTCCTCTCTCATGGACTTACCTAACAAACTCACCTTAGTAGACCTGACTTTTGATTCAAGACCTTTGATCATATTCCTCATTTTATCATTCCTCTTCTTTTGTTGTTTTAGTTCACCAAGTGCACTCATGATCTTAGCTTCTAGATAAACTTCTTCTTGCTCTCTATCATATAACTCTTCTTTTTCTTTACTATTATGGCAAACTTATTTATCAAAAATTATGATATTTTCTTTTGAACAACTTTCATTTTTACCCATATTATACCTTGGATCACCTTCAAGTGGTTAAACTTGGAGAGGAGGTCTTGCTCTAATAAAAATTATTATAGGTACAATCATTAGAGGGTGAATCAGTGATTCTAGATATTCAATATAATTTCAAACCCTTTAAACCCTTAACCATTCAATACATACAATCATGAAACATACACATCATTCATAATAATGAACATGGAAGATAAAATAAGAGCAAGCATAAAATACATGGTATATGTGGGAAACCCTCTTGGGGGATAAAACCAACTAAAACCTGCAAGATGGACTATAGTCCTATAAAGACAAGATTCAACATTTAGACCAACACCAACTGATCAAGGAGCACCCACCCTTTAATTTATTCAAATACCCACTTAACCTTTATCTAGCTCCAACTAGCAAGGAGGATATAACCCCCTAGGTAAATAAACACAAACTCAAATACATATGATATGATCTCCACCTATGATATTTTTTCAAACACACCTAATGATGGACCCCTTTTTCTTTCACACTTCACTCCTCAATCTCTCTCAAATAGCCTCTAGGGCTTACTCACTCAACTAACCACTTTTTTTCCTATCAGGTTCAATGACCTATGTGTCCACCTTCATCACCTTGATTAGATATGAATGATTTATATTCTTCACCCTATAATGGTCCTTGATGACATATAGCTTTTCTTTCAAAGGTTATTCATTTTCTTTTCTCCTCACACACACAACACACTCAAATAGGCCAATTAGGCCTCATATTTATACCATTCACTCATCTAACCCATATTAATTAGCCAAGATTATTCATACACTTGTCTTATAATTGAAATAGTTCTCCATTTACCTATAGTTTCTCTTTCAAAGGTTATTCCTTTTCTTTTATTCCTTTTCTTTTTTCCTCACACACACAACACACCCAAATAGGCCAATTAGGCCTTATATTTATACCATTCACTCATCTAACCCATCTTAATCAGCCAAGATTCTTCAAACACTTATCTTATCATTGAAATATGTCTCCATACATGTTACATGGGTGAGACACTCCACTCCATGTGTTTTTCATAGTCCTTAAGACTCAAATCTTCCATTAGGCCTTAATGTGACATAAAACAATTAGGCCTTCACATCCACACATTACACTTTCAACCTCTTAGAGCAACTTTAGCTTCCACAAATGATTATAACATATCAAAATTATCTCCAATATACCTTTTATCACTCCCTCATGGGTATATGCCACCTGAAACACCAACTCAATACTTGAACCTACCAATTAGGGCTCCTCACTCTTCAGGCTTTCATACACAGAAAACACAATCTTAAACTTTTGAAGCAATAAATTAAATATTTAAATTATATATATATGATTAGATCACATGGGTGAAACCTTTAGGACCTCTGAAACACCTACATGTTCCTTATAAATTCCAAAATAGGCTCTAATCACTCAAATCAACTCTCTCAAAATGACCACTCAGACTTGTAATATATAATCAAAATATAGTCAAGTTATTTTGACTCTCCACAACTAAATATGGGAAACATAAGATCTCAAATACATCATCATAAAACTTTAAGACTTATTTTAAATCTTAGTATTTTTATTCCTCGACTCTACTCAGAACACCTTCAACTTACCTCTATAAGATGGTCACCCAAACTTCTAGTGTATTCAATAAACATAGTCAACTTCTAAGCCTTTATTCATAATGAATATGAATTGGTCAAACCTCCATAATAAAAATAAATGGTCCTCATAAAGTTTATAAAAATATTAATTTAATCTTGAAACATCAAAATACCATTAATAAATCTTTAATTAGCCTTCTCAGGTCATTTACAGGACATGGTCAAACATAGTCAACTTTGGAGTTCAATATCTTTGACTATATAGACAATAAAACCTTATAAATAGATTACATAGATGAAAATTTAAACCCTTTATAAAATTTATTTTTAAACCATCAATAAATTAATCTTGGATCAAAATATATTATCAAGATACTATAGACTAGTTTTTCCCTTTGCTAATTGAAATACCAATGGTCACTATGTATTGCAAACATTATAGACACGTGTCTTCATCTTGTGTCCACTATAAAATTGATCAAACACACTCCATGTATCTATATTTTATCATAATAAATTTAAATCTTTAATTCTCATCATTTATCTTTGATATTTGCTTCCATGATTAATACACTTGGCACCCTCATGTGCCTTCTAAGCACATTATTATCAGTCCCTACTCTTGCACCACTTCACAGTCTCACATGCTCTCTAAGAACATTGATATTATTATTTTATCTTACATAAATTTAAATTATATATTTTCTTATATGTACCATACTCCATTTATTTAACATTATTATGCTACTTGGTAGTCATGCATGCCTTCTAAGCATTGACTATTTGACTCAAACTGCATCATCGATCTCCATCTACATGAACACCCATATGTTGTTGATCTTCTATCAAATCATCATGATTGAGGCACATGTAATTCTCACATTAAATCTCAAGAAAATATTAAATAATGAATTCATATGTTTTGTTAATCTCTATCTTCATGATCACTCACTCATAATTAGATCTCTATATGTAAATTTGGCTAAGTATAGAAACTTAGTGGAATCTATCTAAGAGGCCAACTTTGCACTATTACAATTTTTGATATGATAAATGTCCAAAATTAAAATATCTTTCATATGATATAATAATATATGGTAATATATCCATTTATCAAATTTATCTTTAACCCTTCATATGTGTGAAATATGATGTCATCAAATTGCTTACTCAGCTTTAACTACCACAATGACTACTTGAACCTAGACCTTCATATGTCTACTTTGATGAATTGTGTTCACTTCCATTTGAAATAAAATCACTCATAACACCCCATATGATCTATAAATAATTTTCATACCATTAATAACATCCATCATCTACCTCACTAAATCAAACACTAAAGAACTATGCAAGAACACTGAAGCACACTTTATCATTTTCATTCTAGCACACATGACACCTCATCAACATATTTGGTCACCTTGGAGACATCATTGAAAAACCTCAAAAAATTTATACCTACTTTATGTCTCTTTTATCTCAAATTACTTAATCACTTTATCCCTTCATATTACATAAATTCCATTTTGATCGTATGTGCAGTACCTTTTCAAGCTTGAATAGCCAACAAACATGTAGATGATCATTCTTAAGGTTTGAGTACATTTTGGGTTTTTGGACTTGTCTTAAAGTCATTATATACTTTAATAAATTATAAATTAATTTTTTATACTATTTTATATTTTTTAAACCTCTCAAATTTCCAAAATTCATTCACTTTCACAAGCACACAATTGTACCTTGCACCTTTTCAAAGTGTCATTGTAGGTGGCTTATTAGGAAAGAGTCTGAACATGAAGTTTGAGAATTTGATATTTTAAACTATATCATATAACCTTGAAGGTAATAAAAATTCATTGGAGGTTATATTTCAATACACTATAAGCTCCATTGACCCTTCATAGTGTTTTCAACTTCTACCTTCCTATCCTTATATGTAGACATATGAATAGGTGACTATTGAAAAGAGTCAGTAGATTCTTATAGTAGTTATGGAATTGTTCATGTCAAAATTTTATGACCCTAAAATAATTTATTTGTGCATTGGTTTGATTCATCTCTCATATTAGTATTGATTCATGTTTCATACCTATCCTCTTACATTACCATTGTCTCTTTTTGTTCAAAATGGGGACCTACAAGTTTGTAACCTATAGGTCTACCTTTTCTACTTAGGTGGAATGTTAGAGCATATTCCTTGAGTCTTAGTCATTTTTCATATTTTCTCCACTATTTTTAATTTTATATCCCTCAATAGTATTTTATATATCAACTAAACCCTGTAGAATCTCAACCTTTCACATGTATATACAAGTTTGTATGACGCCAGCTCAAGTCTTTGCATGGAAGTTAGAGACCTTGAATTTATTCATACTATTTGATGATATAATAAGGTATATAAAGTTCATATGGGTGGTTTTAAGTTTGTATCACTTGTATTCATTTTCTAAATGACTTCCAAACATGAATCATGTCCCATGAAAATTTACTTATAGTTCTATAGAGCTATGGGTGAAATAAATTTGTCTAAGCCTTTGTTGGAGAGTTCCTTTTATGATGTCTATTTTGACATTTACAAAAAAAATAGATCATTATTCATTGTTTTTATTTTAGTTCAATACCCTTAAATAACCCTCACAATGTAAAAATAAGACTTTTCAACCATTGTTACATAAGCAGTCCCACATGCATAGTCTTCAATCTAAAATCACAAATAACACTTGGAGACTAGTATAGATACTAATTATATGATTGGAGAACCTTGTATAAAGGTATAATATGTTAAAACATGTCAAAAAACATTTGGATGCATATAAACCCTTTGGAAACCCTAAAATAATGAAGAAACATTGATAGTCACTTGCACACTATATAAAAGAGTAGCTATCTTGCTTGACCAATGCACACATGTTTTATATGGTGGTGATTAATATGTAGGAAGGTTTTTTTTTAACTTTGAGGATCCTCTAAAATTTTCACCTTGTCTCCATTAATTTAAACCTACAACTATGCTACCTAAAAATGAGATAGTGGGGTTTTGAACCTCAAAAATGTATCTTAGCTCCTTAACAATTATTCATAAATCTAAAGAGATCAATCGAAAAATAAATTCCACAAATTTATATTACATATGGATCCCCAAATCTTATCAAAATCTTAGATTCCAACTCCACTTGAACAACATGTACCATTCACTTCAAAATGGCCTTCATGAGTTTGTGAAGAGAGATGGGAGAGAACTAGAGTATTATGCCTATATAATACCTATGAAATATTATTTATGGTTAATATGACTTGTGGAAAATGAAGGGATGTTCTAAAATAATTTTCACTTATAGATGATCTCAAAACTTTTGTGCAAGTGCATTAAAAACCCTTTTAAGCATTAAAAACCAAGATTCTAACTCATTTATGACATCCTAACATATAGGGAAATTTTATAACTTCTCCAATTACCTTATAAATATTTTTTAATGTATTTTACACTTTTGATAGCTTTGGCATACATGAAAGTTATCAAAAATAACATTTTTCCTCATAAAAAATTACCTTAAAGTCCACAAAAGAACCTTAATATCTCCAAACCATCATGAAATGTTTATAAAGTGTCATTAAAGGATTAAATTAATTTAATAAGAAACTAAATACCCTATGATAACTCTTTACCAACTCGCATTGCTTTATGGCATGACTAGACCACTACAAGGCTAAAATAAGACATTACCTTAACTTATCCAAATTTACCCTAAATAATGTTAGTAAGACCTTATAAAGACCAATTGGAGACTATCAAGGCATGTAATGGATATGAATAAGTTTTATAAATCATGATAAGTAATTTTTTGCCTATAAGAGTTGGCATTTTGACCTTGGGGGTTAAAATTGGTCAACAAATTCTAACAATTCCAAAGGAGTAATTATTCACTAAGGAATTAGAAACCAAAAAAACCTCTTTTTACTTCAACTCCCTTGAACTTCAATGTAACATGACCTAATCACAATGATAATAATGACCCTCCACCTCCAAAATCTCATAAACCAAAAGATCCTATATAAACCCCACCAATACAAAATAAAGTAGGCTGTAGCATAGTACAATACATGAAAAAGATTAAGGCAAATATCACACTTCATGAACTTGATCAGATTAATGAGCAACATGATCTTCTATTGAAATCCCTAACATAAAATTTAGCTCAGCCAAACCACACTAAGTATAAAATAGATCATACAAATGTATTCATCCATAAAAACAAGACCAAAGTACATCTCTTCCTCATAACTATTATGTTATTTAGGAAGAATAAGCACAAATTCATAATGTAATTAGGATCCTTAGCAAATGTAATACTGGTAGGATTTTGTGAGAAGTTAGGGTTATTTCCTATCAATTCAAACAAGGTGGTGGTTTAACTATATAAATTAGAGGTTTAAAGTAGTAGGCAATATTTTAAATGTCCACATGTACCTAAATATGTTCCTAGGATTCAATGATTTATAGAAATCTAGGTGGTGGAGATTGTCTAAGCCTATGGTATATTCCTCAGTAGGGATAGGTCTAAAACTTCAAATGGGTACATGGCCAACAAATTATCTCATATGTGGTTACCTTAGAGAGCTGTATCCAATCAAATTAGAGTGGATAGAGAACCCCACATGAAACACACAATAATTGAGTACAATAAAATCAATGAGAAAATGAACCTAGTATCCTCAGATTTAGGGATTTATATGCTAAGCATAAATCCTATTGAAGATAAAATTAAAGATGAGCCAGACATGCCATGCCTATGGTCCCTATACATTTATGGAGCTCATTTTGAATAACGTGGTGCAACTAGTGTTCTTCTAGTAAACCCTAAAGGAAATAAAAACGTAACTTCATATAGGTTGTAATTCCCCTACATAAACAATCTAACATATTATGAGGCATTAATAATAGGTTTAAAGTTTACACCAAAACATAATGATTCTAAGCTAGTGCTTAACTAGCTTAATAGTAAATTTAAGTGTAAATTATCATACCTTAGGAGGTATAAACATAGGTCCTAGGAATCTATCGAGATTTTTAGCAAAGTCAACGTCATCCCTATCCTTAGGGAAGAAAACTAGGTTATTGATTTGTTAGCATCCTCAACCATGAACTTAACTCCCTTATATGACACTAAATTTTAGGAGTTCTCTATGGAACTAGTCCCTTGATCATCCATAATGGACATTGTGATGAATATCCAAGTCTTTGAGGATGATTAGTAAATTATCCAATTTATTAACAATGTTGGGGTATTTAAAGCCTAATAAATTGATGAAGTAGACATAGAGAACCCTAGAGCTGAACTTGGTAAGGATGGGATCTTCAATATTCATTATAATCAAATGCCAATGTTGGACGAAGAATGGAGATTTGTAAAATTTTAAAGTATAATGGATGGACACATGTGTGATATGTATGATTTTGCCTTTTGTATAACTTTTGTGTGTATTTGGCCTTATAAGCCTAATCAGTCAATTAGAGAATGTGAATAGTCTTTCCTTTTATATCTCAAAAGGATAGAATGTGAAGAGATAATATAATTATAAAAGACTATACATATCACTTTGATTTAATAAAATTTGGTTTGATGTGTTGACAGAGATTAATAAAATTGTTTTTTTATGGTATTCCTTATCTTCTTTTATATATGGTTTATGTAAAGTGAGTACTCTATTTTATTTTAATTTTTTATCAAATGCTATACTAGTTATGGTCTAGCTTCTATTAGATATATTTCTTATTTCTCTTAGGTTAATCTATATACATTGTATATGGTAGGTAATATTTGTATCTCTTATGCACCTATTGGTACTCTCCACTATGCAAGTCATCCATTTAATTAGCATGTTCTATAGTATTTCCAGGAACCTTTGCTAACAATGATCTGGTGATCTTAGAACCTATTTGGATGAAATATGTTGAAATGGTTGATAGGGTAGAGAGACATATAAAAATGTGTAGATGAGATAATCCATAGCTTTTTAGAGGAAAAATAATAGAGAGTTGGAAAAATTACATAAGAGATTATTTAATAATATATCTATGGTGAAATATATGAATACTATTAACAGATTACCTAGATTGTTAATTATGTGGATAGCTATATTAGAATACTATTTCTTTAGTTTAAAGAGAACAAAAATTATAGTCTAGACTGAAGAAAAACTATAATGAATGCACAACCTAGATACTAATTAGTCTTGAGAAGTAGATTATTGGATAAAGTTTAAAATTCATGGTTATACTACTAGGTTTGTAGTACAAGGATAAATAACTTTTGAGACTATGCACGATTGATTTATGAAAGGAATTAGAGGTAAATTTTTATATCAACTACCTTTGTTGATAAATATGTTAGTTGTGGAAAAGGCCATAGTGCCTACTCCATCCAACATAGATTAATAACTTCGAGAACCATGGGGGTGTGTATGGGATAAAATGAATAATGAATATCTAAGTAAAAGGAAATTGAACCTTATCCCATAAAATGGAATGAAAAAAGACTTAGAGTGAGAAGAAAATTATGGGACTTGAAAAGGAAATACAATAGCAAAGAAGGTGGAATAAGATAAATAACCCTAAAGTAACTACAAATCTGACTAAGAGTAGAGAATAAATTACTAGAGATGGAGACATACAAGGAAAAGATGTTAGAGAAGAGAGGTTTATGATAGAAGATGTGGTAAATTATAAAAAAGAGGGTATGAATCATATGAGAAAGGGCTTGATGATAAATAATATGTTGTAAATAGTGATACAAAGGTAAAATAGTTAGGAAGTAGAGGTAGATCATAATTAAGGGAAGGATTTTTAGTTGTAACTAAGGAGAGTTACTAAGAAAATGTTAAAATTAAAGGTAGTAATATTCCAGGTTCAAGATCAAAGATATAATAAGTTAGAAATAAACATCATTCATCTTAAGGGTATGCATCCCCTAAGCCCAAATTATTTATATAAGGTATAAAAAGTACAAAGAGAAGCTCATTTAGGTTAGGTTGATTCCTTTACTAAAAAGTTTGGAAGGCTCAGTGTAGAAACTAAGCTGGCATTAGAAATAAGGAATTTATAAGAAGTAGGATTTATTTTTACTATTATAAATATCAGTGCATAGTAGCCTATAGTCATAGTAAACACTACATAGTATCCTAATAATGAAACAACTAGTGTGTAGTCACCACCAATCATGGTTGCTAGTATTTAGACATATATATCAATAATTACCAACAAAATACTATGGTATTTAATGTAAGTATGTTTATGACTTTAATGTCATATAATGGGTCTTTAGACCTTGAAAAATACTTGGTAACCTACAAAATGCAATAGATTGTAAAATGGCTAACATCAGATGATATGGAGTGAAAACTCATACGGGCTTTAACAAGACATGCTTTGGAGTTCATTTTCAAAAACAATGTAAAAGACTTGAATCTCTCATAAGTTAAAGATTTTATAATAGCATAATTTAAGGTTAAAAAATGTTTCAGTAAATTTATTGAAGACCTAAAGGAAATTCATAAAAAATCTATAAAAATAGTTGGAGAATATGATGGTAGGTTTTTCATTGTGATTAAAAAAATATAAGTAAAATATAATGTTGTTTGGTTTATATATGGCCTACGACTAAGAATAAGGTTCGTTATTGTGCAATCCTAGTTCTCTACCAAGGGTGATGATCGATCTACTATCATATGAATTGAACAAATACAAAATTATGTAGATTTTTCATCAACATGATCAAAAGTAGAAGCTCATTTATATTTTTTTATGAGCAAGATGAATGAGATGCATGAAAATGATAGGCCTAAATTAGCCTTATAGTGCATAGAATGTGGATATGAGGAACATCATAAGAATGATTTTTCAATAATTAAAATAAAATTTTAATAAATCTACATGGTAGTTAAACATCAGACATCCAAGTGTCATCTTATCCAATAATATATCCAAAAGTCACATAACATATACCATATTTTTTGAAAATGTACTAATCATGATGAGACAAAATACCAATCTTTGTAATAATTAAAGAAATATATAATGAATAATGTCTTCATAATTATGGAGTAGAAAATACCCATTGCAAAACAAGCAATTCTAAGACAGATTTAGAGATGACAAATGCAACTCAAGTTAGTCAAAGATAGGTTCCTTAATTGCCTCAATACTAGATTCCTTCATCACCATAGTATTAGTCATAGGACCTAACAAGATGGAATAATATGTCATCTATAGATATGGAACCCAAAATTGGTTAGATCAAGCATTAGTTAAGAAAACTCAAGAAATGCATAAATAACATAACTAATTAATCCAAGTCCTTTAATAGGGTTTGCAAAAGGAAACTAAGAGATATTGAAAAAAAGAGTATACAACAAACCTTCCCAAGATCATCCCACCTCCAAATGTTTCCCAAAACATGATTGTCCCATTGATTTGGTGCTCAAGTCTTTAGCAATGATGAGTGGCTTCCTCCTCCATCATCTCAAGTACACCAATGAAGCTAGGCTCATGATATTAATTAATGTATACCTATAGTGAATCTATCTTATTAAAAATTAAGCATAATAACACTACATAACAATTACTTGTGGAGAGAATTCTACATAATAAGTTTAAACCAAAAGAGCTTAAAAATGGTGGTCTTGGCCCTCCTATTTATAAATTATTGAAATTAACCAGAATCAACCATGACCATCGATCTTGAGATCAAGATGTGTGGCCATGAATCAATTCAATTTTTTAGGCTTAATTCATAAATATCCCCATTAATATTTGGAATAAAGTGGCATTAAAGAGGCATGGGAGGCCTTCAACTTGATATTTGTTTCATTTATGGATTATGGATGCCACCCCAAAAATGATGTCACCTGATGATGCAAGTATTAGGAATGAATTTCAAATTAATAAATCTTCAATAACTTCCATGAATTTTCCACTTAAGCTATTGATTTGTATTAATTTGCATAGGTGATATTAATTAATTTTTATGCAATTATTTGAGAATTGGTTAGCCATTTAATCAAACTGGTCGAAACATCAAGTTACTAGGTCATAATTTGATTAGATTATAATTAGAAGAAAGTTTCAGTTATGTATGAACCAATATCCCACTTAGGACATTGTTGATATGAAATAACACATGTGTATGTCATGTGCTTCTGAATTAAAAGAATCTAGTAGTTTAAAGCATCAAATTACATTTTTGCCATTTTGACTTGAAATGAATTGAGAAAATTTAATAATCAAATAAAATGCATTGCCCTATTTAGGGATACATTAACCTAAATCGGCACTTGTATATGACAAGCTCAAACCGTTTAGTTTGTTTAAGTGATTTTGTCCCAAATTATGTATCTAAGTGAATTTTGAGTAAGATTGACAATTTCAATACAATGGTGTTACAAATTAGATGTCTATATTTTTCCCTTATTTGAGAAGGCACAACAAGACATTTAGGTGAAGTAGCATCTTTTAAAATAAAATACTTGTCAAGAATAATTTGAAAGGAAATGACCCATGATACCCCCTTGAGAGGACATACAAGAATGAAAGGGAAGGATGGACTCTCAAAAAGAGAGAGCTAAAGATTGAAATTAACCCATGGATGAGATTAAATCCATATAAGTTAATGCTTACACACATTGATTCTCGATGATAAAATTATAATAGAATATAATGGGCCCCAAGGTAGGGGGAAGTGGGAAGGATACAATCCAAAAATATAAGTGACACACTTTGAACACACCCAAAGAGGGTAAAAGTTATGCACTTAACGAATGATCGATCTTGAGATAATTTGCACACTTTAAAAACTACCAAAATAAGGGAAAAAGTCATAGATCTTGGAATTAGAATAAAAAGGAGAGCATTTTTATATAGAATAGAAATAATGATGTGCTCTAGTAGAGTGGATTTGATTGGTTGATAAATTTATTTTTCCCCAGTAGGAAAATTTTGATCATTGATAATTAATTTTTCCCTAGGAGGGTAGATTTGATCAATGATTGGTCTAAATATTTCACCATAGTAGGGAAATTTATCAAGAATATATCAAGGATATAACCTAATGCATATATTAAATATGAGGTGTAAACTTAGATGCAATGGTCTAATAGCTGAAGTAGCCACAAAAACTAGGCATACAAGGATGCATAAAGTGATGAAAGAGATGAATATAAGAATGAAAGGTGGATGAGATAATTCAAGATACTCATGTATCCAAAAACTATCTGCATAGTCTAGATGGACCTCAATCCAATTTAGTTCATCCAAAAGTGGGATAAAATGGAATGAAGAATGAAGTATAGAAGAAAATAGACCATTGTTCGATGAGACTCATAGTTATGGCAACATATACACATCTTGCATAGAGTCTGGTGTTTAGTTTCATTGGTGTAGTGAAATAACATATTTGAAGTTGCATTGATTTTGAGACTTGAATGCAAATAACTTTGTGATTACTATAGCAAAAGTGAAATTATGCATCATAAGTATAAGTAACTTAGAATGATATTATATTTCAATTACAATGAGTTGATTCAAATGTGAATATTTATAACCAAGGATAATGATAAGAACTACCAAGACTAGAGTTACAACTATTTACATTTTTAAAAAATAAAAGAAACAAAGACAAAGAAAAAAATAATAAACTAATATAACCTAACTCAAAATCTAGATATGAACAATCAGGATTTAAGTAGGAATAATAATGTATAAAATCAAAGAAAGAATAACTTAATAAACAATATGAAAGCAATATGTGAATAATCAAGATCCACATGTATGAAGTAATATGTACTTTGAAAATAAAACAAAAGAAAAAGACAAAATAGTAACACAAAATACCAAGAATAAATAAGAAGAAGCAACAAAGGAATAATAATGAAAAAACCCTCAAAAAAATAAGGGGAGAGACAAGAAATCACAACAAAAAAATAATAAAAATAAAATAAACACACACAAATAAGAGTTAGTCACAATGTTAGTGTAGACAAAAAATAATTGTTTATGTGTAGTAGAGGCATTACTTTCTACAACAATGTAACAAGAACAAAGGACACAAAGTTGCCTCCAAGTGATAGGAAAGCAACAAGACAAAATAAACTAGGGGAAAAAGAAGAAAATTAAAGGGGTGATTGAGCTAACTCCAGATGTATGAGATAAGTGAATGTTTCCTACATAGCTCAATGGATGTGAGATCCAACATGAACTTTAGGCCTGTTGAGGTCAACATAATCCCATTTCTAAAAACTGGGGTCCCATGTCTTAAATTGTGAAAATTTGTAGCTTAAATTTGAAAACTCATTTGATTAGAGTAACATTAGAATGTTTTTCACATTACCTTTATTTTAAGATCATCCATGCCTAATTTGGTTGGCATATTTGTTCATAATTCTAATTTAATCTTGCCTAAATTTTCTAACATTTTATCTTTATGTTTCAAGTTACAATTCTAATAGAGTCCATTTAGAATGGGAAATGTCTTGGATTCCATATATTAATGTCAATTTGATATTTTTAATAACTTTTGGTATATTTAAAATAAAATTGAAGCCATTTTTAATCATGTTGAAACTCTCATTCAAATTACCCTAGCTCAAGTCCCTTTGAATCAAATTCAAATTTGGCAGGAGCAATTTAAGTGGAATGGTTTATTATGTCATAGACTTAATTTAATTTTATCCTAAGGTTTAGTCATGCTTATTAACATGACCAAACCGTAGTCTAAAAATTTAATATTTGATCTCTTTATTTTCTCAATCCCCTTGGTCTCTTTTACTATATACTTAGCCTAAATGCCTTACCCTAAAGTTTGTTATATTTATTAATACAACAAACCTTAGGCTAAAACTATATGTCATCTTTTATTATTCACAAGGTCCCCTTTATTATGTCTCAAATATTAGAGTAAATATTTTAACCTAAGTTTTTTTTGTGTTTATTAACACAAAATAAAACCATAGTTGCAAACATTATGCTAAGATTTTTATTTTCTTAAGCATTGACTTAAATATTGTTCTTATCCACAAGATCAATGATCTACAATTAATCCATGTAAATGATCTAACAATGAAATATTAAAATTGAAAATCCAAATCCCTAATGCTAAGCTAAACTTTGAACATCTTTCAAAGATCAACAGTATACATTTTCTCCAATAGGATTGATCTAATGATGTGTATCAAGTCAAAACTTTAATGGATCCCTGAGACAAGTTATAAAGTAACAAGTGTCACAATCTTAGGTAAAGAATACTCAGCAACCAATGGCATTTAACCAAATGGATCAAGATCCAATATAGTGTATTTTCTCAAGTAAGGATGATCCAATAGTGCATGACGAATTTAAAAATTCAAAAGCCTTGGGGATGAATTTGGAGATGACATATGGCATATCTATGGGCTAAAACTTTAAGATAAAACATCTTTCAAATATTGATGGTATGCAGATGGGCGTACACATTCTAATCAATGTTCCATAGAGTAGGAGGTACAATTAAATAGATCAATATTGGATTGATCTAATGATTTGTATCAATTCAAAACTTTAATGGATCCCTAAGACAAGTTATAAAGTAACAAGTGTCACAATCTTAGGTAAAGAATACTCAGCAACCAATGGCATTCGACCAAATGGATCAAGATCCAATATAGTGTATTTTCTCAAGTAAGGATGATCCAATAGTGCATGATGAATTTAAAAATTCAAAAGCCTTGGGGATGAATTTTGATATGACATATGGCATATCTATGGGCTAAAACTTCAAGATAAAACATCTTTCAAATATTGATGGTATGCAGATGGGCATACACATTCTAATCAATGTTCCATAGAGTAGGAGGTACAATTAAATAGATCAATATTGATGGAGTGTGATTGATCCATATAATCAATATCAATGCTGTGAGATCAACATTGACATTTAAAAAAATATCAAATCAAATGTGTAAGTGAAAAATGTCCTAATTGAAGGTAACATAATAAGAAGCCAATAGCATTTGAGTTCTTGAATCAAGATTGATAGCCCACATTGATCCATGCAAGGATGATCCAATGGTATGAGATCAAGGTAGAATTTTCAAAATATAATGATCAATTTTTAAATATTAATGAGAAAAATAACACAAAAATTCTATAGGTATGTCATGGTGATGACACACAAGAGCCACATAAGTATAATATGCCATGTCAAAGGCCTTGTAAACCTTAGAAATACAAGGCTATAATAATACAATCCAAATGAGATCTAGGTCATAAAGATCATGTAAGTTCAAATAGTTTCCACCACTAAATCACTATAAAAACCTTCAAGAATGTCTTGGTAAGTACAAAAACCCTGATTCAACCTTGTGCTCATTGTAATCAGACTGAAGAGGTTAAATTATCATTTATGCAAGGATAATTTGATCTAAAATCAAACTGTAGAAAACTAGAAATTAATTTATAGAAGCCCATAGTTATGGTTCCTAAAAAAGTGTTTCAAAGGAAGATGTGGAGCTTTATTTGACTTCAGATACAAAATATATGGTTTTCAAAGACCCACAATTTTATGCTACAATTCTCAATATAATGGAAAATAATTGGTCAATATTGTTTAGACCATTGAGAACCAACAACCCATCATAAGAGGAGAACATGTTTGCAAGGAATCTCTACTATAATGATCAATGGCATCTTTCAATAGAACAAAATTTGAAATAACAATCCATCTTGTCAATCTAAAAAGATAGATT
This sequence comes from Torreya grandis, assembly GCA_037957365.1. Lineage (NCBI taxonomy): Eukaryota > Viridiplantae > Streptophyta > Pinopsida > Cupressales > Taxaceae > Torreya > Torreya grandis. The sequence continues at coordinate 6,724,427 of JARHVA010000148.1, forward strand.
CAAGATATATGAGGACACCATAATTGACTTTTTTAATTCTTTAAAGTTAGTCAAAACTAGGTAAGAAGTAGTGAATAAATAGATCAAATGGCAAGCATCAAGCTACCAAGTCAAGGATTTAATCAACGTCTTGACTAAAAATCAAATCCTAAAATTTAGGATAGTTAGCCTAGTCCACCTAAATGTGGCTATGGCTATATTAATTGATAAGGTCAAGGCCCTGAATGGCTAGTCCAAGCAGATAGAGGAGATTTTTAAGGACTCCAAATAGTAGGAAGATAATATGTTACACATTTTGGATATCCTGATCAAAGAACCCACCACACTTAGTCCTTTAGGTCTAATAATTGATGAGGATTTCAAGCATAGAACTACTTAATTCATACTAAATGAGAGGAATCAAGGACAAAGGAAAATAGGGGCTAATAATAGGAAGATCATGGTCCTAATTTTATCATCAAAATAAAATATAAGAGATGTCAAGGGCATTAAAAAAACTTTCAAAAGGACTGAGATGGATCTCAAGATCCTAGAGGACTTAGAAAAAGTATTTTTTCATGAAACCTATCATTGACCTCTAGTTGATTAATGAATAACATTATAAAATGAAGATCTTGTAGAGAAGGCAAAAGACTGCATCAACAAAATGATCCCAAACTTAATTATATTACGAATATACTTTTATAACCAACATTGTATATTTTTGAAATAGAATATCCTTTTGTAAAAGAATGTGTAATTTGTAAAGTGTATTGCTTATAGGTCAGTCCATTTGTAAATTATCTAATTCCAAAATGTTGTAGAGCAACAACTATCCTTGACACTTGTGCAATTATCATTGAATATGACTGATTGGGATACCTCATTAAGCATCCTATAAAATGGATACTATCATTTGTAAAAGGGGAGAGAGTTTTTGGAGCCAAAACTATTTGTAACTTCTGAGAAAATTAATATAAGCAAGGAATTTTGCAAAGTTTGTCCACATTTGCTTGTGTGAATTGATATCATGGTTTCTCTATCATTTGTATGGTCTCATCTTCAAATTTTGATGGTTCTTATGAATTCTAAATGTGCACCTTTTAATGCAAATTTGGTGATTTGTTATAATGCTAGATTAGTTGAAATTTATTAGGTTTACTTCATTTTTTTTACTCTTCTTACATCTAGGCTAACGCTATTTGCTTGCAAGGGTAAAATTATTTAAGTAGATCTTGTTCTTATTTGCATATTTTCAAACTTTCCTCAAACATTTACATGATCTATGATAGGATTTGAGCTTATGCTAATTCATGATACACATTGGTTAAATGCATGATTAGATGAAATTGGAAATTTATCATAATGTTTGAAGTAAAGATCAACAACATTTCTATTTTTTTCCCTACCCTTCCTTCCCTTCCTTTTGCTCCTTTTTTTAACAATTCACCTTAAATCAATTTCATTATAAATATTCATCTTAGTTTAGATTTATACTTATTTTTTGACATAATTTACTTTGAATAGCATAGATCATCTTCAAAATAAAATATTAACTATTAAGTCATGGTGGTTCCCAACCACCAACTAATATTAATTTGTGAAACAAACAACTTGGCATGCCTCTAATCTACCAAGGATGATAGGATTATCACAACTAGAAACTCATGAAATGGATTATTTGAATCTATAAATGAGAAGTGTTTCATAACCATTATATGTTGACCTAGTGATATACATTTAGGCACCAAAAAATCTGGCATTATAAGGAGGGCTAGTTAAATCTTTGAAAATTTGCAACATCTTTGCTAATTTTGGTGAATATTGTTTAAAGAGTGATGTACTATTCACATATTTATGTTCCCTTTAGAATATTTGTGTAAAGATCATTGATCTTAATGGTTTCAAACTAGTCTTTGTGTTTATTTATACAAATATAGATGTTATTTGAAGTTTGATGCTTAATTATGGTAATGATAGCTTATGATCTATGAATCCAAAGCATTTGAGGTTAGTAATAGTTGTTTTATTTAAAGATTGATTGGATATTTGAAAATTTGAGTTTAATTAAGCTTCAAACATGTAAATATCATTCATATTTACATGTTTGGACACATATTTGAGATAATTTAGTTAAATATTAATTTGCTTTACCACTCTTTATAAATATTTGAGAAAAATTTACTTAACATGCAAGTATGATCATCATTCTTTGTAAAGATAAGATTTAAATATTGTATTTCAAATAGGGTTCAAATATTTCAAGCTAGAATTTCCAAGGATAAAGATTAGATCACGTTCAGAGACAAGGGTTCCCCTTATTTCATTAGAAGTCCATAAGAGAGCTAGGTGAGATGAAGGTAAGCATAGACTTTCAAAGTCTCAACCAACTTCACCAGTTCAAGGTGATACTATGTTCAATCCCTATCAAAGTATGGCTTGGATAGGTGGTTCTTCAATCAATATGATAGGTGTGGTACATGACCTTCCTCATAATCTTGAAAATTATTTGCCTACTCTTAGTCCTAATAGTTTTATAACTAATAAAGAAGATATTAAATCCTTAAAAGTTACTTTCAAACTTTTGATTGTTGTTCATGAAGATGTAGCATGCAGATTATTCCCATTTAATTTCAAATATGCTACATATGAATTGTTACTTAACCATCCTAAACAATACATAGATAGCTAGAATGGTTTTAATAATTACTTCATTGATTAGTTTGGCAATATCATTATTCCATGTGTCCTGTACTAATAGTTTACCATAGTCAAAAGAGACTCAAATGAGGGGTAGCAATGGGGAATATTGGACAATGGGAGAAATATTGATCCATCAATATTATGTGGGTGAATAAAGGAAATTCTACTTGTAAATATCTTTTTTCAAGTTCATGATCATGACAAAACATGAGGAAGAATTCTTGACTAACTCTATGCTAACAACCATGGAAAGATAAGGGGCAAGTGTTATTTAGAATGACTAGGCATAAAGGGCAAGTTTTATTCAAAGCTATATTCTAAAAAATGTATAGCAAAAAATATACCTCATTATATACCTAATGAGGCTTTAGCCTTAGAGATTTTTAAGGATGCCTTGGATCCCATGACTTCTATGTTTCTAAAAATATCTACTCATGTCATTAATACATTAGCTTTAGATTATGCTAAAGCTGTGATCATTAATGATCAAATAAAACTACAAGGCTAAATGGCATATAGTATTCCAAATATTAATCCAAATTTTCCTATGATAAATTTCATTCCCAATGCTAATCAAAATATGCCTACCTTAAATCAGCTTCTAGTTATGAACCAATTACCTTTGCGCCATACACATCTTAGCCAAAACTTAGGATTCTTGAATAGCTCTACCAATGGATCCCATCTCAAAGAATAGAGAGATTTGATGCCTGCATCTAGTAAAAATACTCAAGTGCATAATTTTAATGGATCCCATCCCAAAGATTAATAATGATTATATCTTGAATATGGTTCAAAATTTAAGCACTGATTTCCTTCAGTTGTAAAAGTAAGTTGGCTATACTAGAGAAAGTTATAATAGGAAATTATCTTTCAAAAGGTTTAATAGGCTTTCAAAAAAATTCTCAAATAAAAACAACCACAATAATGAGTCATCTACTAATAATAATGTGCTTGATATAAATATTGGTGATGTAGCTATGCCTAATTATTTTAGAGTCCATTGTACTTCAAATCATGGTGAATTAGATTGGCTAGATATTTTTGATGCTTTTTAAGCTTTTAAAAAAGAGTTAGACACTTTTGAAGTTGTCCCTAATAAACATAATGGTGCAGGTACCTCAAGTTCTACAAGGTCATCTAAATCTATTGATTCAAATCTCATGGTGAAGACATTTGAGTTTCCACTCCAATAAGAGAATGAGCTTGAGGATATCCCTAAAGAGATTCATTATTTTTAGCAATATCTAAAGTAGACCTATCCTCTAAGGAAAATAAATTAGAAACAACCTTTAAATAACTCAATTTTGAACATATAATTTTGACACTCTCCTTGATACTACCTCAGATAATAATACAAAGCCCCATAAGGTAAGTACATCTAAGTCTAATGTTGATACATCTAATTATTCCAATAGGATTGGATATAATATAGTAGAGTACATGAAAAATATCAAAGCTAACATTACCTTTCATGAGTCAACTAAGTTTATATAACAAAGGGGTCTATTGTTAGAATCTTTGTCTAAAAAGCCTAGTAAGTCTCAAAAGCCTTCCCATGCTAATGTTTCAATACACAAAAATAAGCTAAATGTTCCACCTTTCCTACTTATAGTCAGGATCATTGGTAAGAATCTACATAATTTCTTGTTATATTTTGGTGCATCTACCCATATTATGCGTAAATGTATTTATGAGAAACTAGGCTTGACTCTCATTAAATATAATAGAGTGTTGATTTAATTAGATAAATCAAGAGTCAAAGTGATTGGTGAATTGTTAAATGTTCACATGTAGATTGCTTCTAAACCAAGGATCCAATAATTCATTGACATCTGAGTGGTGGATATCCCTAATGCATATGGAATGTTACTAAGTAGGGATTAGACTAGATCTTTGAATGGTTATATGTCAACTAAATGCTCACACATGTGGTTACCATTGAAAGGAGTTCCAAGTCAAATCATGATAAAAAGGGGACCTAAAATGAAGCATGTGATCACTAAGTACAATGCAATTAATGAGAGGGTTAACATGGTTAAATCAGATATAGGTGTTTATAATCTTGACATGACAAAGGTATATAACTCCAAAACAACTCATGCTCTACATAGATTATGGAAGATATATTTTGAAGGTGTTAGATGCAAACCAAGTTTTGGATCAGGAGTGGTATTAATCAATCATATTGGGAAAGAATGCAATGCCTATTATAAAGTTCAGTTCTCATGCACCAATAATTTTTTTGAGTATGAAGTACTTATTCTTGGATTACAATTTGTAATCAAACATGAGGCTAAAGAACTATTAGATTTTTGTGATTATAAACTAGTAGTTAATTAGGTTAAGAGTAAATATTAGTGCAAGTTGTCATATCTTAAGAAATATAAATTTATATTATGGGTCTTAATTGAATGTTTTGATGCTTTCAACATTGTGTCAATCCCTAGGGAAGAAAATAGAGATGCTAATGAACTTGCTTCAATTGCAACCAACCTTATGCCCAATCAAAGTTCTAAGTTACAAAGCCTTAAAATTGAATCAGTATCATGTCCCTTAGTGTTAAATAATGTCAACCATTTTCAAGTATTCAATGATGATCAATAGATCATAGAATTCATGAATAGCTTAGGAATATTTGAGGGTCGCATTATTGATGAAGCTAGTGAAAATACCCTTAATGATGGCAAAATTAAAGGCAAGCTTAATGATAAGGTCATTAAGTTAAGTGATAATAAGATCCCAAAATGGATGATATACTTAGAGAGAATATTTGATTTTGACAAACTAGATAAGACTTTTAAGATTCCTAAATTTCATGGGAAGGACTATAATGTAATGGACCTAGGTTTCCAAGGTCAACCTTAGCTGGTAAACATTGGTATAGCCTGTACAATAATTGAAACCAAGAGAGCCAAAGATTTTTTAACCAAGTATAAGGATTTAGTAGCATTCTCCTATCATTAATTAAATGTCTTTAATCCTAGGCTCATAACCCTCACCATACCTATAAAGGAAGCATGCAAGCCATTTAGGAAAAAAGAAAAGCTAGTCAACTCTAGGGAACCAATGATATAAAAAAAGTCAAGAAATTACTCTATGATAAGATAGTGTTTCCCTTTAGACACTCCACTTGGGTAGCTAACCTAATACCAATCAGGAAGAAAAATGGTGGAATTGGATTGTGCATTGACTTTAGAAATCTAAATAGAGCATCTGAAAAATGTAATCACTTCCTACCTTCTCTCGATGAAGTAATCAAAATTGATTTTGGTTATACTATGATGATTTTTAAGGTATAATTAGGTACTAGTGAGAAAGTAAGACAAGATGAAGAATATTTTTAATACTAAATGGGGTATTTTTGCCTATAAGAGAATGCCCTTTGGATTGAAAAATGTAGGTGTAACCTTTCAAAGAGTAATATATAATGCATTCCAAAGCCTCATAGGTAAGTGTATTATTATTTACATGGATGAATAGACTATATTTTCAAAGAAAACGGAAGATTATAACATGCACTTACAACAAGTATTTGAAAGGTTTAGAAGCTTTGAAATTTCTCTCAACCCAAAGAAGAGCATTTTTTTGTGTAAATGAGGGAAAATTATTAGGACATGTTATAACTAAGGAGGGGATCTCTATAGACCCAGATAGAGTAAATTCAATATCAAAGATATAACCCCATAATAATATAAAGGAACTAAAGTCTTTCTTTGGTAAAATCAAAATTTTGAGGAAGTTTATTTTTGGTTTTGCAAAAATAGTGAGACCTTTGAATGACATGTTGAATAAAGATGTTAGGATCACTTGGAATGAAGATACCAAGAATGCATTCAGGGAAATCAAAGAAGTAATTAAACAAGCCCCTATGATGATAAGACTAGACTTTACTAAAGACTTATATCTTTACTCTTTTACTTCTAACCATACAATTTTAGTTATCCCAACACTAGAGATAGATGGATGTAATCATGATATTTCTCTCATGATTACTAATTCTAAAAATTATTGATAAACCCTTTTGCCAATGGGGATTAGATTTTGTAGGGGTCGTTAACCCCAACTCCTATGATGATCACAAGTATGTTCTAACTAGTACTAAATACTACACCAAATGGACTAAAGTAATGGAAATCAGACATTATAAGACTAAAAAGGTGATCAAATTCTTAGAAGAAAACATATGCACAAGGTTTAGCACACTAGTATCTCTAGTTTGTGATAATGGATTTGCCTTTGTATCCATTGATATGAAGTAATAGGCATATGACAACAACATTATTCTCAGGTTATCATCAAACCATTACCCTCAAGGCAATGGGGTGCCTAAATCAATGAATAAGAACTTGATGAAATTCATAAAGAAGTTTGTAGCCAATAAACCAAGAAAATGGCACACGCTACTTAAGTATGTCCTTTGGTTAAATATAATAAGAGCTAATCAAGCTCTTAAGGCATCACCATTCCTATTAGTATATGGTAAATAACACATATTTCCTATAACACTCAATTTGCCAACCTATAAGTTTATGAAAGAGTACATGGACCAAGATCAAGAATTTACAAGTTCAAGGTTGTTGGACATCATATATGTAGAAGATGCAAGACAGGAGGCTTTTGCCAATTTTAGTAGATACCAAACCATAGTCAAGCAATGGTTTGACAAATGTTCAAAGATAAAGGGGTTTAGATAAGGACATTTAGTTCTTCTTTGGTATAAGGTCTCAAAATTGAAAGGAAAGCATGGGAAGTTCACACCTTTATGGATTGGCCCATATCAGATTGTTGAGATTCTAGGGGATAAAACCTTTAAACTAAAAGACTTGTGAGGAGTAAATTTTACATTTCCTACTAGTGGGAAATACCTCAAGAACTATTTCTCTGTTATCCCACCTAGAGTCTTCATGGAATAAATATAAGACTAGTTAGAGTTAGGGTAGGTATGGCTTAGTTCAATTTCTTTCATGTTTCTTTCCTCGTTGCCCTTTAATTGTACATAGTGTGTGTATATATTTGTGTGTTTGTCTCCTTTTCTTTCTTTTGGTTTGCTTTCTACTTAGTGTGTTTGTTTTCCCTACTTTGTTCCTTGATTTTAATAAGTCTAATCTAGATAACCCTTGACCAAAGATTCATAGGATTGCTCAAAAAAACCTCACAATTTAAGAATACATGTATGCTTTCTCAGTATTGGTTAATTATGGATTATTAAAATAAGAGCTTAATGTTATAATATAGAGAAACTAGTAAAGAATAATAAATAGGTTAATTGTGCCTTAAGATTATAAACCTTGTTTTTATCTAAGTTTGGTTCTAAGAAGGATTGCACATATAGGGTGAAAGATTAGATTATTAGGGTACAATCATGCTTGAACTTAAAAAACATTAATTTCTTGGGATAAATTTTATAGCTAAGGATGTTGACTAAAGATCAAACATTTGACCAATTTCCAAAACATGGCTAATCTGGTTCCCAACCTTTGCTAGAAAGTTAAAATATCTAAAAAGAATAAAAAAAATGAGAGCTTATTTCAAAATTCAAAAGGTGTTTTGAGAAGAGGTGATTTTGGTGATCTCCATTGGGGATATGGACACCTAGATAGAAATGGATCAAGACCCTAAGTGGAGGCAAAGGTATCACTATTAGGGCTATGGATGTTTAGATAGTAGAATATCAATGCCCAAGCCTTTCCTAAGATAAAGCATGATTCTTAATTAACATAAAAATATTATGTAAGTCAATGTTAATGGTTAAAGTCACAAATATAATTTTTTTATCTAAATCCTATGGCATTTAGTAAGTGGAATCAAATCACACACAACATGTCTATGTCTTGATGTTTGATCTGAATTCTACATATGAAAGATTTGTTTTAACCATGAACTGGTCTTAATAATGGTGTCTAATCCAATGGAATAAGTAGTACAATTATTAGTCCAAACTATAATATCAAAATTATAACATATTATTATTTACCCTTAGAAGTCACCATTTGTGGAGATAAACATGCCCCCATTTCTGAAAAATGGGGACCCTTGTCTTAAATTATGCAAATTTTTACCTTAAAATTGAAAATTCATGTAATCATATTATCTTTATTTGAAGATCATCCACACATAATTTGGTTGGCATATTTGTTAATAATTCTGATTTAATCTTTCCTAAAGTTGCTAACATTTGATCTTTATGTTTCAAGTTGTAACTCCAATGGAATCCATTTGAAATGGGAAATGTCTTGGGTTCTATATCTTAATGTCAATTTGATATTTTAATAACCTTTGGTATATTGAAAATCAAATTGAAGTCATGTTTAATCATCTTGAAACCCTCATTAAAATTACCTAGCTCAAGTCCCTTTGAATCAAATTTAAATTTGGTAGGAACAATTTATGCAAGAATGGTTTATCATGCCATGGACTCAGTTTAATTTTTATCCTAAGGTTTTGTCATGTTTATTACAATGACAAAACCTTAGTCTAATTTTTTTATATTTGGACTCTTTATTTTCTCAATCTCCTTGGTCACTTTTATGTCCACATGGTCTAACTAAATGAAATATCCCTTTTATAATAGACTTAGCCTAAAATCTTTACCCTAAAGTTTGTTGTATTTATTAATATAAAAAACCTTAAACTAAAACTACATGCTATGTTTTTTATTGTTCATGAGGTCCCCTTTATTATGTATCAAAGCTTATCTTAAATATTTTAACCTAAGGTTTTATCATGTTTATTAACACAAAATAAAACCATAGTCTAAAACATTATACTAAATTCTTTATTTTCTCAAGCACTGACTTAAATATTATGTTTATCTGTAAGATTAATGGTCTGAAATTGATCTATGTAAATGATATAACATTGAAATATTAAAATTGAAAACTCAAAACCCCAACCCTAAGATAAAGTTTTAACATATTTCAAAGATCAATGGTATGCATTTGCTCAAATAAGATTGATCCAATGATGTATATCGAGTCAAAACTTGAATAGAGCCTTGAGACTAATGAGAAAGTGACAAATGTCACAATATTAGACAAATAACACTCAAAAACCAATGACATTCAACTAAATTGATCAAGATCCTATGGAAAACATTTTCTTAGGTGAGGATGATCCAATGGTACATGATGAACATTAAAAATCCAAAATTCTTGGGAATAAACATAGAGATGACACATGGCATAGCCATGGGCCACAAATTAAATTTATATCATATTTGAAATATCTATGGTATGTGGATGAGCGTATACATTTTACTTAATGTTATATAGAGTAGGAGGTACAATTAAATAGATCAAGATCGATAGAGAATGATTGATCCATATAATCAAGATCAACGATGTGAGATCAATGTTGAAATTTTAATAAATCTTATATTCAATGTGGAAGTGATAAGTGTCATAAACATGGGAAACATAGCAAGCATATAATATCATTTAATTTCTTGGATGAATATCAATGGTTTACATTAACCCATGCAAGGATGATCTAATGGGGCAAGATTAGGGTAGAATTTTCAAAAGACAATGGTCTCTTTTAAAATATTAATGAGAAAAATGCCACAAAATTCCATAGGGATATCATGGTGTTTTGACATCAAAGATACATAAGTATAATATACCAAGTGGAAGGTCTTACAAACCCATGAAATGTAAGGCTATAAGAATGAAGTCTAATTGGGATCTAAGTCATGAATATCAGATAAATTCAAATAGTTTTTATTATCAAGGCACGATAAAAACCTTGAATAAAACCCTAATAAGTACTAAAACCTTTATTTGACCCTATGCTCATTGTAATAAAAGCAAAGAATTTGAATTATCACTTGTGCAAGGATAATTTAATCCAAAATCAAACTGTAGACCACTAGCAAGTAATCTAGAGAATCCCATAGCCATGCTAACCCAAGAAATTATTTTAAAGGAAGATGTGGAGCTCTATCTAACTCTAAATATAGAAGAGAATGTTTTCAAAGACAAAATTTGAAGATAAAACTCCAAATATAAGGGACAATAATTGGTTGAGCTTGTTTAGACCATTAAGAACTAGCAACCCATCACAAGAGGAGAACATGTTTATAAGGAGGCTCTATTACAATGATCAAGGACATATTACAATAGACTAGAATTTGAAAGAATAAGCCATCTTGTCAATCTAATAAGATATATTCAAGCATATGAGTAGACCATAATTGACTTGTTCAATTCCTTGAAGTTAGTCAAAACTAAACAATAAGTATTGAATAAATGAAGCATAATGGCTATAGGCCAAGTTGGCCAATGGCAAGCCTCAAGTTACCAAGTCAAGGATTTAATCAAGGTCTTGACTAATAATTAAATCCTTGATCTTAGGATAGTTAGCCTAGCCCACCTGAATATGGCTATGTATATATTATTTGATAAGGTCAAATCCCTAAACAACTGGTCTAAGTAGATAGAGGACATTTTGAAGGACCCCAAATAACAAGAAGATAAGATGTTTCACATTTTGGATAGCTTGATCAAATAACCCACCACACTTAGTCCTTTGGGTCCAAAAAGGGATGAAGACTTCAAGCACAAAACTAAATTAATGTTAAAAGTGAGAAACCAAGGATAAGGGAAAATAGGGGCCAATAATAATAAGATCATGGGCCTTCTTTTATCATCAAAATAAAAGATAGGAGATGTCAAGGGAATCAAATAAGCTTTAAAAGGGATTGAGATGGATCACAAGGGCCTAGAGAACCTAAAAAAAGGAATTGTTCATGAAACCTATCATTGACATCCAATTGTTCAATGAATAACACTATAAAATAAATATCTTATAGGGAAGGTAGAAGACTACATTAGCAAAAGGGTCCCAAAGTTAATTAGATTAGGAATATTATTTTATAGCCATCATTGTATATTTTTGAAATAGAATACTCTTTTTCAAAAGCATATGAAATTTGTAAGCCACATTGCTTATAGGTCAATCCATTTGTAAATTATTTGATTTTAGAATGTTGTAGAAGGACAACTATCCTTAACACTTATGCAATTATCATTGGATATGATTGAATGACATAACTCATTGAGCCTTATATAAAAGGGATACTATCATTTTTAAAAGGGGAGAGAGTTTTTGGTGGCAAAACTATGTTTAACTTTTGAGAAAATTAAGATAAGCAAGGAATTATGCAAATTTTGTCCACATTTACTTGTGTGAATTACTATCATTGTTTCTTTCTCATTTTTATGGTCTCATATTCAAATTTGAATATTTGTTATGAATTTTGAATGCACACCTTTTAATGCAAAGCTACTAATTTAATTTAATGCTAGATTAGTTAAAAGTTCTCAAGTTTACTTCACTTTGTTTGATCTTCTTGCATTTGGACCAATGTTATTTTCTTGTAGGGGTAAAATTATTAAAGTATATCCTATTATTTTTTTCATCTTTTCACACATTCCTTAGACATTTACCTAATGTGTGGTAGGATTTTATCTTATGCCACTCATGTTGCATATTGGTTAGATGCATGATCAGATGAAATTGGAACTTTGACATAATGTTTGAAGCAAAGATCAACAACACTTCTATTTTCTTCCCTAACTTTCCTTTTGCTACTTTTTTTTATCAATTCACCTTAGATCAATTTCATTGTGAATATTCATCTTAGGTTAGCTTTAGACTTCATTTTGATCATATTTAACTTTGAATAGCATAGATCATTTTCAAAATCAAAGATTAACTATTAAGCCATGGTGGCTTCCAACCACTAACTAATATAAACTTGTGAAATGGACAACTTGTTCTGCCTCTATTCCACTAAGGATAATAGGATTATCACAACCAACACCTCATGTAATGGATTCTTTGAATCCATAAATGAGAAATGTTTCTTAAACACTATATGTTGACCTAGTGATATACATTTAGGTAACAAAAAGGCCAAATGTAGTTACCCTAGGGAATGGGATAGGAAAAAAGTGATAATAAGAAACATGATTTGTGTTATAAAGGAAATATGAAAATGGGCTCATGAAATATAAAGAGCATTCAAATGAGTACTTGAAAAATGTCAAGAGTGTGGGATCAAAATATAAACAAAAATCATAGACATTGTTTTTCTTCTTTTTATTGATCATTTTATAATGTTTTTTTTTTGTTTTTGGGATAAGTAAAATAAATGAAATATTAACAAAACTATCAGGGAAATAACTAATCAAAGAGATGAAAATATAAGAGTAGAAATTCTAATAATAGCTAAATCTAGCTACGATGGCCCATGCTTGCAAATTAGTAAGAGTGAGATCTTATTAAGGCAATAGTGCCTACTAAACAACAAAAAATGATAGAGCAATATGTAGTGATAGATAAATTTGAAGTGCTAATCAATAGGTAGGAACCATGTGCTGATATACCCATGTTTACTTGTCATAAGAGGAGGATATAAAATATTGTCCAAGATGAACTACTTTGTAGAACTAGCATTGAATGTGTCTAGAATGCCTCAGAGTCATAATCAAGGTGATAATTGGGTAAGGTATATAAATGTCTAGGTTACGATGACCTAGGGTATGAAAATAATATGGTTATAAGGATAATGGTATAGAATAAATAGGTAAAAAAAGGATGGTCTAAGATGAGATAAAAAGAGTCAAGCTAGAATATAAATGATCCAAAGTGCCAATAGTCTAATGTTTCAACTGTATATAATCATAAAAGAGTATCATTCATGTAAGAATGGTATAGGGTAGGTCAAGACATAATTAATGTGGTCTAGGATTAGGATGGTTCAGGATATAATAATGGGATAAAATAACTTAAACACAAGTTGCCCCCAAGTAAGGGGTCTTGTAGACAATGGTTCAAAAGCTGTCAAGCATAAAACCGCTTGGGATGCATAATTTTCATGGGCTATATAAGTTCTTTTCCACTTGTATTATCTAGTTGGTATGCCCCTAATCCATAATTAGATATAATAACATAGGGTCCTAGCCAATTGGGTTGGAACTTACTCTTATTTTTTCACTTAGCATTTATTTTCTTCTGATTCTATTTCAAGACCAAATCACCAATTTCAAACTCTTGATGGAGAATTAATTTTTTGTAGCTTTTATGCAATCTATTCTAATAGTATTTCAAGTTGTCTAGGGTAGCCAAATCCTTACCATCAAGGATTTATAATTCTTGTAACCTAGAGACTCTATGTTTTCTAAAGATACTTGCAATAAAGGCAACTCAATATCAATTAGGATAATATCTTATATGCCATAAATAATGTAGTATGGAGTGGCTCTTACATGGATTAGATGACTAATTCAATAATACCAAAGGGTAGGAAATCTTTACATGTCCCAATTATGGCTAGCATCATTGATAATATTATTAAGTATAATAACAATGGTTTTGTTTGACACCTTATCTTGTCTATTGCATTTTAGTTTATATGGTGAGGATTTATTGTGCTTCATTTTGAATTTTGCACAAATATCTTTAACATCATAGTTTACAAATGATATGTGATTATCGTATATAGCTCATGTTGGGATATCATATCGATAGATGATATGATAATGTATAAACTAGGTAATCTACCTAATTATGATGTAATTGTGAGGAATGGCCTCAATCCACTAATTAAAATACTCGGTAGCAATGATAATATGTTTATGGCCATCAAAAGATGTTGGATTTATTTTTACAATGAGATTGAGGCCCCATGTAGAAAATGTCCATGGTGTAATAATTTGATGCCCTGACAAAGAAGGTGTGTGTATCAAATTTACATGTTGTTGATAAAGAACACACTTCCTTAAATAATTACAAGCATCTATCTCCATTTTGGGCCAATAATAACTTATTCTGAGGTTTTTTTAGCAAAGACTACACCATTGGTGTGGACCCCACATGTTCCTTCATGAACCTCCTTAAGTGCTAACTTGGATGTTCCCAAAGATAAAAAATGAAGTAGCATTCTATCATAGCCTTTAAAATAAAGTGTGTTTCTAAAGAGGGTATAATAAGCTATGAAATGAATTAAATGTTTATGATGATTATTGGAAAGGTTATGTGGAAAAATGTGATAATGAAAATAATTATAAATGTCTTAAAACTGAGGTAGCTCATGCGAGGGATTGGGACCAGTAATAGTACGTACCCTTTTTGAATATGGAAAGACATGTGTAGGCTGTAAAAGATTTTCAATGAGAAATTGATACTCTTTAGCATTGCTATTAATCTATATCATGGACCTAATTATTGTCATTACATCAATAGATCTATTATTAGACCATGGTGCTTGTTCTAATTTTATTAGCAGATATTATTAGTTTCCCATAACTTTCTAATTATGAGGATAAATATAGGAGAGGTAATGGCCCCTTTATTTTTGAAAACATATATTCATAAATACATATTACAAAAAAAAAGAAAACCTAGATGTTCAGGCTAGTGTGATTCTCATCTAAATTTAATCAAGATAGCAATGTAGACTCAATAATCATTACACAATCTAGGATAGCCAGTTACTCAAAAAACCTTATATATATTGAAAATATTATCATATTTAATTCATAAAGTCTATGGTAGTTTTGTATAACACATTCAATAACAAAACAATAAAAACTTATAATTATTAAGCATAGATCAACCTATTACTCTACACTTTTACAAGATGCCTCTATTATATCGATCCAGTACTATTTCTTCAATGTCTAACCCCTTCCAATTATTCATAGTTTACATTTATATATATATATATATATATATCATTATCTCTATCTTAGACACATGTTTATAATAAACTACATTTGGAATATTTAACAACTATAACACCATTATAAGCTTCCCAAGTTATAGAAACCCAATCCATGCAATCTATTCAAAATGGAATATGGTTGATGACTAATTATCTCATGTATGTTGATCTAATAGACTAATAACATATCCTTATGCTACTATGATTCCCTATGTCCATAATTTCTTACTAAAACTTTTTTAGACTTAATTAATAATGGTCCCTTTATTTTTGAAAACATATATTCATAAATACATATTACAAAAAAACAAGAAAACCTAGATGTTTAGGCTAGTGTGATTCTCATCTAAATTTAATCAAGATAGCAATGTAGACTCAATAATCATTACACAATCTAGGATAGCCAACTACTCAAAAAACCTTATATATATTGAAAATATTATCATATTCAATTCATAAAGTCTATGGTAGTGTTGTATAACACATTAAATCACAAAACAATAAAAACTTATAATTACTAAGCATAGATCAACCTATTAATCTAAACTTTTACAAGATGCCTCTATTATATCAATCCAGTATCTATTTCTTCAGTGTCTAACCCCTTCCAACTCTTCATAGTTTACATTTATATATACATCATTATCTCTATCTTAGACATATGTTTATAATAAACTACATTTGGAATCTTTAACAACTATAACACCATTATAAGCTTCCCAAGTTATAGAAACCCAAATCCATGCAATCTATTCAAAATGGAATATGGTTGATGACTAATTATCTCATGTATGTTGACCTAGTAGACTAATAGCATATCCTTATGCTACTATGATGCCCTATGTGCATAATTTCTTGCTAACACTTTCTTAGACTTAATTAATTATATCATCTCAAGATAACATAGAAGAAAAACAACCAAAAAGGAGCAAAATTCAAAATCACACAATCCTCAACAGAAGATCACAAGGTAACCTACCACCTTTTTAAGTTTTAATTAAGATAATGAGACTAATTAGCCACCATTTTTGGTTTTTAACTAACCTATTCTATACAAAATAAAACTAGAGGGGAAATAAAATGTGCCAAAAATATGTAACCTACAGTGCACTTAAGACTAGGCAAGAGGTGGTAGAGAAGTAGTGGAAGACTACATCATCAATGATCCTACCTTCTTCCTCTACTGAAGAATCACCAAGATTTGACTAGGAGAAATAAAAACATTATAATTAACCATAAGAGCAAGGGAGGCATACATTGTAGTCAATTTTTACTTGTATGTTTTCCATTCCAATAAAATTTCTTAAATTGCATGCACCAATGCATGTAGTAGAGCCTGATCATACAAAAAGTTCTAAAAATCATCATCATCATCAATGGTAGAATTTTCAGCCTTCATCTATGTAACCTTTACATCAATATTAGTGAAAGTAGGTTAATTTGGTCACCAAATATCTATGCTTTAACTCCTACAAAGGCATTACACTTAACCTAATTCTACCACCCTTCAAGTTTATATATAATTGAATTACATGTGCTGATTAATTATTTCAATTCATCATCCATAGATTATGGATTATCCTATGGATTAAAAAAAAATGGAAGTTATTTGTTTAGTAGCAAAATTAGTCTGAAGACTAGTCTAGGTGCCTTAGAGTTGTTGGTTCTAATCTAATAGGTTGTGAGTAATTTACCTAGCTTGTTGTGTAATAGTACTAATTTACATCTGATATTTGAGAAGTAAATCACATAATTATAAAGTATTGGCTTCAATTGATGGGCCTTAATGAGCATACTTGGTATGCACATTACTATGCTACCAATCCTATATAAGTTGATTGATAATCAAGGGAAGTTGATCTACATAAGACTGGCTAGGATCAAGAGTGAGCTACTAAATGAGTTCTGAGCAAGAAGTCTATATATCATAACATGCTTGTTGTAAGGCTTACCACAACCCATTATTATCTACTTCCAATTGTGAAACCTTCTAGTTCAAGAACTGAGCCTTCTATGATAATGATTCTTGAAAGGCGGTCTCACCTTCAATTTGTTTACTTAGTGAAATTTGAGTAACATCTAGTGAAATATCTATTATGACTAGTGAGCTACCCAAAGAAGAGGCCAAAATACTAGTTGGTGTATGTTGAAGTGGATCATCAAAAATTAAAACATCATCCTCTAAGCTTGGGGTAAAGGCACATCCATCATGGCCATGAAAGACAAGATTGCTAAAGTAGGTAGAGCACCATAACCAATTATGTTACACGTTATGTAAAAGTATCCAATGAATTTTGTGGTGAAGTAACATCTCTTATGGTTAAAGGCTGAGTCCCAATAGTATCCAATGGTGCTTGGATTATAGAGAGGGATAAAGGTTGAGAATCATTTAGCATTGACTAAATAGTGGTATTAATAATGGTAGCTTCAACAACCTTCTGCATAGCTACTATATCTACCAACTTCTTGCATTGAGCTTCCTTCTCTACATTGGCTTTGCATTGTTGTTCCTACTTAGTTACTACTTGTTTATGACATTATTACTTGGTCACAACTTATTGGCATTGGTAAAAGAAATGGTAGATTGGTTCATAATTTCCTCAGATTTTTGAGAGGCTACAGCTTCATCATATGCCTATGCTTCCTACTTCTTCTGTGCAGCTTTAGCTTTGGACCTTTTCTTATATTTTTAGGGCATCTTTGTGTAGTAGATCTATCAGATTTTTCACATGTGTCTTATTTTTCCTCCTTAGTTTGAGATTCAAGGAAAACTTATCCAACATATATGAGTGTTCTATTAAATTATGATTTTAAGGAGGATTACTCGACCATCTAAATCTGTATGTGATAAATTGAGCCCTTCCTTAAATGACTAGTGGGAACATCCTACACAACAACTTGTGGAAACATTATCTTTGTCTATGCACTAGTCAGAGTCAAAGGCTATGAGGTAGTTATGGTAAATCTATGGTCATCCACGTCAATTACATTTGAGGCATATAGATCTTACTTTGACATAATATACTTATGCATGGACTGCTTGCACCAAAGGATAGACTCTAGTGAACTTTCAGGTAGTACATCTAGAGGCTTTGGCAAAGGTATACCTCTAAAGTGCACACCATATGCAATATCCATTTAATCCTATTGAATCATTATCATTTCACCTAAGGGATCCACCATAATCAATTATGGAGAAGGTGAAAGGGAGACCCATAACTCTTATAGTAATTTATTTTGGATCTTTACTATATGCATAGCCTTCCAAAATAAAAATTCCTATTCTTTTTCTTCTTCATACAACTCCCCCACCATGTCCTCTAAAATTAGGTAGTATACATCTATTTCATCAATTTTTAACATAGTCTAGTCATACTAAGATGTGATATTGGGGACATGGGATCATCATACCAATAAAGTTGGCTCTTTATTCTGCATCATGGTGGATATGGTGAGCTACATTGACCTAGACGTTTACCCTTTTTACATTTTTGGATCTTGGTTGACATAATAGATGAACTTAGAGATAATGTTCCAAGATGAATAACCTAAAGAGGAGTATCCCATTGTGTGACCTAATCTTTTTACAATGTCACCTCCCTCTGTGTAGTAGGCATGTCTAAGAAGAACCCTAATGGAGTTGTTGTCATTGGTGGTAGATCATGGATCCAAATGGATGTGCCCTATGGAATTCATTATACCACAACATGTTGGCCTAAAAATTTCATGACATTAGGTGGGATCTAAGGATGTGTAGCCACCATCTAGATAAGACCTTTATCCTAAATGTTGAATAATAAGGCTTGATCTTGATATCAATTTGTAGTGGCCAAAACTATATTATAAAATTTCTCATTAGGCCAATAATTGGTGTCTGGGTGGACATATCCCACAGGTGATTTCTATTGTATGAACACTAGAAGAAATACCAAAAATTGGTATTAGAAGGTGTGATTCACCATACTCAAGACCTTTGCAATGTTCTGGTCTAATTTTGCTAGAAGGAATTTAGGCTAATTTAAATCTTCCTCACTATAGATAATTTATTGTGTGATATCCACCACACCCTTGGTAGCCTTAGTCATGGCCTTGGTAGTCTTTTATAACTATTTAGAGATGCATTCTACTAATAAATGCACTAGTTTATCTAGGAAAGATGCCAATGGAATACCATGGTTTCCTTTGATTGTGTTAGCTTTTATTTCTATGGAAATTCATGATGTTTTATTCTTGTAATCCATCAAGGATTTGCCTCAGGTATGCATTCCAATGACATGAGCCATTGCTTCATAGGACAAATACACCATTGTATCATGTGATAAGAAAATATAGTTTTGGTTGTACCAAGCCACCAATAACTACATTATGCCAGGCCAATCCCTAATAGTTTGTAACCACATTAGTCATTCTATGTCTGATCTAGCCAAATGTGGTACCAAACCATCTTGTGCAAATAGTCTATTTCTTGTTTGTTATGTCATGGCATTATTGATAGAGATGGAAAATTTATCTATTAGAGAGAGACCCCTATCCCCAAATATTATTTTAAAAGTGGTGAATAGCACTAAGAGTAACAACCATAATTACTTACTGTGAAGAAAATTGGAGATCACAAGCTAAGAAAATAAATTTAGAATAGCAATTTTAGAATCAGTTTTGGCAAAAATGAGTGATCTAGAATGTAATGAAGAAAATTATCTATACACTTTCATTCATTTTTCCCTTCAATATTATATAATTAATATTAGGAACATGAAATCACTCACTTGTGTGAGTTAGCTTCAATTTTGAATTAGTTCTGCACCTTATTATTTCATGTGCTATGAAAAATTTGGCTTAGTGGATATGACATTCATTGTGGTCAATGTGGTACTAGTCTAACCATTAGAGAATGTCTAATGGAACATGTCACCATATTTTCATTGTTCACACCTTCTAGATACTTGAACCTAATCATAACATAAAATTTTAACTATGATGTTATGACCACTTCCCTACATGTTTTATTCATAACTCATTTTTAGTAACCATTATTCTTGATCATGACCCAAGATCTGATTAGGTATTTTTCTCATACTTAATAGGTGACCCACACCTATCTTTCCTTGAGAATACCACATGGAATATTATCCACTTGTGTTGACTAGATAGCCAGTGTGCACTAGTCTAGTTGTACCATGCCTATATTTTATCTTTACAAATTATGGTTGGTCGTTCACTATAATAATAACTTCCTAGAAAACATGTCACATGGAAAATTCAAAATAAACTACAAATAATTTGCATAAATTAGATTTTCCTAAACTAAGAGGGATGTGCAAAACCACACTTTGTTTCTATGATTTTGATCCTAATAGTGGTACACTTTGAGTCTACATCTATTAACTCTTCATGGAAAAACATTACCTTTTATGTCTCACAAGATTATAGTCCCACTCTACAAAATATCATGAACAACATATGGACTTTTCCATCGAATGGTGAGTTTACATGGAAATGCACAAAACCTGCTATCATATAATAAAATCAAGTGCTCAAAATGAAATTCTTTCATGTAGAGATTTTTGTCATGTCATGCCTTTTGGATTCTTTTGTTAATTTATTTCACCCATATATCTCTTCACCTATCTTTATCCATGTGATTTAGGTCCAAAAACTAATTTTTAAGTGATTATGCATCACCAAGATGCATTGTATTAGCAACTCACATGCTAGGAATGACATTCCATTAGCATGATAGCTTTTATCCCATAGACCAATTGGAATGGGGTAAATCCTAATGCATTATTAAAATGAGTAGGATAAGAATAGATTACTATAGGAATTTGATCTTCCCAATCATCTTTCTTGACTTCACAAATCTTTTTCAGTAACTTACCAATCACTTTGTTCATAGCTTCTACTTGGTTATTGGCTTGTAGATGATCTACAATGTTTTATGATAAGAAATCATAAATTATTTTGTTAGGATCTTGATGGTATTATTTAAAAAATGTTTACCTTGATCACTTACAAATCTTAGTAGGAATCCAAATTGAGTATTGATGTTTTCATAAAAAAACTTGTTAGTATCTTTAGCTCCGCATATCAATGTAGTAGTAACCTCTACCCATTTGGTAAAATAATCCATCACAGTGATTATGTTTCTATCATTACTAAATTTAATTTTTGGATTAATGGGGCCAATAAAATAAATTCCCCACTGCTCTAATAGTTGTTTTTATAACATGGGATGAAGATGCATCTCATCCCTTTGATTGGGTTTACCCATACATTAGAAAACATCACACTATTGGGTAACCCTCTACACATCCTCAAAAATGTGTGGCCACCAAATACCAATTTTTAATATTTTCCTTGAAGTAGCTTCCCCCACAAAGTTTCCACCCATAATGCCCTAATGTGCCTCTTCTAGGACTTATGGTCATTTGTGCTCTAGTTCTACTCATCACAGGACCTCATCTTTTCCCATATGATAGAGAAATCCATTTACAATGCTAAAAGGAAGTGCCTTGGTCAAGATCTACTTATTTTATCTTCTAGTGCAGTGTGTGAGTAATGTCCCCTACTCTAACAATTGTGCAATTTCTACCAACTATTCTAGAATCATAGAAAATCTAAATAGATTAACATTAGGAGACTCATCAAGGATATCCTCTAGATCCTCATCATTATACAATCTTATGAGATGGTTAGGTCCAATGTTATCCCTCCCTATCTTAACATTAATATAAAAGTGGCATTCCTAGAAAATAATCAACCACTAGGATATCTATCTAGCCAACATTAGCTTGTTTACTAGATATCACAAAGCTTAATGATCTGTAAACAATTCAAATGGGGTAGCTAGAAAATAATGTCTAAATTTTTTTATGGAAAATATAAAATCTAGATCTTCCCTCTCAGTTGTGGTATAATTATTTTCAATTGTAAATAGTTTTTGACTTACAAAATTGACTGGATGGTCCAATTCAATCCTCCTTCACCAAGCTATGCAAGCGTTATGGCAAATATAGTCCCTGACGCATTAATATGCACACGAAAAGGTTTAGCTGAGTTAGGAAAAATAATTATTATCATAGTAACTAACTTTTATTTTCTCCACAAAAGTTTTTTGGCACTTGTATATCCATACAAAGGTAATAACTTTATGCAGTAATTTCTCTGATGGTGTTAAGATAGTTGCATACCCTTTTATGAATTTTTGGTAATACCTCATGTGTCTTAAAAAGGATTTAACTTCTATGGATGAATTTGGTGGTGGTATACTCATTATCACTACAATATTTTGTTGATCCACCAAAATTCCCTTAATGAACACCACATGACCTATTAGAACACTAAATGATGTAAAAAATAAACATTTTTAAAGTTAAGCATAATTCTAAGCACTTTGCATCTTTCCAACATTATTCTTAATTTTGATAAGTGTTCTTTAAATAATGATAACACTTCCCAATCATTGAAATATACCTACAAAAAATCATGGATGAAGTCCTTAAATGTAGCTACTACAACCCTAGAGAAAATCGTAGGTGCATTCTTTAGACCAAATAGCATTACCTTATATGCAAATTACACCCATTCTATATCAAATATTGTCTTATTTATATCCTTGGCTACAATGGGTATTTGATGATACCCACTAAATATTTTAGTGATATAAAACACCTCATGTCCAACTATGGCTTGCAACACTTCATCAATAAATAGTATTATAACGGGGTTATTAACATAGGCATCATTTAGAATATGATAATCTCCATAAATATGAATATTACCTATTTTCTTCAGCTACTCTATCATAGGACTCACTTAGTTTGCTTTTTTCATAGGAAATATTATTCTTACATCCTACATATGGTCCAATTTGGCTTTGATTTTCATCTTCATATTAGGTTTGAGATGGTAAGGCCTCTGCTTGATGGGTCATGCACCTTCCTTGAGTTCTATATCAATTTATCCTAAAGAAGGGTTCACCCCTTTAACTTATAAAAATGTAGTAGGAAACACATTTGTGTAATATTGGAGAAGATATAATAATTTTTAAATGTCTTGTTGCTCCTAATAGTCACCACCATGTGCCAATTTTGGTGTTTCTTTAGACCTGATGTTCACAATTTATTCCTTTAGAGGTTCTTGATACACTTTATGCTCTTCCTTTAGAATGGACTATTGAATGGCTTACTCACCCTCTTACTCTATAAATTGTATTTATTATACTTTGTATTTTTTATTCTCTTCATCCATAAGTTTAGGTAATATTTTCCAATCTAGTTTAGGCTCAAAAAACTTAGTGTGTTATAAATAATCTTCACTAACTGAATCAAAGTCATTAGGAAACTCGTCTTGAATATGATGGCAAAGATGGATTTCCATATTTTTTGTACATCTATAGTTTGTCTCCATATTTTTAGCTTTAATAAGGTCCTAAACATCTTGTTGACTATATTTGGCTTCCATGGTGATAGCATCGATAAGTTTACAAGCATCCTTCTCCTCTAGTTACAAATTATAGTCATTACACAAACTTTCACTCATCCATGGCATATAAATGTTTTCATCTTTTGTAATTCACTATGGAGTAGTGGATTCTCACTTTCAAATATGAAAGTTTGAATAAAGTCATTATGCAACTAAATCTAGTGTTACATCTCTCTATGATGTTCTTGGTGAATTTACCAAGTGGTGGGAAAAACCCCTAATCTGTAAATAAAGAAATATATCCAATACTTTAAATTGATTTATTCATCCATTCATACTTCAACATATTGTTGAATATGGTTCTAGGGACATTCCCCTTATTGAAATATGGGCCATTATTTTCACACTTCCATAGGAAATTAAAACTATGTGATGAGTAATTCACACACTTCTACCCATGTCCTACTACTGCTACATTGTGTTTCCCACAAATTAGCTACAAATCCTTTCAATGCATAGTTTAGGTCACTTACCCTTTGGCTATATTTTGGTATATGCATTTATAAATGCACTATAAAGTCTCTAATGTCTTCAATGGCAAAGTATTAAGGGATTTACTGATCAATTACATAAATTGTGCATAAGGGTTTAAGCTCATGATCATTTTTAGCCCAATTAGCATGTAAGTATTAGAATCACCACTAATAGAAGAGGCTCTGTCCCATGGAAATATACCTTCATGAGTAGGCTCAATGTAGTCATGGTCCATAAAACTAGCTTAATATAATAGCTCTATATCAAACTGTGTATATGAGTGTACAAATAGAGATCACACTTCATCTTATTCATCTATATAAATACTAAAAGGTTTTAAAGAACACTTACCCCAAAATTTGATAACTATTGGCACTACTAAAGGAAAGTTATATTGTTTCATTAGCATGTTGTATTATATATCAGGTACACTCTACATCACAATTTGCATCCAGCTATTGCCTTTCACTATATAGGGAAAATCAGGTTCCCTAAGAATTATATATGACTTGAAAGATTTTTTAAGAGGGATGATGATTATATGATCATCTTGGTGTGACTATATTTGGTTTTTTATCATGTTGATGGTCATCTAGTCATCATATGCCCACTTTTTCCCTAGCAAAGCTAGGTAGTGAGTTTTATATATCTTCATATCTATTACTTTGAAATCACCATGTAGAGTTAACTCTATGATTTTAATCTCCACATCTTCTAATCATCTTATGGGCTCTACCCTACCATAGTCCACCAAACTAAGGGTTACGGGGTTGTAACTTAAAGGAGGTCTACCAATCACCTCCTAGGTAGATCATCAGCTCATATTCACTATGTTCCCAAAATCAAACATAATGTTCAGTATCTCATACCTTGAAAAATATATTTATACCTTGGCATGGACATCACATGGCTTATTTTTCTTAACAAAACAAACCATATAATCAAGCCTTTTTTTTCCCTTATGCACACACTTGATCAGACTATGCAAAAGGTTGTTGATATTTTATGACATATCTTTAATTCATAGAGTATCAAGAAATTTCATCAAGTCTATCAATGTTTTTATAACCCCCTCTTGTTTCATGATTCACATAATCTTCCCATATATTTGAGTGTTAAGTGTAGCTTCATATGCTACTAACATACCTTATTAAATACTCTATAGAATTTGTGCAACTTCTTTCATGAGTCCCTTCTCCTTTATAAGTTCTAAATAGGTATCTACTTTAGCTTTTTATATTTTAAAATTTGTTAGCATCTCTAAAGGACATAGTCCTTGCTATTTTTATAATGTTCTTGTAACTATTTACATAAATGCATTGTGGCTGGGCTCAGAACCAACTCGATTGGCATTCTACACTACTCAATTTTTACATTGTGCTTGTAGAATAGGGCAGTCTTGAGTATCATGTTGTTCATATACTTAGTATTAAGCATAGTAGGCTTACCATTGTGTATTTTTAGGATAGTTATACTATACATGATTGATTTCCCTACATAAATAACATCTAATATGTCATATGGGACTATTTCCACATCTTTGTTGTATACCTCCATGGTATCCACCTCTGAATCTCCAACCATCTACCTATTGTGGCCTAAATTTTGTTATAGTTTGTGGCATATTCCACCCCTATTGATACTATTGAGTTTTTTAACCACCATATTGGGGTTTATTTATTTGTGGTGACCATCTGACCTATTGTGCATGGGGAAATGTAAGATTCTAGGTATATTAGTAAGTGTATTGTATTGGTTGTGTAGTTTGAACTCCACAAACTAAACCTTGTGGTTGAAATGGCTATATATTCTAAGCCCATGCCAACCTAGTCTATGCTACACTGGTTGGAGGGGTTTCCATTTTAAAAATAGCTTGTGACATTATTGGCATTTGTTGTGTAGCTACTATGAAGACTTTCTTAGTAATGTCTTCCTTCAACTTTTAGAGAGCCCTACAATCCTTATCCTCATGATTAGAAGATTTACAAAATTTATAGTACATACTGTATGGATTTATAATATACTATTGTAATAAGTGATAGTAATTTGTTGAGTGTACCACTAAGTAGTTGATGTTATAAAATTCTATGCATACTTTCAAGCATTCATTCTTATGGTGTCCTTATTTACTGCACTCAATACACCAAAGACTGGTTCTAGGTCACTCAATAGTATTTTTTAGGTCCTTCAACCTCTACAAAATAGCTTATAGTGTGCTTTCTAACTATTTTTCTCTCTCTATAAAGGTACCATGATCCTCTATTTTCTCCACTCTTACTATGGTAGTTCTATCTTTTGCTTTATTAGTGACCTTATCTTTGTCTTCCAAGGTAAATTCAACATTGTTGACCACATTATAAAATCTATGATCATAATCATGAATGGTTCCCTTTGACCTTGGTGGATTTTTTTTAGGTCTTGTATGGTTTGTCCTATACTTTTCATAACCTTGAACTCTGTAACAACCATGTTTGCACATCATCAAGGATTGATGTTCCTAATTACTTATGGAACATGAACTCTAATGCCCTTATAAACAAGGCACCAATGAGCTCATATTTATTAGTGTTTTCATATATAGTTCCTTTTTCTTACCATTTTATGTCACATGTTAGCAAGTATTTCTCTAGATCCATAGTTACATCATAGGGTGCCAGTGTGATAAAGGCACCCGACTATACAACTATATTGCCTAGGCTCATTTGTAAAGGAAGCATTACCTACATTCCTCCAAATGATGATAATGATACTATAACTTATGGAATTGATACATGAGAATCTCTTGTTGGTGGAAGCAATGTTTTAATTTGGGGAGGATTGATCACTGGTGTTGTCTATAGTGATGATCTTGCAGACCCAGTTGGATAATCTCCAAGTACTAGCATATTTGTAGATAATGGTAAACATTGAAAAAATAATAAATATTCCTATGATCTTAGAGGTGATTTAGGTTGCTTAGGTAATAAAAATGTCTCTAACTCATCTTCAATCTCCCTAATGGTGTATGCTCATGTTTTATGCTCCGTAGTGAAAATTTTGATCTATGTCACCCAATTAGCAACTTATTCAACTAGCAAGGGGTAAATAAATGTAGGCAATACCTCTCTTAAATAATTATTTTATGATTTGGTGAATCCTTTCATGGTCTCTTCAAAATTAAAATCTAGTAACTCTCTGATACTTCTTGATTCTTTGATCTCTCACTCTATCTCTAATTTACAAATCTCTATGGCTAAATATAAATAGGAATTCTTATATAAAATATGGGCTTGAGGTATGTGTGTTCAGGGGGTGAAAGGCCTCATTGTCTAATTCTCCTTGTATGAAAATTCAAGCTAGTACCATGCCTATGATTTATCATGCCTCTAAAACTAGGTAACTCTTCTATAAAAGTGAAAGTTGTCTCCTTACATGATTATGATCTACTACTAGCTATCAAACTACCTACTTCTATGATTTTTACTTTCTCTTTATCTTCTACTTGATATTTTGCTTGCTCTTAGGTCTCCCTAATCTTGGGTTTTTCTTCTCTTTCATCAACTCTTTCCTCTATTACGCTTTCATCAACTCATTCTTCCTCTTTGCAGTCTCCTACAACTATTCAATCTTTACCCCTGCTTTTTCCTCTACTTATACTCATAGTCACTCATGTAGTCCCTGATATATTCTACCTCTTTTTTTATCATAGTTCTCATTCTATATCCATCATATTTTTCCAATCCCTTTAGTTTGGTATCCTCATTGAGTTTTTACTAGTAAGCTTTCCAAAATAGCTCCATGTCATCTCACATCCCAACCACACACATCCCATAACACCTCGAAATACTACTCCATCTTGAATGAGTAGGGCACTGTATATTTTTTAATTACCAACATCTTGATAAGAATTTGTATTCACTACATATACTTTCCTCTAGTACTCTGAATGAATAGGTATTGTGTGGCATCAAAAGTAATATAAATATAAACTACAAATTTTATTGTATATCTGTCTATAGTGGTTTGTGTCTAGTGATCAATCACATGTGTCTAAGTAACCTCAAGGATCTATAACTATTTGATTAGATTATCAATGCACTAAATTTTAGATGTAGATTAGGCTTGAAAATAAAAATTAACTAATCTTTCTAACCATGTAGCGAACAGGCTCAAAAATTCACAACAAAAGATTTTGTGTACATCACCATTATAGACAATTTAAAACTACATAGTTTTAGATGTCATAATGCTGTGAACCCCTACCTGACCCTAAAACTAGTTGACCACCTAGTTGACTTAGCCCACTTATTAAATTACTAACTTATCACTTATTAAATTACTAACTTAACTTCTAAATTCATGCCTTTTTTAACCCATTTTCCTTTAGAATATAAATCATTGATGGTTAGCCCAACCATTGATGGTTAGCCTAGTCGTCAATGGTTAGGTCTTCAACCCTAATTTAAAGCTTTAAAGCATTACCAATTATATGAGATAATCATGGCACATTTATCATCTTCTATTTTGTGATGTAAACTAGATTTAAACATCATAAATAAAAAACTTTTTCCTTTATCCATTTAGAAACTTCCTCCTGTACATTTACTAACCTCATCTTATAAAAAGAAGAGAAGTAGGAGAAGATCTAGATCTAGAAATCTAGCAATCCATGTCCAAATTATCTTACATATAGGTGTCTATCATCCCATCTGTAAGCAAGCATAATCAATGGAGACTCGAACCTTTATTAAAATCACTTTCCAAGGCCAAATTATTATCACTCTAGACAAATTGCTTTAACTTTCCACCATCAAGTTACAAGTATCTCATGCTTGTTTTCTTTGATTTGTTTCATTTCTAACCTCCTTACCCTATCAAAATCATAAATATCTCATTTTTTCATCCCCTAGATCTGTAATGGACCTCTATTATCCCAATTACCCAATCTATAATCCTTTTACTGATCATTCTCAAAATCACATAGGTAACCATTGATGGTAAGCTCAACTACTAATGGTCACCTCAACCATTGATAGTCACCCAACCATCGATGATTAACCAAAACACTAATGATTTACATAACTACTAATGGTCATTGTGGTAGAAAATAATAGCTTTTTAGTTTCATCCCCTTAACCCTAACCAAACCCTATTTTCCATGTTCTTACCTTTTTACAGATACTTTTTTTATTTTTTTAACCTGACCCCAACTATCTTAGCATGAGTATCAACTTACTTTTATTATATTTAGTCATTTTGTTTAATAAGAAATTTATTTTCATCTCATCTTTTATACATTTAATTTCCATTTATTGAATACAAGTAATATTTATTTTCACTTATATCAACTTAATTGTTATAAATAGTGGATTGATAGCTTCTTAGCAAACATAAACTTCTTCGGTCTAGCTCATGCTAGGTAGTCCACTCAACCATCCATCTAAAACCCCATCTTTTATATTGTCTTTCTTATCTATAGTTTATTCCTTCCAAGCCAAAGATTAGTTTTCACCATCATCAGGATCATGTGTGCACTTTATCAGGTATTATTCTACACACCCTATTACTAGTTTCATTACTTGATTCCAAATTAAGAAATGAGCAAAAATTAACTAAAACATTTTGGCATACCCAGTGGGACCGAGCATCCTTTTTTCTTCCTTTATTGTATGCTCATCAAATGAAATCTAAAATTTTTTTAGGCTTAAAATAAATATTTTGTATACATTAATTGCTGTCTTATTTTAGTTTATTTAGTAACTTAAAGGCAAAGTAATTAATCATAAATTTCACTCTTGTATCACACACTTTTCCCAAACCACATAATCAATCAACACATCAAAAAATACTTGAGACAAAGCCCAACTAGGATTTCATCACCTAGTATTAAACCTTATCCCTTTTCGGCAATCCTACTTAGAGGTCATTACCAAGGGAAAAACCAACTCAACTCTTTGGTTGAGTATATACTCTAAAATTTGGTATATTTTGGCTTAGTACCTTACACCCCTATTGTTTTGGTGTGTGAAGTGAGGGAGTAAGCCCCAATACCAAGCCATGTACTAAATTTAAACATAGATTTATCTATTGATCACTTAAACATAACCTAAAACCAACCTTATATTTCCTCTTTAGTACTCAACCTACAGACCAAATTTCCTCTTCACACTCTCTACGGCATATGCCAAAAGTGATTTAAAAATAAACATAAGTTGTTAAACACACTTTAGTATATGTTTGATTTCCTTATGTTCTTTTCTTTTTCCTACTCTTTGTTTGAGGTATGAGTTTCATCATTTTATCTCTCATGGTCTTTATTAGATAGCAGTTGAGAAATAAAAACAACCAATAACCACCTTATTCTTCTTCCTCCATGGATAATATCTCTGATGCTGAGGTTTACCCTCATTTTTCTCCCCCTCGTACTAGGCCTCTAATTTTTGTTTAAGGTGATTCACATTTTACCACCTTCAATGACAACTTTGTGGCTCTTCAGCATTACCTAAACACCTTATCTAACCTTACCCCTTTTGCTTTCATTCCTCCTATGGATCCTCAATATAGTATGCCTTCCCATCTTTTGTAACCCAACCTATGCTCACCCAAGCCTCTTTATCCAATATCCCACCTAATACCACTTCCCAAACTCCACCCAACATCCCCACTAGTAATCAAACACCTACTACCCCAACCAATACCTACAACATTGGATCAACATTAACTCTTGTCAACTATAGTCCCTCCATCATGGGGGTATCCTATACCCCTATTTATACCATTTCATTTAGTTCAACCAACCCACTAACTTCTACCCCACTTCAAATTTTGGTACTTTCCATACCTCAAACCCTTCCACCTATTATCACTAGAGTTACCACCCATCAACAACAAATTAGAAATTTCATACCTCTAACCCAATATACATCCACACCACCAACCCAATCATACCTCTAACCCAACCCATATCATCCCCCCAATAAGTAGCCATGACATGTTACCCATATCTTTCTAACCCATAATGATACATATCACCTTCTACCCCATCATTTGTGCCAATCAATACTTATGTGGCATTATCCCAACCCCCTATGACCACATACCAATATGTGGCTTCATCACCCTCTATCACTTATATATACATTACTACTACCCAACCTCAACAAAGCTTACCACTTAATTATACAGCTTCCCAACCTCAAATAGATTTGGTCCAAATGTTAATAAATAAAATGACCAACTTGGAGTCATCTATCTCTGGGTCTCATAACCTTTTATCCTATGATCAAATATATAATAAACCCATTCATTCCTATCCATGATTATCCTCAATGGGAATTACCCAAGTTTTCCGAATTCTAAGGTAAATAAGACCCCCAACAACATTTGAGAACATTTCAT
Organism: Torreya grandis; assembly: GCA_037957365.1. Taxonomy (NCBI): domain Eukaryota; kingdom Viridiplantae; phylum Streptophyta; class Pinopsida; order Cupressales; family Taxaceae; genus Torreya; species Torreya grandis. The sequence continues at coordinate 6,756,174 of JARHVA010000148.1, forward strand.
CATTCATGTTATTTAATCACATATGATGTTACTCTCTTCATTCATACCTTCCCCATGTCTTTATTAAGACCAGCCCTTGATTTGTATAGTTATCTCACCAATCACTCCATCTTTTTATTTTCCCAACTAGCCCAAATATTTTCCAAACACTTTTCCATAAACATATCTAAAAAGGTTTTAATTACTAACCCTATTTTATTAGGTAATTTGATGATGAATCAATTGTCAACTTCATATCTAGATGGAGAGGTCTCATCAACCAACTTTATTTTACATTACCCCAAACTAAGCTGATTGAGATATTGTCTCAAGGTTGTGCCAAACATATTTCACCCACTCTTCAAGTTCAAAATTTTATAACTTTTGATGAGACATTCACTATGACATGTAAACTTGAAAATTGAGCCATTGACAAAGGGAAAATGAAGCTACAAAATAATAATTCTAGATTTAAATTTAATGAACCCCCTTCCACCAAAACCACTAACCAATACAATGATATCAATACTAAAGCAAAAACATCTACAAACTTAGTGGTCCTAAAAGCTTTTCCACCACCAACTATCAACTAACCCCATCAAACTAATTCTTCCAACCCCTCCTACCAAAAAAATTTAAACCAAAACTAAGCTCCTCCAAAACAATATACCCCCATATGGGAGTCTTATGCTTTATTTTTGGAAAAAATACTCAAAGATAACATCATCCAATTTCCACCTATAAAAACACCCCAAAAATTTGATGCTTCTCACCCTGTGCCTAGTTGGTACAATGAGAATGACCATTGTGCCTTTCAACGAGTTATTCAACATGACATAAATAGATGAAATACATTCAAAATTCTAGTCTAAAGATTAATTTATAGTGGAGAACTTGCATTTAATAATCCCATTGTACCTCCTAATCATTCCCTTGACATATTCCATAAACATTTTCCCAATCATTCTCCTTCTACCCATCACCATGACAATAAACTAGAATCATCTCACTCACATAAGGTACATATAATCAATTTTATTATTAGTGAGCCCATTGTTGAGGAGACCACTACCACAACTAATTTTTCCTCCATTTCACTTACAAAAGTAGTAGACTCACCTTCCATTCCTTTGGATCCCAAATGAAGGAATCAACCACCCCTCTCTCTTCACCTAATGAGACCTTGGATTTATCCACTTTTCCTTTGATGGAAACACCAAAGGAGACAACCCTTGCTTTAGTAGTTTCTTCTTCTTCTACTCCACCCATTGAAGTGGTCAAACTACCCTCCATTCCTTTGGACACCCAAACCATGGAAGTAACCATGTTTATTCCTTCACTTGAGGACACTACACCTACCTCCCCCATCATAGAAGCATCCATTCACTGTTTGTAAACCATCCCACAAGATAAGATTACCTCATCCACCCAACCACTAATTTTGGAACTTCCCATTAAGAACAAGGATAGAGGAACCATTCCCTCTTTTCCACCTAAGGGCTTAATTTTTGAATCCAATGACAAAAGAACCAAACCCATCTACAACTTCTTTTATAGACTAGTCTAAAGTCTAGAGTTCACTTCTCATCCCAACTTTGATAGAGCCACCGTTTAGCATCATCTAGGGTTCCCTTACCAAAACAAATCAGAATCCTCAACCTCACTTAAATCTAACTTTATACCCATTATTACCACTCCATCAAATACCTTTTCTCCCAAAACCATAATTGAACCATCCCAACCACATCCATCTAGCATTACCAAATCTCCTCATGCCTCTCTTACCAATCCTATCAAGAATATAGGAATCCTTCCCACACCTATCCATGCTCAACCATCTTTGAAGTTGGATTTAACACCATCTAGTCTACCAAAGATACCCCCAACCAAACTAGTCAAGAAGGTAGAGTTGCCCAAACCTAAACCTTAGACTATACCCATACCACCTCCTTCCCACTTAATTTTTATTTTAGGACCCCATCTTTATACTATCCCAATTACCTACTCTTCCTCTAGTAAACCATCCCTTTTTATTTGCATACACCTACCACTACCAGATCATCTAATTCCCCTTCATTATTAAGTAACCTATCCACCTCTAATTTCCTTCTTGTATCCAACACCTCATCATCTAAATATTCCACTCTCAAATAATTTCCCCTAAATCCAATTATAACTAAGCAATCCTAACCACTGATTAAAACCATTCCACCACCTACAACTTCTAAGGTGAAAACTACTTCTAAGAAGGATCCCACCCCCAAAACTATAAAACCATCACCTTCAAAACATTTAAATGAATGTTACTCAACTATCCTACAAAGGTTTTTGTAAACTTATTCCATTAGCTTACCACCTATCAAACCATTCTACCCTTCCAATTCCAAACCCTTCTAGTTTAATAATAACTTGATTTGTGCATACCATAAGGCACCAAGACATGACATAAATAATTTCAAAGCTCTCAAATCACTTATTAATAATATATATGATGATGATATATTGTTATATGAATCTATCTTACCCCCATTACCAATCCTACCATCAACTCAAACTACCTCACATGTACCTGCTCTCCTGATCCCACCCAAGTGTGAGGGGAGGAATTGAAAAAACCATAAAACTTGGAAAATCCCCCCTTATACACTATTCATATGCTTACCCAATATCAATTTCAATAGAAGTATAAGGGAAAAGATAAAATCTCCATTCCTTAGACATACCCTTCAATCCCTCAACCCCTCAGCCTTCTAACAAAACCAAAACACCTACACCTTCACCTATCCCACCATAAAAAACCAAAGTATAAATTTTGGGAGATTCTCCCTCCAACCCTTTTAACTCCATCCAGTGTATCATGCTGAAATAACTTCACTAGACATTAGTTAAAATGAGTCTTTATGAACAAATCAACATCTCACCCCACCATCACTAGGCACTGATAGAGGATCTAAAATCTGTAGAGGTTCAACTAGATGATCCTCAACCTCTTTCACCCTTTGCTGGAGCCCTCCAAATTTTTGCCTTCATCACCTTCTAGGATTCAAAAATACCTCTTATTCATTATAAGGATCTTGATCCTCCCCTCTTTATTATCACATACATCAATCAAACCTACATCAAAATGGTGATGATTGATGGAGGAGCTAACATCAACATTATCTCTTCCCATGTTTATGACCAACTTTAGCTACCCAAGAACATCATGTCAAAAACTACAGTGGTCCTTAATTCCTTTAATGATACCATGACCACTACCTTGGGGATAGTTATCCTTCATATCCACTTGCGAACTTGTAGCATTCCTAAATTATTTTATGTTATAGAGGGGAAGTTATTATATAGTTTTTTACTTAGATGCCCTTGATCTACTCTATGAGTTGTGTCCCTTCTACCTTACATCGATGTGTCAAATTTGAGCATGAAAGTCAAGTTGTTACCATCAAAGTTGACCCTAGTCCATTTTCCTCTTAAAATATGACATATCATCCTAATGATGTCCTTATTCCTCCCTCATTCACCTCACCATCAACTACTAACAACACTACCTTACCAACAGCCAAATTTCATAACACTCCCACCCATAATAGTGATGAAGTTTCCACTAGCTCAATAATCCCTTCCTAGATTCCCATAGAGGACCCATTGGAATCTATGTTCCAACATCTCTCACTTAAGAGTATCATCTTTTAACCTTGGATGCTTTCCATACTCTACAGGAGTATGGGAACCTTAAACATGACCCTTCCTATGATCCTACCATTAGTACCATCATCCCTTTTGGGATCCTTAACAATCAAACAAATTTCATCTATGGGGGACTTGATTATCCACTTCTTTCTCCCACCACTACCTTGTACATTCCACCATTCACCTTTGATTTCTCTTATCTCAACAAACTAGTCTTTGCCAAAGTTTACCTTTATTGGTGTGTTTGGCAAGGGTTTGGTCTAAGAATTTATGAACAAGGCCCTCATGAGCTAAACATAATCAAAAACCTCATGAGTTATTTGGCCTTGGGTTCATACCATTAGAAGAATCCACCTCACTAAAACCCATTACCATCATCGACAATGAGGATGTTCCATCTTCACCAACCCTATCTCCCTCCAAATCTAAAGAATTTGATATCATCCCATCTAATTTTATTTAATCAATACCATTAGTTTGTGTCCCTTAACCTATCAAAAGGGTGGACAAACTAAGACCCTTCCTCTCATCCATCCTAAAATGATAGAGTGAGATTATCCTACCACCAACACCATCTAACATCAAGATGATAATTCCATTCTCAATAACCTTGGTGTGGGGGATTATTCTATTCATAAATCCCTTCCCCCTAAGAACCAAAACATGTTGAATTAATCTACCATTGATGTCAAATTGGGTACTCAAGATAACCCATGTATCATAAAAACTAGATAATCCTTGAATTCCATGGAGCAATAATATTAACCTTATTTCCTTCATGACCATAGTAACGCATTTACTTGGTTCTATTAGGATATGCCCAAAATTGACCCTTCTATTGTCCTCCACAAAATTGTCACCCATCCTAAGGTTAAGCTAGTTCAATAAAAGCTTCATAGGATACATCCTTGCATCACCCTTCTTGTCAAAGAAGAACTTAAACATCTCTTATTTGTTGACTTCATTTAGCCCATTGATTATCCAAAATGGTTTTCCAACATCATTCCCATTACCAAACCATAGGGGGACATTGCCTCTGTATCAAATTCCATGATCTTAACCTCACTTTCCCAAAGGATGACTTTCTATTTCCTCACATCAACCAAACTATTCATCTTATATCAAGCCATGAAATGTTAACTATCATGGATAGTTTCTTAGGATATAATCAAATCTTGATTTCCCCCAAAGATTAACATAAAGCCTCCTTTATCACCCCATGGGGGACTTTCTACTATAGGCTCATACAATTTGGTCTAAAAAATGCTAGAGTAACCTATCAACATGCCATGACCTACATCTTTCATGATCTCATCCATAAAATTATAGAGGAATATGTAGATGATCTCATTTTTAAATCCAAACACCATAAAGATAACCTAGCCATTATTTGAATCATCTTCAACCAACTAATCCATTATCATATCTAGATAAACCCTTAAAAATGCATTTTTGGGGTCTTATCTAGAAAGTTTATTGGCTTTATCATCTCTCTTCAAAGAATCAAAATAGACCTTTATAAATTTATAGCAATCTTGGAGATGCCTCCTCCTACCAACCTTAAGCAACTCTATAGCCTATGGGGAATGCTCTCATACATCTATTGCTTCATCTCCCAGTTATCAGATAGATGTCAACCCTTTCACCATCTCCTAAATAAGGATACCTCTTTTAAGTAGAACAAGGACTATCAATAAGCCTTTGATTAAATCAATGAGTATCTTCTTTCTCCACTCATTTTTATTCCTCCTAAATAGGACCAACCCTTCTACCTTTATTTACCTTCCATAGATTACTCCCTAGGGGTAATTCTTGTTCATCATGATGAACAAAATAAAGAACAAGCCATCTACTACATTATTCAAACACTTATAGAATATGAGACTTAGTATACTTAGCTCATGAAACTTTGCCTCACCTTAGTCTTTTTGGCCTCCAAAATTCACCATTAACTTCTCAATCACAAAACCTATCTCATCATTAAAAATGACCCACTCGAGTATATGAATTCTAAACCATACCAAAACTAGCATATGGCTAAGTGGCTCATGATTCTATCTAAATTTAATCTTCAATTCCTCTAGAAAAATTCTAATAAAGGATAAGTCATTACTAATCAATTATCTAAAGATCCTCTACTAGACAATCAACCACTTCCTCTTGCCTTTTCAAACAAGTCCATCACAACTCTTTCCTAGGAAGAACCCACCTACCAAATTACCTCATTCCCCTTAATGGTGAGCCTCTTCCCCTTTCCTTTAAACTTGATATTGAATTCACCAACAATGTGTCCAAGTATGAAGCCCTAGTCATAGGTCTCTAAATAGCTCTAGCCTTGGGAGTTAAAATAATTAGTATCTTTGGTGATTCCCAACTTGTGAACAAACAAGTTAATGGATTTTATCAATGTAAAAATGATGTCTAATTGAAGTAAAAATAGCTCATAGATGTACTCTTAGCATCATTATATCATTACCTTATCCATCTAGTTCTTTGATCTACCCATAAATTCATGGACTCGATGGCTTCCTTTGCTTCCAAAATCCCATATCAACCTATCAATTCCAAACTATTTGTCACCATCAATAAATTTATCACACCTATATTAGTTCTAAACTCCCCACCATTTATAGTGTGGAAACATCTTCTTTAAATGTTTGGTATGACCAAACTTTTAACTACTTTAACCTCGATATTGTTCCTCCCAGCCCTTCAAAGAATGCATAAATAATTTTTACTCAGAGTACCTCTCTTTACACCATACTAGGGGTAATTATTTATAAATATGGCTTTGATAGTCTCCTTCTCCATTACATTTACAGTCATGAAGCTTTCCATGTTATCAAAGAAAAACATGTGGAATCTATGGGGGATATTTTAGTGGCCTATCTATCACTAAATGTATCCTTCACCTTGGATATTATTGTCCCACACTTAATCAATATTTTTATGATTATGTAAATAAGTGTGTCAAATGTCAACAACACACTAATTTACATCATGCACTAGCTCATGGTCTTCGAGTATCTAAAGACTATTGGCCCTTCTCACAATGGGGTCTCTATCTTATTAGGGAAATAAATCCTCATTCTTCATTATGACATAAATTCATCATTACTGCTATTGAATATTTCACCCAGTGGGTGGAATCCATCACTATTATCTCCACCAAAGCCAAAAATATTATCAGTTTCATCAACCACCATATCATCTATTGCTTTGGTGTTCCTCATAATATCATCACTAATAATGGCAAATCTTTTAAAAATAGGAAAGTTCAAGATCTTTGTGACACTTTTGGCATCAAATTAATTTTCTCCTCACCCTATCATCCCCAAGTAAATGGATAGGTAAAAGCCTCTAATAAAATTCTCAACATAATGTTGACCAAAAAAGTTAGTGCTTTAGGTCAAGATTGGCACCTACACATCCATTTCATTTTATGGGCCTATCACACTAAAATTTGAACCTCTAAAAGTGTTACCCCTTTCTCTCTTATCTTTAGAGTTGAGGTGGTCTTGACTCTCAAATTCAAGATCCATTCTCTTCACATATATTTGTAAGAAATCATTTTCAAGTGTGATTATCATCAAGAATGTCTCACATGACTTGAATTACTTGATTAAAATCACCTTTTTGTGCTTAATTACTAACAAATAAAACCCAAAAGAATGAGAATTCAATATCAGAGACCTTATTCTTAAGGAAAACCAACATGTAACTAATATAGGGAAAAGCAAAACAGGCAAGTTTGATATCAATTGGCTTAGACCCTACATCATAACCCATAAGTATGGATCAAGAGTTTATCATTTTTCTTCTCTTGAAGGCAAACTAGAACCTAAGCCTCTCAACACTTTGCATTTGCATCCTTTCTATTGTTAAAAAGGATCAAACTCACATTTGTGTCTAACCTAAGCTCATCCCTCGGTTTTTGATATTTTCACTCCCCTTCACTTACATATCATTCTTCCTTTTGGGTATAATTGACTAAAACATAGGAACATGTGATTATCCATCATAGTTATAGATAATCCTAAGCATGGATGACATGGATCTACCCATGGCATAGTTCTCATGGATATTTTTCATCTCTAATCAAATGGAATCCCATTATTAGTTGTCTTTCAAACCACTTTACCTCATCTATCATCAACCTTTTCTTATAAAATTCTTTCCTCCATAAAGGTATACCTCTAAGCCTAAATAGACATATCCATGTCTAAAACTAGAACTAAAAATGAAATTGGGATCCTAAAAATATCACTTGGGTTCATATCTCTAGCATTATAGACTGCTCCCTTGAAGGATAGCTTCCCAAGAACTAAATTTCATAAAGATATACTACTCCCTTAAAGGATAGCTATAAAAATCCAACCTTAGACCACTCCCTTAAAGGATGGCTAAGACAAATTTGTCAAAGAAATCATTTGAAGTTTCTTGCATTGATCAGCATCACCCCTTTTACCCAAAATAATAAAAGATGAAAAAAGGGGGCCTTATATCAAAATAAAAGTGAGTTATCCCAAAAGGGTCATAATCAGCTCTTTCATATGGCACTAGTAGACTTCCCACATTGATCAATCTAAATATTATATGAAGGCATGGACTATTAGGGTTCTTAGGTCACCTATAAAAGGAGCAAGCTAACCCACATTAGGTTCCCATATTACCCATTTCCCAATCAATTGTCTACCTATCATTTACTATCCCTTCTAAAACTCTCTAAAATATAATAACTATGAGCTTACTTGACACAAAGTGATCCTGTACCTTATTTTTTAACCACAACATGCTCATGTGAAACATTTGAAAGGATCCTTTTCATTAAGCCAATATGACTTCAATTTTTTTATATCCTTGCTAATGAACACATATTTCCTTTCTTACCTTCTCATTATTAATTCATGAAGACGTGTGTCATGATTCTTTTACCTTTTTCCAACATTTAGTTTGTTACATATAAAAAATTTGTGTCTTTATTCCATTATCACATATCATATTCAAACTTTAAAAACATCATTTTCATCACAACACTAATACATATGCCTCAAAACATTATGATCTATATCCCATCTATGCACCCAACCATCAAACGTATCATAAACCACATCATCAAAATAAATAATCAAAACCATCATATCTATCATCATGAACAAACACATCATCCCTCATATATACAAAAATCATCACCTATGACTCTCAACATATCAAATTCAAACATCTAATCACAAAAAAAAAATTAGTTCCTCCATCCATAATATATACCTATCAAATCATCACATGCCTAAACTACAAATCCACATATCACCTTATATAGTGTCATGAGCATCCTACCATTTAATCATATCAAATCATACACCATGCACATTCCTAAACATTGAAATTAATAAACCCTAAATAACCCACCTCCATACCCATATTCCCACATCATATCCATAAATAACATAAACCATGACATCTACCATTTACCATAAACATTATCCATGAGCCACATCATAACTATGAAATAATAATAATGTCATATCTATAAACAATGGCATCATTCTCTTTACTATTAACATCTATGCATTACCTAATCTATCTACATCATAACATCACCATGATTGTATATACATAATATAATCTATCTCATATCCATAATCACATCATGAACCACGTTATTCTATGACCAAACTCATAATGCCTCTTTTCTCATATACATATCATAGCCATCCAATCAACAAAGTATATACATCTATAAGTAACATGACTCATAGCATAATCAAATCCATCATCACATATTTATAACCATACATACCTAAGCTCATGTCATCACCTATAAAAAAATTTATCAAAGCATCATAATCATAAATCCATTCATCCTCTTCATCATCATAATACATCATATTTATCACCTGAACAAAACATGAACCACAACAATCAGTCTACATATCCTCTCATGAGCAACAGTCTTCATATCATCATCATAATCATGATACATCAATACACATCATAAATATTATAAAACATCATAACATAATCATCATATCATCAAATGTTAACTTCTCATCAATGTAATCAAATGTTATCAATAAAATCATCATAATACAAGAAATACATAACATAATGTGTCTCTCTTGCTCATATACATCTCACATCATTAGCACACATGTTGAAATCAAAATAACACACATCCATATCAATAAACCTAAACAAATCAAGCCCCTAGGGCACTAGAACCACCTACACCTATACCTACACTACCATGTAGTGGTGGCCCCCCTAATATCCCTATTTACCCCATTGTCAAGGCTCACTATCCTATAGTAGCTATAGATGGACCCCCTACCAAGCTAGCTCTATACTCTTCATACTCATCCTCGATGGCAACTATGCCAACACTATCACCTCATAATATCTCAACTCTTTAATGGTGGCTAAGTACCTTATTCTTAAAACTATATTAGGTGGTTCTCCTATTACTACTATAGATTATCCTATCCTCTATCTCAATTAATCTCTCCTACAACACTAGCCTAAGAGAGATCCTTACCTGATCTTGCTCTCTAGTCAAGGTGGCAATTTGACCTTGTAGAGCAACCACCTATCCCTATAAGCTAGTAATCTAGGCTTGTGCCACTACTAATGTTACTACCACCTATCCATCCTATGCTGGTGAACTTGTAGCATCCACACTCATGGGTTACTAACCCCTATCACCCCATCTAAAATTGGCCACTACATATTGGACCTAGTACCATGTCACATACCCATCTACAATACCGACATCATTAATGGCAGCTCTAATATGTAGCTCTTCATAGTCTAAAATGACATCCTATAGCTATGTCTTAGGGAGATATAACTTGTCATCCTCCCTCTTATATCTAGGGACATCTAGTGGGACCCCTACATCAATCCAAATTATCTCTACACTCACTCAAATAGGATAAGCTTCATCTCCCCATCCCATCTCCCATAAATTCAATTCTAGTTCTATAGGGATAATAAGTGGTAGTTGTACATGGGCCACCTAGGCCAACCTACATATGGCCTTCATACTATGTCACCTACCACCAACCCCTCCAAGGCACCCTAAACCACTCAATGTCTTAGCCACCACCACCAACGCCTATCAATCCATAGTCAAATCTCCATCTCATCAAACCAACTAGAAATGGCTCTTGGCTAAATCCATCCCAAGGTACCCCCATAGGTCTCAGTATTTGGATGTGCTCATACACCCTATAATGAAGCATGAACCCAACATTGATACCATATCACCTACATGATTTTAAGGCCTATATCTCCTTGTAGATCTACACTAATAACATTGCGGCCCATCTAAACACAATCCTCCCTAGAAGAATCTCCATCAGTATCCCTAGTAACAAGTATATAAAGTAATCACTATTAAAATCTAGCACTACAAAGCAAGACACAACCATCATCATCATTATGAGTAGGTATATATATAGGAGCCCTTTGGTAAAATTGTCTATAGCTAAATCCACCTGAGTGAAACTGAGCATGTACTCGATCTACCCTATACATCAAATCTATATGATAGTCAATATCCTCACTCTCTATATGGTAGATTGGCTTTCCATAGATAGGCATCTATGTGATGCTCTAAATGTCCTTCATAAAAATCATCATCTCCCTCATTGATTGTAAAAATGTGTTTATGGTAGAGTCCCATCTCTTGATTGGTTCCATAATCATACCCACATCTCATGGTAGGTGTTGGTAATGATTCATCATGTCTGACTGTCTCTATATGTCTCCACTCCTCTATACTCATTGCATCTTGAACCTTGGAAAAAATAAAAGGGACTCAATCCCTCATCTAAATTTGATCACATTCCTACATATCAATCATATTAGCAACACATACTTAGTTATCCATATCCACCTATGTACCAAATTTCATCTACATCTATCCACACCTTTAATAATAAACATATACATCTCTCTAACACCAACCCTAACATCTCATTTTGACCACCTAATCACTTATATTTGCTAAAAATCTACCCATATAACCCCCATCCTATCTAATCCTTTTAACATAAACCTATGAATATCTCATCACCACTTCACACCATTTTACAAAACTTCAAACACATTAACATTTTACAAAATCTACCAACATTTTCAAAACTTTCAACATTTCCCATTTTTCCAAACATTTCAAACATTATATAAAATTTAAACTTTTACACCAATATCACACCTTTACATAAGTGTAAAGATTAACCAAACTTTTAAAAATTTAAACAAACTTTAAACTATTTAAACAAACTCATTTCCAACTCACTTCACAAACTCTTTAAGCCAACTTTCCACTATTTAAACAAACCCATTAAAAAAATCTTTACCCACCCATTTAAACATTTTACCCTTTTATATTTTATCCACCAAAATCCCTAACAATGTTAACAACACTTTTAACACACTTAACACACCACCTTTGTAACAAAACTTTCCTTAGATCCTTCGATCACTAGTGGTTCCTCAAACCATTGAAGGTCCTTTAGGGACCTTTACCCCCTATGTTCAACTACTAGTATTTGAGTTAAACCACTAACAGTCAATGTGTGTGACCATCAATGGCATAACTCGAACCTTAAACCTATCTAAACATCTAAAAAAATACCCATAATCAACAAATAACCTACCTAACTTACCCTAAAACCTATTACCAATCCTTAATACCCTTCTAATCCCCATTCCCATCCTTTATTTTCTCACATTCAACACATCCTAAACTAGGGTTTCATTTTATCATAACCCATTTAAAACCCTACCTAAAACACTAATTACACCCTATCCCTATCAAATTCACATTCAACACAACCAATTCAACTATCCTATCCAATTTAACACATTACCTACCTTATTCTATAATTGTTGGCATGGTTGTAGTCCTCATACCACTACCTAGATGCATCCTCATCCATCATCCATCCAATCACACTCAATCAAGACTCAGACACTTGATCACCCAATCACACTACTTCACTTAAGCAAGCTCACTAACAAAAAGACAAATTACACAAAATACCCAAAGCATGGTAAAATTTAAATGGTAAAAATGAAGTTTTTTTTTTAATTTTTAACTTTTAGATTTTAGGGTTTATTTTTTACCATCGATAGTCAATATGACCATCGATGATCATCTTAGGGGAAAACCCTAAATATCGATGATTAGGATCCCCCACCTTCTTTTCAAAAAAAATCAATACACCCTACCTTGGTGCTAACCTTTTGAGAGATCACCTCCTCTCCACCAAACCAAAATTAGACCTATTAGAGATTACCTTTATTTGACTAACCCATATGACCATGTCTACCTTGATGTTGGATATTGACCTAAATATTCACATATTTTATGACACCTTCACCTTCATTATTTTGACTACAGCAACCAACCTTGCCATGTTGAAATTTTTGAACTTTGCACTACCTCATGCACAACCAGACCATTTATGTCATTTTGTAGGAGCAATTCCTACCCTAGATACCTATGAACTATGTTGACCTTATCTTGATGACTTGATAAGAATAAATCAATCAACTATGACCAAAATGTTGGACCAATTACCATATCATATGTCTCCCTAGAACCTAACCTTATTTTTATCAACATTTCCAACTTTAATCTTTGCATGATCTTCACTATCGCACTTAGTCACATTTTGTGCACTTGTTTGTGTTTCAAATGCCTAAGCCTTTTATGTCACCTACCTCATGACTCATCATTTACCATTTTATCAAACCTTGACCCATTTTTGTTTTACCTCATCCACTCTTGGTCTGAGGGGTAACACCTCCTCCCATACTTGGGGCAATCAAATAATGACCCATAATTTGTTCATTTTTATTCTATAGCTTGTTAATTTAAAGCCACATAATAAAAAGGGGGAAAATGTAGACACTCAAAAAATGAATATTTTTAGATGTTGTAATACCTAGAACCCCTACCCAACCCTAAAGCTATTTGACCACTAGTTGACTTAGCCTAATTATCAAATTACTAATTTAACTTCTTAATTCACTTATTTCTTAACCCATTTTATTCTAAAACCTTGACCACTGATAGTTAGCCCAACTATCAATGGTTAGCCTTACCATAGATGGTGAGGTCTCTAATCCTAATTTAAAGCTTTAAACTATTACCAACTATATGAGATAATGATTGGGCTGACCACCAATGTTCAATTCTCCAAGCGTACTTTAAATATTTAAAGTATTACTAGTTATATGAAATAAGCATGGCACATTTAGCAACTTCTATTTTATGATGCAAACTAGCTTTAAAACATTGCAATTAGCAAATTTTTCCTTTATCTATTTAGTAACTTCCTCTTAAAAATTTAGTAACTTCATCCTATAAAATAAGAGTAGGAGAAGATCTGGATCCATCTAGTAATCATGTCTATGATATCTTACATATAGGTGTCCATTGTCCCTTCAACAAGTAAGCAACATCAATAGAGACCCTAACCTCTATCAGAATACTTTTGAAGGCCAAATTACTATCACTCTGGCCAAATTGCTTCAACCTTCTACCATCAAGTTCTAGGTATCTCATGCTTATTTTCTTTGATTTGTTTCATTTCTAACCTCTCTACCCTATACAACTCATTAGTATCTCATTTTCCATCCCCTAAATCTGTAATAGACCTTTGTTTGCCTAATTACCCAATCTTCAATCCTTTTTCTGATCATTCCCAAAATCACATAGGTAACTATCAATGATTAACTCAACTATTGATGATCACCTCAACCATCAATGATCACCCGTCTATCGATGGTTAGCCCAATCACTGATGATTAACCTAACCACTGATGGTCACTATGGAAGAAAATAACAACTTATTATTTTTAGTCCCTTGACCCCAACCAAAACCTATTTTTCTATGTTCCTACCTATTCACAGAGACTTTTCTAATTTTTTGAACTTGACCTCAACTATATTAGCATGAGTATTGACCTACTTTTGCTATATTTAGTTATTTTTTAACAAGAAATTTATTTTCATCTCATCTTGCATGCATTTAATTTCTAGTTATTGAATTAAAATATTCTTTCTTTTCATCTATATCAACTTAATTGTTATAAATAGTGGATTCACAACCTCCTAACAATCATGCATTTCTTGGATCTAACTCATGCTAGGTATTCCCTCAACCATCCATATAATAACCCCCCTTTTCTAGTGTCTTTCTTATCTATAGGTTTATTCTTTCCAATAAAAATAGGATTTCTCACCATCATTTAGATCATGCATGTATTTTATCAAGTATTCTTCTACACACCCTATTACTATTTTCATTACTTGCTTCCAAATTAAGAAATGAACAAAAATAATTAAAACAACCATACAAATGATTCTCTATGAGCTCCTTTTATATACACCCTACCCATTTTTCCCCTTTATTTTTAAACTCAAATATTTTATGATCCCACCATTCTTTCAAATCCCTCTGACCCGGTAACCAATAGAGTATATCATCTATCTAAAAATCCATAATGATCCATGTTCACTATACCATTTTTAGAAGAGGTTCCTTAGTTCCCAAAACTTTCTAATTATGAGGAAAACTATGGGAGAGGTAATTCTCCCTTAATTTTTAGAAACATAGATTCATGAAGACATATCACATAAATACAATAAAACCCAGATGTTTAGGCTAGTGTAATTCTCATCTGAAGTTAATCAAGATTGTAATGTAGACTCAACAATCATTACACAATCTAGGATAGATAATTACTTAGAAAACCTCATATATTGAAAATACTATAATATGCAATACATAAAGTCTATGGTCGTGTTATAGAACACATTCAATTACAAAACCATAGGAACTTATAATTACTAAGTAGAGATCATCATATTACTCTATGCTTTTACAAGATGCATCTATTATATTGATCTATTATCTATTTATTCAATGTCTAACCCCTTACAACTCTTTACAGTTTACATTTAGACATAAATCACTATCTCTATCTTAGACACACAGTTGTAACAAAATATGTTTATAATCTTTAACAACTATAACATCATTATAGGCTTCTCAAGTTAGAGAAACTCAAATCCATGCAATATATCTAAAAGGCAATATGGTTTATGACTAAATATCACATGTATGCTAACTTGGTAGACTATTGACATGTCCTTATGCTATAATGGCACCCTATGTTTATAATTTTTTGCTAAAAAATTATAAATATTTAAAATGAACCTTGATATTATCTATAATATGATTATAGGGTACAAGCTTTTCATCTCTAGTCTATTACTAATATGTGGTTTGATTGATAATCAATAGGGAATACTCGTAGACTATTAAGTGTTAGATATCCCACTACACTACAAGATGAATTCTTGCAATAAGTGCCTCATACTCTGCCATATTATTGGTATAATTTAAATTGATATGAAATGATTTGGGAATTATATCCCCTTACGGTGTAATCAACAAAATGCCAACCCTAGATTCATGAGAAGTGAAGGAACCATAAAAATATAGTTTCCATTATTCATTTTCATGTTGTACTTATTCTATTATCATGATAGAATCATCTAGAAAATAGAATCTGAGTGGTTGAGTGTCTATAATAGGGGCCTTTTCAAATTGATCATAAATTACCTACAACTTGATAGATTTTTTATTCTAATACTCAACATCAAACTCACTTAATATTATGACCCATTTGTCCATGCAACCTATGCGAATTAATTTAGATAAAAAAAATTGAGGGGATCCACTTTAATAATAACAATGGTTTTATTGTTTAACATAGTGTCATAGATTTTGGGATGTGAACACCATAGATAAACATGACTTATCAATAGGAATATAACTATGTTCATAATCCACCAGTGTGTGGCTTAAATATTAAACTTCTTGCTCTTTTCCTTGATCACCATATTGGGACAAAAGTGCCCCTAGTGCATGTTTAGTTTCTAAAATATAAATAAATAATAGTTGTCCAAGTGTTGGCAGTCTCAAAATTGGTAGGATAGACAAATATGTTATGAGATTTATAAATTATAATTGACACTCATGATCCCATTAAAAATTGAATCCTTTCTTCAAGACATGTGTAAATGGGTGTCACTTATGTGTTAGTTGTGAAATAAACTTATGAATAGATTGAATATTTCTTTGCAAGTTGTAGAGATGTTTAAGATTTAAAGGTGGAAGCATTTCAATAATGGCCTTGACCTTAGTAGGGTCTACTTAGATCCCTCTTTGATATATAATAAACCTTAGAAATTTTACTCAAGTTATGCCAAAGATGTGCTTATTTGGATTCAAATGAACCTTATACTTATGAAGTCTCTCAAAGATTCTTTGTAGAAAGCTGGGATGTCCAACACATGTTCTTGATTTACCTAGGATGTCATCAACATAGTCTGTGACAATATTATGCATCATGTCATGGAAGATGACCATCACATACGAATAATAAGTGGCTCATATATTCTTTAATCCAAATTGCATGACTTGATAAAAAAATGTCCCCCATGGTGTGGTGAACATAATTTTTTGATGGTCTTATTGGGCTATCCTAGTCTAATTATATCTAGAAAATTCATTTATAAGGGATAGTATATCATACCCAATAGTAGAATAAATAATCATTTCAATGTTGGGTAGATGAAAATCATCTTTGGGGTATGATTTGTTTATATCTCTAAAATTAGTACAAAGATGTATACCCTATGGATTTTTGCTAAGTAGAACTATATTTTATATCCATTTAGAATAGTCTAGTAGTCTAATGAAGCTTGATCCTAATAATTTCTCCAATTCTATTTTTACCAAAAGAGTGATGTGTGTATGCATCTTCCTTGATTTTTATTTGACTAGATTGACATCTGAATGGACAACAAGGTGATGCAAAACCAATTTAGGGTCTAATCTTAGCATGTCTGAATATGCGCATGAAAAAATATCAATAAAACCCTTCAAAATAGATATAATGTGATCTTACTTCTCTTCAATGATGGAATATCCAAGATAAATAAAATTGGGATTATCATATGTTCTCAAGTTTACTTCAACAATGTTTTCTACAAGAAGTGTAGAACCATATTATAGAATAGTAGGCAATGTGTGATCATGATCTTATTATTCTACTATAATTTCTAGTTGTTCCTTCCAAAGCTTTGGATAATGTGATGCATCTAAATTTTCTAGTTTAGGTAATGTCCAACTAGAAAATATCTCAAGAAAGTCAAGAGCAAGATGCTAAAAAACTCATTATTGTTCTGACATGATGTTAGTACTAGTTATAGAGCTAGACCTTGATGGACCTTGTGTATCCTTTGGGGATGAGCAAACTTTTATATCCAATAGTGCCTAAAAAAGGTTTTCACTCAAGGGATTATATTTTTATTTTCTATTTCCCTTATCAATGAGTGCCTCATAGAGGTTTTCACCCAAGGATATTGACGTTTTATATTTTTCATGACCAATAAATTTCACCTGCTCTCCAAATTAGGTAGAAAGATCCAAAGAAAAATTACATCCTTGCTTATTATCACTAATTAGAAATCTGTATCTAAGTCCCATGTACTTGAAAATAGATTCTTCATTCTAGAATTCATCAAGGCGTATGACTGAATATTGTTGGTCTCAATCAATGAGTTCAAGATGGTAAAGGTAAAGGAAACAATGAGGTGTATGGTCATAATGGAGTTTGAATCAAATAATTTCATGTTAGCAAGCTCATCATAAATACTATAATGATATGCTACATCACTTTTAGGAGTCTCATTGCTAGTCAATTAAGAAGAATCACTATAAAAAGTCATGAGGTCACCCCTAAGTGGTATAAATATGAGACCTTGATTCATGTTAGGTTTACTATATGATAAAGGCTCCAAGATTCCTTATGCTCGTGGGCCAAGGTATTTTCATATATAATAAAAATTATCCATAATCCAATTAGGGATAGGATATTATGGATTCTAAAAACAATCAGTAATGCCATCAAAAAAGAACTATTCTCCTTCAATGAAAGCCTCTTGATTATGATTTAGTGAAGTAGTAGGTAAAAATACCATCAGTGGTTTCTATGTGTCATTATTATTTTTCCAAATCATGTTTGGTCCTAAGGTCTTTTATAAGGCTTGGGTTTGCCAAATTATTTGGGAGACTTAGGTAACTTAGCAATATGGAAGCTATCTTGAAGATGGTATGTGTAAATGTTTGTATCTTCTATAATAATATGTGTTTTAAGATTTATTAGAAATGGATTAATTGAAGTAGAATTAAGGTCACTAGAGTTGATATAAATATATTTGGGTGGATGCAAAACTATTTCCTTGTTCTTCTTTACAATAAATTCAAAACCAGGATAATAGTTATAATTATGAAATTCAACCTCTAGGTGTTTATGATATTGATAAGGTTATAGATCATCAAGAATGGTGAATTCAATCCCATAATGGGGTAACTTGAGGCACTTATGCAAGGTGGATGGAATGGCATGTAATTCATGGATCCAAGGATGATAAAGAAATATGTTATAGGCAATTTAATATCCATGAAATGTAACGAAGTATGATGGAACACATACTTAATAATGATTAATAAATAAATAGAATATTCCCTTTTATCTTTGTATTATGAATTTACGGTAATCATATCTAGCTTAATTTCATTCACCATGTAACTTAATATTTTTACTAGTTTAAGAGATGTTATATTCAGCCCTAAACCATTGTCTATAAGAACCCAGTTGATTTTATGATTTTCAATGATGACCTCAATATACAAGGGGTTGTTATGGATAGGACCAAGAGTGGGCATGTCTTTTTGAAAAAAGGTAACCTATAAAAATGAAGACAAATTCCCTAAAAGTGTATGAAATGTTTTGGGATTAATTCTTGGGGAATAGTATATTGTTGAAGAAGGTCATTTAAAATAGTTCTTTGAAATTCAAACGTATGTAAAAGATCTGAAATAAAAATTTGAATAGGGGTTTTATTCAATTAGTCTAAAAGACTATAAGGATTTTTAATAGTATAAAAATATATTTTATCCTTGACTGACATGGTATTCAACTTTAGATATGATCTGTAAACTAAAAATACAAGTGTAGTACATTCGAAAAACACTCTTTCACGTTTAAGAGATCCTTCAATTTCTTGATTTTTTGTTTAATTTTATATAAATAAATTAGAACCAAAATTAAAATGAAGATTAGAATTAAATAATAATTAGATAAAATCATAAGAATTCACCAGCAAATTGATAATGGAGTTCGCCTTCAATAGCCTACATCTCTGGGTCCGTTCAAAGTGAGGACCATTTTCATTAATTTTGTGCAGCAAATGGCTTCCAAAATCAATAAAAGTCTTTAATTCACCTTCTCTAATCTCTTCTTTCCCATAATAACATCTCTTAGACTTGAAAATAATGGCCCAAGGCCGTACAAAGAAAGAATAAGACTCTAACCTTCTTAATTTTCTTTACACAATCAGCTTTTTCTTCCTCTTCAACTGGAATTTTGTTCCTTATATAGCACTTCAACCTCCATAGCTCAAGCGGTCAAAGGCTATTCCTTTTGCACCATAGGTGCAAGGATCAAACCATTGGCCTCCTCTTTTGGCACTTTGGGAACTGTCAGCCTCTTTTTTTGGCACCTTGGCACATCTTTATCCAACATTTATTGGGGAGTAACTATTTATATGCTTGAAATAGGTTGGTTAGTTCCCTTTTAAATGCCAACATCTAATTTATAGGAGACTTATGCACTAGCTTAGGCTACCATTAGAATTGGTCCTTGCATGGTTTATGTGGTGATGGTTTGATGAACTGGCAGCTGATCTGTGTTGGTTGGTGGCTTCTTATTAAAAAGTGATAAATAATTATCCCACATTGGTGGGGTTTGGGAAGTGTTTGAAACTTAAATACAATTCCTCAAATAATAACATATGAATATTAGGAGGCCAAGGCACCCCTCCATAAGAGTGTGTCGACCCTCACTGAGGGCCCCCAGCGAGTAAATAGCAAGGCCCATGGATCCTCCTATGACCACCTGTCAAAGACTGGAGGTTAAAAATAAACACCATACCAAATTTTTTTTACACCAATTTATATTTCCATGTGTTAAATGGATATTGGACCATTTGTCATATTTAAATAGTGCCATGTCACTTTTGATATTCACATGTCACAAGATTTCTTCAACTAGCTATATCTTGAGCATCTAGACTCCATTTTTCATTCCAGAAGAAGCGCTAAAAAGCTCTCAATGAATTCTTCAATGTGCAAATAGTTCAACCAAAATTTGAAGACTTTTAAAATGAACCTTTACATGGATCTACCTACATCATTCCTCCCCACTGGGAACTTTTGGACCTTTGAAAGTTGAAATTAGTTGGTAATGAGGTGAGGGTATTTTTCTCTCACCTTTCTGACTTCCATCCATTTTGCCTTGTTTGGATGCATCCCTTTGAGACCAACATGAAGATATTCAACATTACCTCTTCACAAAGTCTACATATTCCTATCAAGAATAGTATCTTCCTATAATTATGTTAGATATTTAGGAGAAAAATCATCAATGGAAGGAATGGATACACTTTCATCATGATCAATTATCATTGGAGGCTCATACAATTTCAGATTCTCCACATTTACAGTTGAATAAATCTGCATGTAAGATGGTAAATCTAATTGAAAAGCATTTATGACAATTTTTTCCATTATCTAAAAAGGACCATACCAAATTGGTTTCAACTTTTTACCTTCACCTATCAGTCTTTCCTTACTGATGTGAAGCCATACCATATCACCTACAACAAATTGGTGATCAATACGATGTTTGTCATGTCTGGCTTTATACTTGGCTTGACTTTTCTCCAAAAGAGGATGAACAGTATAATGTATGAGTTGTATTTATTCAATGAACTTCTTAGCTTGAATGGCTTATTTTGGTTCACCAAAAGTTGTATCCTATCCATAGCAAACATCTAGAGGAGATTTAGGAAAGTATCCATAACAAACTTCAAATGGAGATTTCATAGTAGAAGAATGAAGTGCCCAGTTATATGCATGTTGTATGTAACACAATTGTTCATCCCATAACTTTGGATGTTTATTGCTATAACCCCTAAGTAAATGTACCATAGTGTGGTTCACAACCTCTATTTGTCCATCGGTTTATGGATGAAATGCAATGCTCTTTTTTAATTTAGTGTCCATTAGTCCCACAAAGTTGACCAAAACTCCCCAATAAATCAAGAATACCGATCAAAAATAATTGAAGTAGGCAAACCAAAATGAACCCATACATGTTTAAAGAACAAGTGTGCAGTGCCTTCGCTAGTAATTTGCTTAGTGCAAGGAATCAAAACACATATTTTGCTAACTCTGTTCACAACCACATATAAATAATCATGTTTTCTTTGTGTCATAGGCAACCCCCCCACAAAATCCATGGAGATACTTTCCCAGGGGTGAGTAGGAATAGGTAGAGGAGTCTAAAGTCCCAGTTTCCTATTACTATGTTTACTTGTTGCACAAAGAGTACATCCCTTTATATATTTAGCAACATTTTCTTGCATACAAGGCTAGTGGCAATACATTTTCACATGTGCAACCATTTTAGTAACTCCAAAATGACCAAAAATAAGAGAAGTATGTGCTTCTCTAATCATGTGCACCCTCTCATTTTGAGGAATACATAGTTTACCCAAATGATACAAAAGATCATTATGTATATGATAGTCCAATTCTTCTACTTGTCTACTACTCATCAAGTCTTTATAAACATCCTGAAAATCAAGATCATTAACATTTTTTTCTTTATAACTTTCATGAGACAAAGAACCATGTTGTAAAAGAATAGATGCAACGACCATAGGAGGCCTAGATAGCATATCTTCAACCTTATTCTGAATACCTTTTTTATACTTAATCACAAGATGAAATTATTGTAAGAAACCCATCCAATGAAAATTTCTAGACTGTTGTAGTTTGGTTTGTGATTGGAGATACTGTAAGAGCTGATGATCTATATGTATTATTGTTTCTTTTCCCATTAAGTAATGTTTCCATTTTTTAACACTTTGAACCAATGCATACAATTCCTAATCATAAGATGGATATTTTCTTACTGCACTTGTAAAGGTTTCAAAATGATAAGAAATTGGTTTCTTACCTTGTATAAAAATAGCTCCCATAGCATACTCACTTGCATACGTCTCGATCTCAAATGGTTGTTGTATATCAGGAAGTGCCAAGATCAGATCAATACTTATCTTTTCTTTCAAAGTGCCAAAGGCTTTTTGATGTTTGCCTCCCCACTGAAAGACCTATTTCACACTTGTCAAAAAATGTAAAGGTGATGCAATATATGAAAATTGAGAAATAAACTTTTGCCAAAATTGTATTGCACCAAGAAAACTTATAACCTCAGTGGTGTTAGTGGGTGTAGGCCAATTAATAATGACTACCACTTTTGTAGATCAATTTTCAATTCACCATGTCCTACAATGTAACCCAATTATATCAAAGAGGTCTTGCCAAATTCACATTTTGACATTTTTAGATAAATTTTTTCCCTTTGTAATGCATCCATGAATTTCTTAATGTGGATCACATGCTCTTCTCAAGACTTGCTGAAAATCAATATATCATCTAGGAAAACTATAACAAAATCATCAAGGAACTGTCTAAAAACATCATTCATCAATCTCATGAATGTAGCCTGGGCATTACACAACCTGAAAGGCATAACAAGCCATTCAAGCAATCCCTATTTTGTTTTGAAGGTGGTTTTCCACACATCACCTTCATTAATTCTTACTTGATGATATCCACTTCTCAAATCTAGCTTAGTGGAATAAATAGCATGTTTTAATTGATCCAACAAATCATCAATATGAGAAAGAGGGTAACAATTCTTAATAGTAATTTAGTTTAAGTCATGAAAATCAACACACATTCACCAAGTGCCATCTTTCTTTGGCACCAAAATAATTGGTGAACCAACAAGAGATGAAATTAGATGAATAACACCTCTATCCAATAGATCCATTACCTATTTTTTTATTTCCTCATTTTCCACTACTGATAACCTATACATGCCAATGTTAGGGAGAGGAGAATCTTGCAATAGCTGAATTTCATGTTGAACTCCCCTTTTAAGGTGCAAGTCTGTAGGATCCTGAAATACATCATCGTAAGTAGAAATGATTTCAACCAATTTATTCTTGTGTCTATGATCACAATTTTCCAAAGCTTGAGAATATTCTTTTTCCTTAGACTTAATCAACATGAGACAAAAGTCTTGCTTGAATTAACTATTCTTTTCATTTGCCTTGATGTAACCAAGAAAAGACCTGTTCTAATGTGATGTGCTCTAACTATATATTCAATGCCATCCTTAACAAGTAAGTACTTATTCTCCTCTCTATAAAATATTCATTTTCTATAATAAATATATGGGCTTCCCAAAATAATCCCACATATGTCCAATGGGACAACATCCAACTCAACCTCATTTATGAACTTGGATGTGATGGCAAACCTCAGTCTACAAGTTTGTGAGACTTGTAGCTTTCCATTGTCATACACCCAACCTAGTGGATAAGGCTTTAGATGGGGATTGGTTTGTAAGCCTAGCTTCTTAACAACCTCTTCAAAAAGTAAATTTGCTTGTGAACCACTATCAAATAGAGTGTCAATCTTAGTATGTTTTGAAACAACTCTAATGTGGAACAATTCATTTCTTTTCTTATAAATATGCATAGAATTTTGTTTAGAATAAGATGCATCATTTGATGACTTAGTGCTAGAAATTGAAAGAGAAAATCCATTATGTAATCCCATAGCTATGATCTTAGTTTCATCACCTGAATCTAAACCTAAGTCTTGAACCATAGCATTAGCCTTCTTTTCTTTCTTTTGAAACCTCTTAGCCTTAACTCAGGGTGTAGTTTCCAACACTTAGACTCATCATAATTTTTCTTGCAATGATTACAAAATGGTTTTCCTTCTTCTTTTTTAATAGTAAAAGTGGATTTTTGTTATCGTTTCCTAATGAACTTTCCCCTTTGGATTTCTTAACATTAGATTGCTTACTTTTAACTTTAGGAAAAGATTCTTTTGATTATTTTCTTCTAGCCTCTAAATGAGTGGCTTGAACACATACTTCATCTAAATTAGTGGGATTGAACATAAGAATCATATGTCTTAAGTAACTATGTAGCCCACCTATATATTTTAGCAGTGTTTCTTGTGTGTATAGAGGAACATTCAAAAGTAATGATTTTTTCTTAAATTCTTGTGTATAATCTTGAACATTTTGGCCTTTTCCTTGTCTGAAACTTTGCCAATCCATCATGGCTTGTTGCATATAGCCTAAAGGATAAAATTGCTTTTTGAGTACTTCAATAAATTCATTCTAAGTAGAAATCGAGTTACCTTTTTGAAGCTCGGCTTCCTTCAACTTACTCTCCCACTAGATGAGAGTTGTGCCTCCCATACGAAGACTAGCAAAATGAATTTTTGACTCATCCCCTACAATATTTTGGACCCTACAATAAAATTCAATCTTATTGACCCAATTATCCAACTTTTTAGCATTAAATTCACCATTAAACATTGGTAATTCAAACTTAATATCCAATTTTAGTGAAGGGAGAGATTCCAAAAGTTTTTTACCATCATTTGATGAAGAATTTTTTTGGTTTCTTTATCTTTTGATTATTGTGAATCACCTTATTTTTCATTCTCAAATTTCCTTTGTTTGTCATGGTATAGTTCCTCAACCATGCTTCTCATATCCATGAAAGCTTGGTGGAAAGCTTGTTCAGATTCCATCTCTTCTATATCCATCCTTGAAGCATGCCTTGAACCAATCTCTGGATTATACTCAACAAATTTTCCTTCACCCTTTTGGGATTTAGACCTTGTCAACATACACTAGCAATCACTATTAAATAAAAACTACTCTGATACCAAAATTTGATCTATAAACTGAAAACACAAGTGTAGTACATCTGAAAAACACTCTTTCACATTTAAGAGATCCTTCAATTTCTTGATTTTTTTGTTTAATTTTGTATAAATAAATTAGAACCAAAATTAAAATGAAGATCAGAATTAAATAATAATCAGAGAAAATCATAAGAATTCACCAGCAAATTGATAAGAGTTCGGCTTCAATAGCCTATGTCTCCGGGTCCGTTCAAAGTGAGGACTATATCCATTAATTTTGTGCAACAAATGTCTTCCAAAATCAATATATGTATTCAATTCACCTTCTCTAATATTTGATTGCCCATAATAATATCTCTTAGACCTAAAAATAATGGCCCAATGTCGTACAAAGTAAGAATAAGACTCTAACCTTCTTAATTTTCTTTACACAGTCAGGTTTTTCTTCCTCTTCAAGTGGAATTTCATTCCTTATATAGAAATTTGACCTCCATATCTCAAGCATTCACAGGCTATTCCTTTTTCAACATAGGTGCAAGGTTTAAACCATTGGCCTCGTCTTTTAGTGCTTTGGGAACTGTTGGCCTCCTTTTTTGGCACCTTGGCACATCTTTATCCCACATTTGTTGGGGATTAACTATTTATGTTCTTGAAATAGGTTGGTTGGTTCCCTTTCAAATGCTGACATCTACTTTATAGGAGACTTAGGCACTAGCTTAGGCCACCATTGGACTTGGTCCTTGCATGGTTTGTGTGGTGATGGTTTGATGATGTGGCAGCTAATGCGTGTTGGTTGGTGGCTTCTTATTACAAAGTGATAAATAATTATCCCACATTGGTGGGGTTTGAGAAGTGTTTGAAACTTAAATACAATTCCTCAAAAAATAACATATGAATATTAGGAGGCCAAGTCACCCCTCCACAAGAGTTTGTCGACCCTCGTTGAGGGCCCCTAGCGAGCAAATAGCGGGGCCCATAGATCCTCATATGACCACCTACCAAAGATCAGAGGTTAAAATCAAACACCAAACCAAATTTTTTTTACACCAATTTATATCTCCACGTGTCAAATGGATATTGGACCATTTTTCATATTTAAATAGTGCCACATCACTTTTGATATTTGCATGTCACAATATTTCTCCAACTAGCTATATCTCGAGCATCCAAACTCCATTTTTCATTCTGAAAGAAGCACTAGAAATCTCTCGATGAATTATTCAATGTGCAAATAGTTTGACCAAAATTTGAAGACTTTTAAAATGAGCTAGTACATGGAACTACCTTGATCAAGATCTGAAGGCACAATGTTCATATTAGGTCCAATGGTGGAAGAGGATAAAGGACCCTAAAGAGTAACTCATGAGCATCTAGTTATGATTGCACAATATAAACATGGTAAAGAGACATTATAATTATAAGATGAAGGTAAAGGGCCTTTGAGGGTGACTCATAGGTGTCTAATTTCATTTGAATAATTTTGATTTGATGAGGATCTATTATAATTAGAAGAAGGGGGTCCATAAATAGTAACCTACAATAACTGAGGTGTTATTGAGTTGTTTGTGCTCGACATACTGCTACTTGAGGGAGAGGGTGTTGACCCTATAATAATGTGTCTAGTAATTTGATAAGCATGAGATAGTTCATGAGTTTTAATAGTAATAGTGATAATGTGGTTTTCAAGAATGCATCCCATAGTATTGTTATAGTCATCAAGCATGTTGTTGTAACCCAAGTTGTTATCATGAGTATTATGATCTTGATTGTGATCATATTGATTATGATTCTAACCTTTATTATGATTTTGTCACTGATTCTATCCTTGGTTATAATTATTTATTTCTAATTATTGATTATGTCAAGGGAATGGATCTTTGTACACGTCCATATTATGATAGTGTTTTGTGAGGCAAGTTTGATTTCAACTTCACCACTTTTAATAAAATATTTAATCATATGTTACAATTGAACATAATGATAAGAATCATGACCAACAACATTATGGAAGCTACAAAATTTGTCTTCCTAATACCAATCAGGTTTGGGTTTATCTTCAATAAATGGCCTTGATATAGGCCATACGATCAGGTTAGTTGTTATGAGATTTTGGAATATTGGATCGACAGGCTCTCCCAATTTGCTAAAGACTTTATATTTTTTATTGAATACAATTTGTGTAGGGACTCTTTACAAATTGGTTTATGGATTAGGTTGAGCTAATTGTAAATTTGGGACTGATAGAGCCTTCACCATTTATATATATCTTGATTCAGCCACTCCATTCCATATCATGTTCTTGTTCTTTTAAAACCCCTTGGGTTTCTCTATTGCAATAGTTTCTATAGGTGATTGGGTTTGATTTGATTTTTGAACCTATGAATAAATATTGACAAGGCCATTGGTAATAAGTACCTTCTCAATTTGAACACCCTTTTCTATAATTTCTTAAAATATGTTCATGCAAATAAGTCATAGATTATGTGCCACCTCAAGGTGTAGATTCTATGTAAAGATGTCATCTAATTGTTTATTTAAAAAATTATGTTAAAAGCATCCAACTAATGTTCTCCACCATTTTAGATATGCTAAAAATCTTTATCCATCTCATTTTTTAGATATGCACAAGTTGACCATAGTCAACTCATGTTCAATATTGTAAGAGAAATGATTGAAATTTTTTTTAGATAGATCATTCCAATCTACAATTGATCTCTTAGTTAACTTAAGAATTCAGTCTAATGCTTGTTTATCTAAAATTCATGGAAATAAGTGAAGCAAATAAATTTTTTTGTAAGATGCCTCTTAGAATAATACAAAAAAAGCCTGAATGTGTTCATGAGGGTCAACCTTCACTCTATATTTATCAAATTTGGGTGCCTCAAAATGAGGTAGAAAGTAAACTTGGATAATGCTCAAATAAAATGGATATGGACATATCTCATCAAATTTTTACTTGATTCAGTTTCCTATCTCTAATTGTAACATAATTTCTTTCATCAAATTCCACTCTTTCATGTTTGGTGTATTCATAGGTGGAATATAATTATGTTGGGGTGGTATGTGCCCCTATTTCATGGATTTTTTAGGGATATACACCCTATGATCTTTGACTTTGTTTTTGTTCACTCCTTGAGTTGAGTAAGTGAGCCATTGATTTCTAGGTTGATAAGCATTCCCTAAAGTCAATTGCCTTGAATTATAAGTGTTTTCTTGATTTTGGGGAGTCCATGGTTAGTTCACTAAAATACGCATTAGTTGAGAATAACTTTCCAAATTGTTTTGAATAATTTCCTCAATATGCACTGAGATTTTGGTTCATCAATTCTATGAAGGAACAAGAGTTTCTTGATGATTGAAAAATGTATGCTCTGTGTCTAATGAAGCATGTTGTAAAACCTCTTGAGACTTGTTTTGTTCAATTGAGACATTATGATCCATCATAGGTGTGTTTTAAACTAAAGTATGTTATGTTGGCTCTACCACATTCCATTATTATTTGGAAGCATCATTATGTATTGAAGTGGCATCTAAAGAGTTAGTTATGTCCGTGATAAGTTGGTCTACATATTGTTGACTTGTCTTCTTGATCTTGGTGGTAATATCTTGATCATTAGGTATTGACTCTACAAGAACTTCTTTTCCTTTTCTAGAGGAATCAATGTTTGATTTTACATTATGAGCGAGGGAGTATTCTCATTATTTCTCTTCTACTCTAACCAAGGTAGTAATTATTCCATAGGAAAGTATGATGGAAATCTAATTCTTAATTCAATCAACCTTAGGAGGTGTTTCATCTTTATCCTCTAGGGATTAATGTTCAAAATAGTCTTCTTCAGATCTTATAATTATGGGAATGTCTTCAAATACCATGGGATTATTTTATCCATCATAAAAATGCTTTTCCTCATATCTAGGGCCATAAGATACCCCACTATGAGTGTACCTTTACATCATGTCTAGAAGATTGTGTTGATATTTTTGTCCCAAAAATGTCAAAATTTTAAGTACCCTAAGTGAAACCCATTAATTTTTTGTAAAAATGGCTTAAAATGACCCATCACACTCATTTACTCAAGCTGGTAGACACCAAAGATCTAGATGCAATTTTTAACTTGAAAAATTGTAAATTACATCCTAACCTATGTTTCTCATTAAACACCTAGTCAGAAGAAACTAGATATTAGTGTACAATTTGTAACTTACAAACTTGTAAATTACTTCCCAACCTCTGCTTCCTATAAAACCCATAACTACTAGAGATTGGAACCCTACTAGCAAATTTAACTTGCAAATTTTTAAATTATAACTCGAGTTCCAATTCTCACTGACCACGCTTCTTACAAAATCTAGAACTCTAGTTATAAATTACAACTTGTAAGGTTTTAAATTTTACCTTGAGTTCCTCCTTCCCATTTCCAAATAACTAAGACATCCTATAGAATGTGGAGGTTAAGGCATAAATTGTAAAATTACAAAGTTTAAAAATTTCTCATAAACTCCATATTTCTCACCAACCACTAACCTAGGGGCATTTATTATAGAGGTTATATATAAACCTAATTAGGTTTAATCAAATTCAATTTTTAATTTTCAAAAATCAAGTTTGGAGCTCTATGACCCTACTAACAACCTCAAGCCATGATAATCCATGCATTATCTACCACACAACCATGCATTCAAGCCATGAACCTTGAGGCATGTTGTCATTGATCCCTTTACATGGTATTTCACTCAACTTCCTACATTTTCAAGATATGAATTTTCCCATTTAAGCTTGCTTAGTCATTTCTTTCATTTCATGTATGTTATTAATAGGATCTAGTTGCATTTTAGGGTTTTATTTGATTCGCTTAGACATCAATAGGGTTTTTAGATAGTTTTTATGGTCTCTTTTATGGTTGTCTATGTTCACAATATTATATCAAGGTCATTTCCCTCCATCTTCCTTACCATTTGAAAACTTAGGGTTTTCCAAAATTTCCATACAAACTAATGAATATTCCCTTTTAAGATTCTCTACATAGTCCCTTCAAACTTTCCACTTGCTAAAGAAACTCTAAAACCCATGGGATTTCAACCTAAAAATGTAAATTTATATCCATGTGGACTTTTCTAGTACAAAAAATAACCCTAATCTCTGTTGATGTTTCCACTGGAGATCACAAGTATGTTTTGAATCTACCATCTCTACTAGAGATTTTCCTTGTAATTTCACCTCTAATCTCTACTAGAGATTTCACCTAAATTTTGAACCTTTAAATCTTTCCAAATCTATAATTGGTTCCCCCCAATAATTTTTCTAGATTTTATGGCTATGAAAGAGATGAATTTCAAATCCAAAGGACCCAGCGTCACACTTAGTCTAGAATCTAATACAAATGAGATTTTAGACATTGACCTAGGTCACATTAATTTATGTGATTTTGGGACCATAGTAAATGATGAATTCAAAAATTATTGGATTCAAACCATTTATGATTATGGGCTACCTCAAGAGGCATCTTTCCCCCTGACTATGTAGATCCATAGCTGGTGCTCACATTAGCAAAGCATTATGATGTGAATAAGAGAGAAGTGTTAAATGACAAAGGGGAAAGGATTCTAAACATGGACCCAAACTTCATAGACTTCATGTTCTTAATACCTAAATATGAGAGATTATTAGATATAACACTTAAGTCATCAAAGAAACTCTATAAAGATAGCAATAATAGATGTCAAAGGGTAATGAATAAGTAGTGGCTAAGGATCCCTAGGGCTAAATCCACAAGATTTACTAAAACATTAACAAGAATATATTATAAGTATGAGATAGGTGATATAATCAAACTACTAAATAGAATCACTAATAACCCTGATGTGAAGAACTTTCAAGACTAGATGTACAAATATATATGGGTAATCCACTAGAATAAGTAATATATCCACTGGGCATAGCTAATCAATGACTCCATCCATAAATAGTTTATGGAAGTCCATAAGGGAAGTTATTCATGACTTCATATCTAGTATATATATTATCTAAGGGAAGATCCTTCTCAGGACTAAACACAGTAGCTAACTAGGCAAATAAAGTTCTCAATTATTACCCTAACCTCGATCTTGATTTTAGTAGGCAACACTTTATAAGAGTAAATGATGCATTCATCTACTTTATCATAGTCATGTTTGATAAAGAGTTGGATAAAAAGAGATTATATGATACAACCACTTTAGATATTACCAATTGGGGATCTCATTTAATCTAGTTCCTAACATACTCATACATCAAAGTATGTAAATTTAGCAGTTGTCCTTCCAGCCTCCTAAGTTATGTGAGAGATAAATGGGCATTAATGATACTTGTGAGGAAGCTAGTTAAAACTCACAAGTTATTATCCAACAAACATAAGGTGGGAATTCATTTCCCCATCAGCATAGGGAGGTACACATGTCATTATTTATCAAAATTCAAGTGTGTAAATGCTAAAATAACCCAGATGACCTTGAGGGCTTTTGAGGTAAGGCTATACTATGATGTGAATGGTAACATTACTATTACACTAGGAATCTCAACATATTCCCATGTCCCTTACTATGAAGACTATTGGGATGGCTTGTAGGATGAATAAGAAGTAAGATTGAAGGACTACTCTAGGATGACCCTTGATAAAATCAAGGATTTTAACATGGCACTAGTCCTCAAGGGCTTGGTCTATGATGAGTCCTCAGTAGACAAGGTTTACTATGAGAACAAAATATATGCTCAACCCCTTTCAATACTTAGGTGGTCCATTCCTAAATCTTTCTCATTAATGGATATAACCACTAACATAATAAATAGAATGATTAGTTGGCCAAGGCAAAATAGGTCAAGGTGACTAAAGAAATAGTGAAAAGGTACTAGATCTCAAACAGAAGAGAGTACCACCATCAATAGAGGGTTCTAGCAGTGGATCACTCCCAAAAGAGGTAGATAGGCTAGTGATATTCTATAAGAGAAAACAAAATACAAAGTCTAAGAGAGGACAATCAAGTAGCCAAGGAACATCATCAGATCAACCAATAGTGATTTCATCTAAATAAATGAATGTTATTAAAAATTTATTAGTTTTTACTCCCATCTTAGTTATAGTATCTACTCTTATTTTTTTTATAGACCCTCCTCCCATCTTTGTAATTCAATTTGTCTTTCATGAGACTTCACTGAAAAAATGGGAGGATATCTATTTATGGATTGGTATCACATGTTTCTTAGGATGAGATATGGATCAAGATTAATAATAAGAACTAAGCCAATTTCTAAAGATCATATGGAGTAATACACTCCTATCCCTATGGACATTAACTATACGTTACAGGACCAAGAAGAGGAGATTGATCATGAAGTTGAAACACTCATAAAAGAGATTATAGACACTCATTTGGATAAATCGGGATCAGTTATCCAATTTGATCCTTATGATTATGTATAGGAAACTAGGTTGGGTACATATTGAATTCATGAAAATGATGGAATCATCCCAAATCTTGTAAAACTAGCTTTAGATCTTCAAGGAATGTGGTAGATATTATTTGATGGTTTAAGAATAAATAATGGTGTAAGTGCAGGTATTATATTGATCTCTCCACAAAAGGAGAGATATTTATATTCTTTTAGACTTTAGTTTAGCTGCATAAACAATGTAGTTGAATATGAAGCTTTGATTCAAGGTCTACAATTAGACAAAAAAAAAGGGATAAAATCCATACAAATATTTGGTGATAGTGAGTTTATTATTCACCAAGTAATATCTAGAATCATAACCAAGAATAATTTACTAAGATATTGTAAACATGGGATTTGGGACATGTTAGAAGACTTTACTACTTTAAACATTCAATAAGTACCATGAGCATAGAACAAAGAATTTGATCATATGGCCTTGATAGGCTCCCAATATAACCTACCTAAAGAAATAAAGAAGAAAAATAATCAACATGTAAAGTTGATAGTAAGGCCATTTGTTCCTAATAATGCAACCAATTGGTAAGTCTTCGATAATGATCAACAAATTGTCAATTTTTTGAGAGAAGTTGAATTCTTTGATAGAAACTAGTCAAGACTCCAAAATTAATACAGAGATTAGATCATTTAGTTGAAGACAAACAAATTACCCATGGGCCTTCTTACTTTAGAGAATATCTTAAATTTATATGATTAGCTGAAAGGTGAAAAGAAGAACATCACTATCAATGAAGAAGACTATGAACTAATAATCATTTTAGAGGGTAAAACATTGAACATTAGAAAAGTAAGTAATGATTCTAAAAAATAAGATTTTATTGAGTTGTGTCAAGAATTTGATGATAACTTTGCTTGGATTTATCAAGATCTAAGGGTGTTTGACCTTAGATTAGTCCAACATACAATATATCTTGACCTAAATACCAATCTTGTTAGATAGAAGCAAAGACCAATTAATCCAAAAATATAACCCCTGATGAAGAGTGAGCTATCTAGACTGATAGAGGCTAACATTATTTTCCCTATTAAACACTCATCCTAGGTTGCTAATTTGGTCCATGTAAGGAAAAAGAATGGTGAAATCAGACTTGTGTAGATTTTAGGGATCTAAATAAAGTGTCTCTACAAGATCATTATCCCCTTCCACCCATGGAGCAAATTCTACAAACTATATTAGGAAATGAAAGGTTTTTCATTGTAGATGGTTATTCTAGATACAACCAAATCCTAGTGTAGGAATTAGACTAGTTCAAGACTACCTTCACTACAAAATAAGGCACATATGCATACAAAAGTATTTCATTTGGCTTAACTAATTTTGTTTCTACATTCTATAGAGCCATGGATTTTTCTTTCATATGTTTCATAAATGAGATGATACTAGTATACCTAGATGACATCACTATTTACTCAAAATATGTTGATGCACACCTGGATCACCTTAGAAAAATATTCAAAAGGTGTAGAGAATTTGGAGTTTCACTCAATCTAAAAAAGTGTATTTTCATAGTTTATGAAGGTAAACTACTAGGACACATTGTTTCAAAAGAAGGAATAGACCCAAAGAGAATAAGTGTTATATTTGCATTAGTACTTCCAAGCCATAAAAAGGTATTATATATTATCCTCTAAAAAATCAAGTTCATAAAAATATTTTTTACAAATTTTGCCTATATGGCCAAGCCCTTTACTACAATGCTTAAAAAAGGTATCATTTTTAGCTAGAAATAGGAAAGAAAAGACAATTTTAAAGCCATCAAGTAGGCTATTTATCAAGCTCCTACCCTTGTCAACCCCACTACAAGAAATATTTCATTATGTATGCTTTTGTGGGGGAAGACAACATCTCATCTATTCTAACCTAGTAGAATTTAAAAAAATGGACCAATTAATATCTCTTATTAGCCAATCTTTGAAAGATTATGAAAAAAATATAATTTCATGTAGAAGTAGGTATATGTTTTACTTAAATATCTTTAAAATTTTAGGCATATGCTCTCCAATAATAAAATTCATCTGATGTTTAGTCACCAAAGTTTCAAAGAGTTCCTACTAAGCTAAGAAATCAATGAAAAAATAGCAGTATGGATCACAAAATTCATGGAATATGACGTAGACATCAAAATTACAAAGCTTGTAAGAGGAAAGGGATTATGTGCACAACTAGCTTATAATATAAAGATTGTTTAAATAGTATTTGATGAAATATATGCTTGAAATTCATCTCAACCAACCAATCCACCTATTTTCAATAGTTGGATCCATGACATGACTATCTTCCTTCAGACTAGCAAGTACCATATGATTTATAGTAGTCCAAAAAAAGGTATTTGAGACTCAAATCCATTCCTTATATCCATGTTGATGGAATATTGTTTATAAAATATATTAATCGAGTCATGCTAAGATGTATCATGTATGATCAAGTCCTTAAGGTGATCAAAGAATTTCATGATGGTCCATCAAGTGGACACTTCTCTATAAGAACCACAACCATCAAAATAATGAGAGGGGATATTATTGGCTTGAAATATTCAAAGATGACCATCAATGAGTAAGGAAATATAAGAAGTGTGCTCACTCTATATGCAAGTAAAGATTATCATATTTCCCTCTCAAAATAATACATGCTGACCAACCATTGTTTGAATGGGAATTGGATTCCATTAGTATAATCAATCCAACATCAAGTGCATGCCACAAATGGGTCATTATAATAAATAATTATTTCACAAGGTGGATTGAATAAATTACATTGAAAGATACCATAGAAGCATATATCCTAGAATTCATAGATGACATAGTCTCAAGGTTTGGTGTTACTCACACCATTATCTCGAACAATGTCAGATTTTTTGGGCACTCAAGTGAGTGAATGAGCTATAAAGCACAATATATACTTGAGTAATTCTTCCAATAATTACATGTAAGGTAATGTCTTGGCTAATTATACCAACAAAAATTTCATAAGGATTATCAAAAGGACAATGGAGGACAACCAAAGTACATAGCACATGAGGTTGAAATTATCATTGTGGGATGATAGGATCACTCCTAAGAGAGCCATTGGAAATTCTCCATTCATGTTGGTATATAAAAGGGAATATAATTTCCCACTATCAATTGCCTTACCATCTCTAGAACTCCTTCATCAATTGGATTTAATTTACAATGATGAAAAGATAGTAAGATTAGCAAAACTCATGAAACTAGAAGTCAGGGACCAATCAATGAAAGTTCTAGAAGCAAATTAGGATCAAACAAAGATAAATTTCAATAATAAATCATCTGATAGGAGCTTCAATAAAGGAGACATGGTTATCAAATTGGATGAAGAAAGAGCTAAACCAGGTAAGCACACCAAGTTTGATGCAATATGAAGTGGCTCATAGACTCTAGATCTACCACCAAAAACTAACCTAGCGACATTTATTGTATATATTATATATAAACCTACTTAGGTTTAATCAAATTAATTATTTAATTTGTGAAAATCAAGTTTGAATCTCTATGACCCTACTAGCGACATTGAGCCATGAGCCACACTTGTAAATCATGCATTCACTACTACATAGCTATGCATTCAAGCCATGAACCTTAAGGCATGCTACCATTGATCCCCCTACCTAGTATTTCATTTGACCTCCCATATTTTCAAGATATATTTTTACCATTCAAGCTTTATTAGTCATTTATTTGATTTCTTACATATTATTAAGAGGATCTGGTTGCATTTTAGTGTTTTATTTTATTTTCTTAGACCTCAATAGGTTTTTTAGATAGTTTTATGGTGTCATTTAGGGTTTTCTATGTTCATGACTTTCTATCAACATCATTTCCCTCCATCCTCCTTTCTTTTTGAAAACCTAGGGTTTTTCAAATTTTTCATATAAACCAATGAATATTCCTTGTAAAATTCTCTATATAGTCCCTATGGACTTATCACTTGTTAAAGCAACTCTAAAACCCATGGGATTTCA
The DNA here is from genome assembly GCA_037957365.1 of Torreya grandis. Classification (NCBI taxonomy): domain Eukaryota; kingdom Viridiplantae; phylum Streptophyta; class Pinopsida; order Cupressales; family Taxaceae; genus Torreya; species Torreya grandis. The sequence continues at coordinate 6,793,271 of JARHVA010000148.1, forward strand.
ACTTGTAATTTTAACCTTATATCCCCATGGACTTTTCCAATGCACAAAGCAACCCTAATCTCCATCAGAGTTTCTACTGAAGATCACAAGTGTGTTTTTCATCTACCATCTCTGCTAGAGATTTTACTTACAATTGCAACTTCAATCTCCAGTGGAGATTTCACCTACATTTTTCACCTTCAAATCTTGCCAACTCTACAATTAGTTTCCCCTAGTAATTTCTCTAGATTCCATTTCCTGAAAAGAGATGAAGTTCAAATCCAAAGGACCTATTGTCACACTTAGTTTATAATCTAATACAAATGAGATTACAGACACCAACCTAGATCACATTGACCTATGTGATTTCTAGACCAAATTAAATTCCAAATTTAAAAATGATTGGATTCAAAGCATTTACGATTGTGGGCTACCTCAAGTAGAAAATTTCTCCTTGACCATGCAGATCCCTAAGATGGTGCTCACATTATCAAAGCATTATTATGTTGATAAGAGCTAAGTGTTGAATAATAAAATGGAAAGGATTCTAAACCTAGACCCAAACTTCATAGACTATGTGTTCTTAATACCTGAATATGAGAGTTACCTAGATATAACTCCTAAGTCATAAAATAAACTATAATAGGATAATAAAACTAGATATCAAAGGGTAATGGATAAGCAATGGTTAAGGATCCCTAAGGCTACATCACAATATTGCCTAAAACATTAGAAAAAATATATTTTAAGGATGAGGTGGGTGATCTAGTCATACTACTGCATAGAAGCACTAGTATCCCTAATGTGAATAACTTCCAAGATTGGATGTACCAATATATATGGGTAATCTAGTAGAAAAATAAATACATCCACTAGGTATATCATATCAATGTCTTCATCCACAAGTAGTTGATGGAAGTTCATAATATAGGAAAGTTATTCATGACTTCATATCTAGTATATATATTAGCCAAGGGAAGAGCCTTCCTAAGACTAAACATAATAGTTGACCAAGTAAATAAAGTTTTCAATTATTACCTTGACCTCACTCTTGAGGCTAGTAGGTAGCACTTTAGAAGAGTACATGATGCATTCATCTACTACATCATGGTCGTGTTTGATAAAGAGCTAGAGAAGAAGATATTCTCTAATGTAGCCACTTCAGAGATTACCAACTAGGGGTCATATTTCATCTAATTCCACACATACTCATACATCAGAGTATGAAGATTAAATGGTTTTCCTTACACCCTCCCAAGGTATGTGAGTGATAAATGGGCATTAGTGGAACTTATGAGGAAGCTAGTTAAAACTCACAAGTTTTTATCTAGCAAACATAAGGTAGCAATCAATTTCCCCATCAGCATAGGTAGGTACACATGCCCTTATTTATCAAAATCCATATGTGTAGAGGTTGAAATGACCTAGATGACCTTGAGGGATTTGTAGGTAAGTCCATTATATGATGTGAATGGTAATAATAATAGTAAATTAGGAATCTCAATATATTCCCATGTCCCAGACTATGAATAATATTAGGAGGACTTGTATGATGAAGAATAAGTAATATTGAAGGACTATTCCAAGATTAACCTTAATCAAATCAAGGCTTTTAACATGGCATCAGTCCTTAAGGACTTGGTTAATGATGAATCCCTAGTAGACAAGGTCTACTATGAGAATAAAATCTATGCTTAACCCCTTCTAGTAGTTAGGTGGTCTATACCTAAATCTTTCTCATTAATGGATAGATTCACCAACATAATAATAGAATAATCAACTAGCTATGTAAAAAATGGGTCAAGGTAACTAAAGATAAAGTGGGCATCAATGAGAAGCTACTAGAGCTTAAGGAGAAGGGATTACCATCTTTAATATAGGTTTTTAATATTGTAGCACTCCCAAAATAGGTAGATAGGCCAGTGATCTCCCATAAGAGAAAATAAAATTCAAAGGCCAAGAGAGGACAATTAAGTAGCTAGGGAGAAATAACAAATCAACCAATAGTGATTTCATATAAAAAAATGGTTGCTATTGAAACTCCAATAGTTTTTACTCCCATCTCAGTTATAGTATCTACTCCTATTTTTATTATTATTTCTCCTCCCATCTCTATAATTCTATGAGCGTTAACACCTGCTCCTCCTATCTCCACTTTTCCTTCAACTCAAGTGACTTCCTCCTTCACTTCCACTAGTTCATCCATGTCAATAAGTCCATTATCAATAGTTATATCAATTCAATTAGATACTTAGGTCTCCCTTCCACTTACCCCTTCCACAATTCCTCCCTCTCCCATAATTTTAGTCCCTCCTTCCATAATTTCTTTAATCTCATCTCTAATCACCACTTCTACCCCATTAATCACCACCACTACATAGTAATATATATCCATAGATTCATTAATTATAAATACAATCCTACTGGCTATCCCAACCCCTAAGATAACTACTATTTCATTTTCATCTCTCCTCACTTTCCCCTTGCCATCAACCCTAAATATCCCTACAACACTAATTCATTCATTCATGGCTTTGGACTCCACACCCCATAGGTTCCTTAATTCCAACTCCCTGTAACTACCCCTCCATTGGTGTCACTTCCATCTTCCACGTCCCCATTAGGTACATCCATTTCCATTAAACCCATCTCTTCCACTTCTAAAGTAACCCTAACCCACTTAAAGGAGGTAGAGATGGATCAAGTCACTGATACAAATGTGGATACTCAAACCCATAGATATGGAAGAGGTTATAAATACATATGTCAAAAAATTAGTAGTAATATAAGTGAAGGATAAAACACTTGTCACCATAAGCACTAGTGTAGCATCTTTAACTATAAATTCACAAGTGACTGTGTCAACACAATAGGATGCTACTCCTAGTTGGTTAGTATAGAAAGTGGGGAATAAACATAAGTAGATGGTGTCCCCAAACACATTGAATTTGGGCCTCATAAATGCATATAATAAATCTAAGTAAATCTTAAAACCATATAAATTATATTATATGATTCAATAGGGGAGAAGTATGTAAGATTGCAGTCCCCCCACCAAAAAAAAATAAATAAGATCTAGTGGTGGGAAATTACCAAATATAAAATGTTCATCTTGTTCATCCTATAGGAGAGGGATTAAAACATGATGTTCAATCTAGCCTCAACTCTCTTTTTGAGAAAATGGATAGTGACAAAGGTCACTAAGGATGAATCGAATAAAAAGGTTGAATAATTAATGATTGTATTAAAGTTCATCGATCCCCCTGATCAACCTACATAACATGTTACTCAGATCATAGACCAAAAGACACTTGATGTAGTGACAAAATTTGGTAGCATGGGAAGGGCCACAAAAGACTAGGTAGAAGAGCTCATCTCAAAGGGAAAGAGTTTTATTGAATTTATGATGGATCAATATACAAATCTAAAGGAGAGATGGGAAACTTTGAGAGAACAAATAAATAAGTATTAGGAGGAGATAGAAAGACCAAACCTATTCTATCCAAAGTTGATAATTATGGATACACTTGAGACTGATATCTTCCTTGCAAAAAATATACTAAGAAAATGGAGAACAAGATGAATTGGACAAAGCAACTCAATTCAAAATAAGAATACTTATAGAGAGTGCCAATAAAGCTAAGGTTTCCCATGATAAGGCCACAACTATGTTAAATGAAATTGAAGATTTGTTGAATGAATTATCATATCAAGAAATAGATCATCAAAACTAGGTCCTTTTAGTGTAGGAAGTTTAGGATAAATTCAAAGGAGTGGTTGAAGGAAAATCAACATGAGATACAACCTTCAACTTGAGCTCTATCCACTATTTTATCAGGGACCATAATACATTGGATCAAATGGGAAAAGAGACTCAAGAATATAGATCTACATGAAGGGAACTATTTGATACTATTATAGAATGTGAAATAAGCCACCTCTACTCTTTTGGTCTCTATGAAGATTGTATCTTAGAGATATTCAATAATTTTGATGCATATATTGATAAAACATAGGCAAAAAAGGATTAAGAGTCTTCAAAAGTGTTGGTTTTAGATTAATTATTTATATCACAAACATTATGTATATTATATTTCCTTGTAAAAATATATTAAAGTTGCATATTGTAAATTTCAATTATCATTGTGATAGCCCTTTTTGATAAAGAGCCACTTGTAATTTCCATGTTCCTTTTTGATAGGTTGAAAGTTGTAAAAAGCAAACATGTAAATTACACTTTCCTTTTTGACAAGTCTGAGGTTCTTAAATTACAAAAGCACATATTGTAAAATGTATTTCTAGTTATGTCAGAATTATGTGACTTGAAAGTTGTAAAAGTCCTAATTAAAAATTACAAGTTAGGGTTTTACAAAAATAGCTTAAAGTTATCTAAAGCTATTTATTATTCAAAATTTGAATTTCATTTTGGTGCCTCATTATATGAAGACACTAAAATAGCTAAATTGAATAATACAAAGGCATTGCATGAATATTACCAAGCTTATTCCATTATCTATCCATTTGGATCATGCCCAAAACTTTCATGTTCTTTTTCCACTTATTTATGTTTCCAAGGACACCATTGTTGTTGAAGATCATGCCCCCTCTGCATGGAGTTTCCAGATTTTTCATGCTCTTCAACTAGGCATGGATTTATTTTTTATATTCATCTCTTCCATGAGATTTTTTATATAAATATGGTATTATGGCATAGACCATTTATTTTTTTAAGGCTAGAGAGATTATTTTGCATTTTGAATAACTTGTCTACATGTTGTAACCAAGAGAGTGAGAATAAATTAAAGATTTACCTTTCTTGTCTATGTAATCTTTTTGTATGTGAGGTTATTTAAATATTTGTGGATGTTTTTATTATTATTTTAGTCATGAAATTTTATTTATGGTATTATTTTTTCCCTTTTGAAATATTTTTTGATTAAAACTAAAAAACCATATCCATTATATGAGAAAATACCTAATATTACCTTTGGTTTCACATTCATATGAGTTTATACTCTTATAAATTTAAATATATTTATTATTCTACTATTCTCACTCAAGAAATAATTAAAATCCACTATAAAATATTTAGTGCAATCATCATTTCTAGTTTTTGCAATTTCATTTCCAAAACTCTTTTTTCCCAGTCAAACACTAGTTTAGAAGCAAGATCACTAAGAAGCAATATTTACACATGACCTGGTTGTTTATTATTTACACTGGACTTATAAAGGTGAGATTATAAATTTTTATCAAAAATAAAGGACTTAAATATTTTTTCAAAATGATTTAGACTCAAATGGACAACATAACATCATTTTTTAGATAAAGACAAACACAATGTTTCACATTAGGATTTGAATAAGAAAAAAGATTATTTTGATTTGGTTAGCATAAAGCCTCCTTGTCTAAATAAAATAGTGGATAACAAAGGTGTTTGGTTGATTTTATTTGGTTTATAAACAAGTTTTAAACTCAATAAGACAAATCAAGTAAAGGAAAAATGACAAAATACAACTAAGTTTAATCATCTAAATCCTTAAAACTGACAAGGTTACTTCATACCATTGAATTCCATTTATATACATGATCTTGGGATAATTTTAAGTGATAATCAAAAATATAAAAGTGCATGAATTAGTAGGGTTTTTACATGACCCTTATCCTAAGATATTATATGATGACATGGAACTTTGGGCTACTTGCCCAGCATCAATAATATGTTCACAGTAAGTGGGGTTGTTCTAAAACTAAAATTTTTGAATGTCTAAATGGTCTAAAGTGTGGTTAACACTATATATGTCTCACATTAGTTGTGTTCATAATAAATAACTTACTATGCAAGGGTTTATTCCTTTGTATAATGATTCCATTAGTGTACTTCTTAATGGAATCCCATGGTTAGCCAGACCTGACTCAAGTTTTTGTTATGATTAGAAAGGCTAGTCTCACAACCCCCTAGCATTTGTAGTATATATGCCTTAATCTATATAACCCATCATGGAGCAAGGTTGGTACAATGTTGGGAGATGAAACACTAGGTTAATTTTCTCCTATAGAAGTTGTGAGGAGATTATGAACTCCTACTCATAAGCCAAGTTACATAAAATAGTTAACCAATTAAAAAGACTTTAAAGGTTGTGTTTAGATCACCCAAACCATAAAAATTTAGGGATAGCCTTAGTAATGTTCTTTTCATGCCTTAGACAAGGCACAATTGCAAAGAAATATAACTTTTTTTCACTCGTGTTCCCTTAAGGGTAAGGGAGGGAGAGCATACACACATCCTTCATTTTACAAAAAATAAACAAGTATAAAAAATTTAGAATTAAAAAAAATTAATACACCAAATGGAAATGTTTTTGAAATTATTGGCCCCATTGCCTTAGTTAAAAACATGTAAAATTTTTCCAAAACAACTAAGTGTAAAAACATGTAAATTCTTTTACCATTCACACATGGGGGAAATATGGGCGCTCTTTCAGAATTTGAATTAGCTAGTTCACAGGCAGGCGGGAAACTAGTCAAGGAGAATCTGGTAGGAGGTACAAACCCTGGAGGAATTATAGGGGGTGTTGAGAAGAATGTTGGATCAGAGTCTTTGGCTGATGTGGATAATGGAAAGTCTTCATGCGTATCTGATCCTTTTTGTGGGGTCCGTGTCCCCCCATTGGATTCCGCTTCTGCTTTTCATGTGTTGGGGTAGGATCTTGAAAAGGAGAAAGATAATGTTGATTCTAACAAGGAAAAGTCCTTAGAAGGGCTGAAGGTAGGGTTCTCAGAATGAAGGACTTGGTCATCTCTATTTGGCAAGAAACCTACTGGAAAATCTCTTTTCTTGTCGATGACTGCTAAGTCTTGTTAGGAGAAAGGTGAGTTTCAAGTTTTTATTCCAGATCCTTTAGCCAATTTTTTTGTGTCCTCCATGGATTTCACCCTAGTGGGAAAATTTTTAGGAGCAAGACCAGATCTAGAATCTCTTAGAAAAATAGTTAAAAGGAAATGGGTTATTCGAGGAGAGGTAGATATTGCACCAATGTCGAATGGTTTCTTTTCATTTATCTTCAACTATAAGGAAGACATGAATATAGTTCTTTGTGAAGGACCGTGGTCTTTTGGTAAATGCTCTCTCACTATTAAAAAATGGGAGCCTAACATGGATCTCTCAAATTGTTTTCTCTAAACCACTCCCATTTGGGCTAGACTACCTGGTCTCCCTTTAGAATTTTGGCATGAGGACATTTTTAAAGGTATTGCCAGTTCTTTTGGTGAACTTGTGGCATTGGATAATGCTACGGCTTCTAGAACCAAACTATAAAGTGCCAGACTTTATGTTAAAGTGGTAGACCTGAATCATCTCCCAGAAAAGGTGGAACTAATATCCAAGCTTTGTAAAAAAAACTCAAGAATTTTTTTTTGAAGATTTGCCCAACTCTTGCTATGCTTGTAAGAAATAGGGGCATCTAGTTAAAAATTGTCCCTCCAAAAGTAAAAGTGTTTTGGATGGGAAAAAGACCAAGGTCTAAGAAAATAAAGTATGGAAACCCAAAGAAGATCACCGCCAAGAATAAAAGAATAATTAAGACTCTAAAGCTCCACATGCTGAGGTGGATAAAGAGCCTTCTTTTGAAGATTCTAATGCCCCACATGCTGAGGTCGATAAAGAGCCTTCTTTTGAGAAAGTAAACTCTGAGAAATAAGGACATGGTTTGCAACCAGATACCATAATACCTAAACAAAGAATAGATGATCTAACAGATCTATCAAAATAAATCATGATCTATCAAAGGATAGAAGATCAATGGAGAGATGTAGATGACAAAATTGTGCTAGAGGAAGGTGAATTCTTGTCTAAAGCCAAAAATAAATAAAAGGAGGGAGATCTTCTTTTTTCTCAGTCTAGGGAGATCCAAGTGTTATCTCAGGCTGATAATGACTTTCCTTTGGATGAGCCTCCTCCCCTAGAAGTTGTGAAAGATAATGGAGAAAACTCAAAGCATAAAATAAACCAAAGAAAAAGGGCTGAAAAAAAGATCAATACTAAGGGGGTAGAAACTAGAAGCAGCAAAATAGATCAGCAAACTAAGGTGAAACCTCTTGTTTCTATTCTGAATAAATCTAGAAAAAGAGCTGAACAGCATTCTAAGGTGAAACCATATTTTGGTTCCCTAGACAAACCTGGAAGAAGATCCACTAAGAAAATCAGAGAGTTAGAAAGTATATAGAATATTGCTGATGGTAGGCAGGCAACTATTCTAGATTTTACCCCTATAAACTAGATATGCAAATCATTACTTGGAATATTAGGGGGCTAAATAGTATTCATAAATTGGATATTGATGTTGTCCCTATAAAACCTGATTTTGGTGCTGCTCTTCAGTAGGTTTCAGGACTACTTTTCCTGGTGGTTGTTAATGTTTTATCTTTTTTGATTCTGTTAAAGGGTTTCAGGGTCCCTTCAAAACTTGCTTTTACTGTAATCTAAAACTAAGTTTAAAACTTGTAAATTATTTTTAAGCACCAAATGAAAAGTTTGAGACTTAAATAGTTTCAAATTGGTGTTTTTATCTAGAGTGTGACCTATAATTTCTAGATAGTTTATAATCTACCTTGAATCACAAATATCAATGAGAAAATCAGGATTTAAAAACTTGATCTTGGGTTTCTCTATTTTTGTTACATAAATACTGATGTAGATCTATAGTGATTGATGTTGATTATAATAAAACCAATGTCGATTATAACAAAATCTATGCCAATCGACTCAGAACTAATGCTAGTTACTTGTAAACTAGTAGGCAAAACACAACTTTTCAAAAAAAAATTGTTATCTAAAATAAGTATAAAAACTCCAAAAAACCTTTAGATCTTGCAATAAAATGATTAGAAAGAGAGCATGCAAGTTTTTAAAATCTGAAATAACCATTAAGAGTTTTAAGAAAATCAAAAAATCTACCTTCTTGATGTGTTCTACCCTTCATAGTGGGACTGATGTTAGTTAGGATCGGACTGATGTTGGTTATATAAAATTGATACCGATCACTGTGTAAATTATGTCATTAAAAAGAATAAAAACATGGGAAAAAATAATGTTAAAATTGATTTTTAGAGATTCTTAAGCATTTTTTAGAAAATATAAGAGTTTTAACTTATTTTCCCTACTTTTATGGGATGCATGGTCCCACTGAGCATGCCAAGATGTAGAGATGGAATATAAAATGAGTTAAATTAAGTATTAGTCAAGAAAAATCAAGAAATTCATAAAAACATAACTAACTAAGCCAACTACTTCAATGGGGTTTTCAAAAGTAAATTAAGAGATATTGAAAGAAAGAGTATACATCAAACCTTCCCAAGAGAATCTCACCTCCAAATTCAGCTCAAAATGTCATTTTTCCCTTGATTTGGTGCTCAAGTCTTTAACAATGATGAATATCTTTCTCCTCCATCATCTTAAGTGCACCAATGAAACTAGGCTCATGATTTTGAGAAATGAATGCCTATAGTAAAGCTATCTTATTGCAAATTAAGCATAATAACACTACACAAAATTGTTTTGTGGAGATAATTCTACATAATAAGTTTAAACCAAAAGAGATAAAAATAGTGGTTTTAGCCCTCTTATTTATAAATTTTTTAAATTGACCATTACAAACTATGACCATCCATATTGATATCAAGATGTGTGGCCATGAATCAATTAAATTTTGGAGGCTTAATCCATAAATATCCCCATTAATTTTGGAATAAAGGGTCATTAAAAATGCATGGGAGGCCTTAAACTTGATATTTGTTCCATTTATGGCTTATGGATGCCACCCCATAGATGATGTCACCTGATGATGTAGATATTAGGAATGGATTTCCAATTAAGAAATTTTCAATAACTTTAATATATTTTCCACTTAAGCCCTTGATTTAGATTAATTTGCGTAAGTGAAATTAATTAATTTTTAGGCAACTCTTTAGGAATTGGTTGCCCATGTAATCAAACTTGTGAAAAAATCAAGTAACTGGGTCATAATTTGATTGGAGTATAATTAAAATAAGGTTTCATTTATGTATAGACCAATATCCCATTTATGACATTATCGACATGAAATAACTCATGCACATGTCATGTGCCTCCAAATTAGAAGAATTTAATGGCTCAAAGCGTAAAATTGCATTTTTACCATTTTGGTTTGAAATGAATTGAGAAAAGTTAATAATTACATAAGATGCATTTCTAAATTTAGGGATACATTAATCTAAATTGACACTTGTATACAACAATCTCAAACTATTTAGTGCGTTTAAGTTCTTTTGGTCTAAATTTTGCATTTGAGTGAATTTCAAGTAAGATTGACAATTTCAACATAATGGTGTTAGGAATTGGATGTCTACATTTTCCCCCTATTTGAGAAGATTTGATGAGACATTTAGGTGAAGTAACATCTTTTCAAAGAAAATATTTGTCAATAATAGGTTAGAAGAAAAGAGTTGAAAATTTTATTCTCCTTATCTAGTGAAGCATGTTGTGGAACATCTTGAGACTTGTTTTGTTTAATTAAGACATTATGATCCATTGTAGGTGTTTTCTCAACTAAAATATGTTGCATTGGTTCTAACACATTCCCTTGTTCCCTAGAAGCATCATTGTGTATTGAAGTGGTAGCTAAATATTTAGTTGATTTTATGATAAGTTGGTTTTCATATCATTGGCTTATCTTTTTGATCTTTATGGTAAAATCTTGATCATTAGGTGTTGACTCTATGATCACTTCCTTTCCTTTGCTAGAAGAAGCAATGTTTTATTTTTAATATGATTAAGGTATTGTTCTCATTATTTCTCTTCTAATCTAACCAAGGTATGTAATTCTTCCATAGGAAAGTCTAATGTCAATCTAGCACCTAATTTAATCAATCTTAGGACTGCTTCATCTCTATTCTCTAGGGGTTGATGTTCAAAATAGTCTTCCTTAGATCTAAAATTATGTTAATGTCCTCAAATACCATATAATTTCCTTTTCCATCATAAAAATATTCTTCCTCATAGCTAACATTGTAAGACACCCCACTATGAGTGTACATTTGCATCATGTCTAGAATATTATTCTCTACATTTTCTAAAATTTGGAAAATGTTTTGAAAATTTTAAAATATGTGTTTTAATTTTATCTAAACATGTGACAAGGCCAAAGGAAACTATAATAAAATAAGTGGCATGGTACCACACAATTATAATAAATGCTTACAAATTTACTTAACTTTGGTGGGTTAAAATCATCAAATTGGAAGAGGGTGTGATAACTCTGAAACCTAAAGTGCAAGATAACACAACAAACTTACATTAGAGATAGCTCAATACCATAAAATATAGGAACAACTTCGATGAGTTGTGACTATAAAATTAGAAGAGATTCTTTCTGATAAGGAAGCTAACAATATGAACTAAGAAGCTCAAGATGTCAAAATAATAAAAGAACTCCTAAGTATAAAATTAAAACCAAACAAGAAGCATAATGTTGCCACATGGTAATAGAAAATAAAATGGTTCTAGGAATAAAAATGGGATAAAAATACAAGATAATTTAAGTCCATAATGATCAAAAAATGATAATGAGTCTATATAATGGCCTCCAACCCAAATGGGAAATCATACCCAAGTTAACTCAAACCAAGTGCAAATAGAAAATTGATTAACACCTTGACCTAGAAATTAGATATGTGAGATTATGAATTTGAATTAAAAATGGACTTAAATCTTTTTTAAAAATGGTTTAGACTCAAATGGACAAAATAACAACATTTTTTAGATAAAGACAAACACAATGTTTTAAATGAAGATTTGAACAAGGCAAAAGGTGATTTTGATTTAGTCAGCATAATGCCTCCTAGTTCAAATAAAATGGTGGATAATAAAGGTGTTTGGTCGAGGTGATTTGGTTTAAAAATAAGTTTTATACTCAATAATACCAATCAAGTAAATTAGAAATGAAAAAATACAATTAAATATAATCATCCAAAGTCTTAAAACTGATAAGGTTACTTCATACCATTGAATTCCATCTATTTACATGCTCTTAGGAGGATTATAAGTGTTAATCCAAAAATAAAAGTGCATAAAGTAGTATGGTTTTTACACCCCCTTTTTCTCAAGATATTGTATCATAAAATAGAACTTCAAGATACTCACCTTACATCAATAATATGTCTATAACAAATGGGGTTGTTCTAAAACTAAATTTTTGAATGTATAGATGGTTCCAAGTGTGGTTAACACTAGATATGCCTCACATAAATTGATTTAATATTGTATAACTTATTATGCAAGGGTATATTAATTTTCATATTGATTTCATTCATGTACTTATTAGTGGAATCTCCTAGTTAGTCAGACTTGACTCAAGTTTTCCTTATGATTGGAGAGGATAACCACTTATCCCCCTAGTAATTGTAGTATACATGCCTTGATTTATATACCCCACTATGTAATAGGGTTAGTATCATACTGGGAGATAAAAACCCAAGTCAGCTCACCCCTAGAGAAATCATGAGGAGGCTATGAACTCCCACTCACAAGCCAAGTTACATAAAATACATGAGCAAGTGAAAATACTTTAAAGGTTGTGTTTATATCAACCAAACCATTAAAATTTTTGGAGAGCCTTAAAAAAATTCTTTTCATGCATTGGATAAGGCAAAATTACAAATAAATATCACTTTTGGTCACTGAGTTCCCTAAAGGGGATGGGGGGAGAGAATACATGCATCCTTCATTTTATGAAAAATAAACAAGTATAAAATATCTAGCATAAAACAAAAAATTATCTATTTTAATGCACCAAATTGAAGTGTTTTTGAAAATTTTAGCTCCTTATCCATAGTTAAAAACTTGTAAAACTTTCACAAAACAACTAAGTGTAAAACCTCTAAATTATTTTTAAGCACCAAATGATAAGTTTAAGACTTAAATAATTTCAAATTGGTAATTTTTTTCAACATATGACATGTAGTTTTTAGAAATTTTATGTTTGCCTTGAAGCATAAATATCAATGAGAAAATCAAGATTTGAAAACTTTATCTCAGGTTTCTCTATTTTTGTTACATAGATACCGATGTAGGTCTATAGTGATTGATGTCGATTATAATAACACCAATGTCAGTTATAACAAAACTAATGCCAGTTAACTCAAAATAGATGTAAATCACTTATAAACCCATATGCAAAACATAACTTTTCAAAAAAAAATTGTTAGCCCAAACAAGTATAAAAACTCCAAAAAGCCTTTGGATCCTACAACGAAATGATTAAACAGAGAACATGCAAGTTCTTAAAAATCCAAAATAACCACTAGGAGTTTTAATAAAATTAAAAAAATCCTTCCTTCCATTTTCTACCCTTCACATCAAGACTAATGGTGGTTAGGATAAGACTGATGCTAGTTATAGAAAACTGATATCGATGACTGTGTAAAGTATTTCAATAAAAAGAACAAAAACATGGGATAAATAATGACAAAATTGATTTTTAGATATTCTTAAGCATTTTTTAGAATATATAAGAGTTTTAATTTATTCTTCCTATTTGTATGGGGTATGTGGTCCCACTGAGCATGCCAAGATGTAGATATGGAATCTAAAATGAGTTAGATCAAGCATTAGTCAAGAAAATTCAAGAAATGCATAAAGAACATAACTAACTAAGCCAAATCCTTCAATGGGGTTTTTAAAAGTAAATTAAGATATATTGAAGGAAAGATTATATATCAAACCTTCTTAAGATCATCCCACCTCCAAATTCAGCTCAAAATGTGATTTCCCTTTGATTTGGTGCTCAATTATTTAGCATTAATGAGTGGCTTGCTCCTCCATCATCTCAAGTGCACCAATGAAACTAGGCTCATGATATTGACAAATGTATGCCTATAGTGAAGATATCTTATTCAAAATTAAGAATAATAAAACTACACAAAATTGACTTGTGGAGAGAATTCTAAATAATAAGTTTAAACCAAAAGAGCTTAAAAATGGTAGTCTTGGCCCTTCGATTTATAGATTTTTAAAATTGGCCATAATCAAACATGATCATCCAAATTAAGATCAAGATGTGTGGCCATGAATAAATTATGTCACCTAATGATGTAAATATTATGAATGAATTTCTAATTAAGAAAATTTCAATAACTTCTATGGATTTTCCACTTAAGCCCTTGATTTAGATTAATTTGCTTAAGTGACATTAATTATTTTGTATGTAATTCTTTGCGAATTGGTGGCCCATTTAATCAAAGTAGTCAAATTTTCAAGTTATTAGGTCATAATTTTACTAGATTATAATTATAATAAGGTGTCAATTTCATATGGACCAATATCCGATTTAGGACATTATCAACATGAAATAACACATGCACATTTCTTATGCCTTTGAATTAGTAGAATTCAGTGGTTTAGAGCATTGAATAGTGTTTTTACCATTTTGAATCAAAATGATTAGAGAGAAGTTAATATTCACATAAAATTAATTTCCCCATTAGGGTTACATTAACCTAAATCAACACTTGTATATGAAAATCTCTAACTATTTAGCACATTTAAGTGATTGTTACCAAAAGTGTGCATTTGAGTAAATTTTGAGTAAGTTTACAATTTCAACACAAAGGTGTTAGGAATTGGATGTCTTTATTTTTTCCCCTATTTTATAAGGCTTGATGATACATTTAGGTGAAGCAACATATTTTTAAATAAAAGATTTATAAAGAAGAATTTGGAAGGAAAGAGTTGAAAAATATATGCTATGTGTCCAATGAGGCATGTTGCAGAACCTCTTGAGACTTGTTTTGTTTAATTGAGACATTATGATCTATTTTATGTGTGCTCTAAACTAAATTATGTTTTTTTTTTTCATTATACCACATTCCATTATTCCTTGAAATCATCATTATGTATTGAAGTGGCAACTAAAGAGTCAATTAAGTATGCGATAAGTTGGTCTACTTATCATTGACTTATTGTCTTGATTTTGGTGTCAAGATATAGATCATTAGGTGTTGAATATATGAGAACTTCCTTTATTTTAATATAATAAGTAATGTTTTATTTTTCAATATGAGAAAGGGATTGTTCACATTGTTTTTCTTCTACTCTAACCAAGATATGTAATTATTCCATAGAAAATTCTGATGGTAATCTAGTGCCTAATTCATTCAACCTTAAGAGTGCTTCATATTTGTTCTCTAGGGGTTTATGTTCGAAATATTCTTCCTCTAATAGGTATTGGAGAAGCCAATACACAAATTTAACTCATGCAATAATAATAGAGAGTTAAACATAATAGATTTCTTAAAAATATTGATATTATATTATTTCTACACACTTTAATTAATTAATCAATACGTGAGGTTACATATATATAGGAACCTTACTCCTATATTCTCTCCATTGATTTCTCTCACCCCAAAATCATAAGATTAATCAAACATATTTAAAATATATTTTTATAACCTATTAACAATAATATAATCTATCTAATATCATAATATTGTTTATGTAATAATATTTTGAAATACAAACTAACAATATTTAGCTCTCAGTAAATATCAACCTATAAATAATCAACTTTACTATTTACCTCTTCATAAATACCCAAATTCATACTAATGTAAAATATAATTCCTAGCATTCCCCCCCCATAGCTTTTACATGGTTCAAAAACATTCACACTCTTATTTGTAGTATGCTCACCCATTATAGCAAGCCCTATTTAACTCATGACCTTGATATAAAGAGAGTCATACTCTTCCCATAGTTTTACAGGTTTACCAAAAACCTTGACATGAACATAAATCTCCTTCTATCTATTTTTCACCTCCTGGTGGTTTTTTTATCTCTACCACAAACCCTTTTAAGATCCATGAACTGAATTACATTAGTTCTTTATGTCTTTTTACAATGTCTTCACATCAAGGAATCATGTTTAGAATTTTCACTCAAATTACATACCTTTAAAAAGCACATTATTCTATTCTTATTCTAAAAAACAAATAATAGAAATGAAAAACACACCACAAAAAAATGTCACCACATCATCGATGTGGGCCTATCATTAGTGACTGACAAAAGGTCATTGAAAGGCCTCCTTCCTTTGTGTATCCTCCAACTTCCTATCAGTTGCCTCTTACTCATTTGATGATGTCATGAAGCTCAATTGTATTAAGTTTTTGAGGGAGATTCCCCCCACATTTTGGACATACGACTCAAGATGTCAGGGTCACCAAAAAATGTGTTCTTGTACAAAAAAATAATTTTGACATACTTTAAAAATTATTTCTTTTGACACTATTAAATCTTTTGATAACTATATATTAACTTTTATGACATACATAAACTTAGTCTCAATGATAAAATAACTCAACATAAAAAATGACTCATTATTATTTTGACACACAATGACTATTACACTAATAAAATCCATTTTAATTATTGATCTACTAGTTAGATCATAAGACCCAATAAAAAGACTTAAAACAAACTTTTACACTTTTGATTTCTTTTACAAGACAATATTACAAATAGATTTTTAACAGGTAAATTAAGTACCTAAAAGACAAAACTTTATAATAAACTATCACCCGATAGACTCAAACTAGAAAACACTACATATACTTGGGTATCAACACATGGATCATTGACTATGTGTTGATTCAACTTGATCTAGTTGAATAAAATGTCCTTTGTATACAATGGTATTGATTTGTATGTTATTTAGGTAATGTATGGGGATCAACAATGAGTTGATAACTTGCTACGTAAAGCAAAATATCATGATGTGATTAGATGTAGATAAAATACAATAGTGGGTAAGCTGAGGGATGAAACAAAGTGAAGAGATGTTATCGAGCTTGGTATAACCATATTTATAATGCCAAAATGACTCTGTGCTAAAATTATCATGTGTAGTTTACACAATGAGATCACTTTAGATCATCAATTGGATATGAGCATCGATATAGATGTTGGTTTGTAATGACAATAATTAGATCTATACTTTATGCTCTAATACTTGGGATTTATTTTCTCATTTTTTATGTGCTTCATGGTATATGTAATTTGGAGACTTATTCAAATCTAATATTTAAGGAATAAGGACATTGACTACAAAAAATATGATGAAGAAATACCACGTGCAAATCTGATCATAAATGTACGCATAGAATGGAGATGTTGAAACTTAAATCTTGATATGAGACTATATGCTTGCATACCAAATGTTGGTGAGATTGATGTAGGAAAATTGTATTTGGACTCGAGTGTAGATGATACACAATGGATAGCCACTAATCTAGTAAAATCTCAAAGGTGTATGACAAGAATATACCAAGTGAGACATTAATGTACAAAACAAAATTTTGACATTTGAACTGAGTGCAGAATAAACATTTACAGAGTTCATATAGGACTATTATTGGAAACTATGAATATAAATGTCTATCTAGGAAATAACCTAAGATTCTAACATAGACATCAATTGGAAAGCAAATGGGATAAACATAGCTTGGGAATTATAGCAAATGCATAAAGGTAAATGTATAAAACTACATATTAGGGGTAGCCATGAATTTGGAGAATCCCCTTAACAATTTTAATAAATTAAAGATAATCCCCTACTTTGATACCAATGATAGGTATTGGAGAAGCCAATACACAGATTTAACTTATGCAATTAACAATAATGAGATGAAAATAGTAGATTTCTTAAAAATATTGATATTATATTATTTCTACACACTCTAAGTAATTAATCAACACATGAGGTTACATATATATAGGAAACCTATTCCTATATTCTCTCTATTAATTTCTCTCACCCCAAAATCCTAATATTAAGCAAACCTATTTATGATATATTGTTATAACATATTAACAATATATCTTAACAATAATATAATCTATCTAATATCATAATATTATTTATGTAACAATATTATGATATATAAACTAACTAACTAACTATATTTACCTCTCGGTAAATATCAACCTACAAATACTCAACCTTACTATTTACCTCTCTATAAATACCCAAATTCACACTAATGTAGAAGCTAATTCCTAACATCCTCAAATCCTACTATTGTGGTAATTTCCTCAAATACCACAAAATTATCTTGTCCATCATAAAAATGTTCTTCCTCATAGCTACGGTTGTAAGAGACCCCACTATGAGTGTACCTTTGCATCATGTCTAGATTATTATTCTCTACAATTTCTAAGATTGGAAAATATTTTGCAAATGTTAAAAGATGTGTTTTTATTTTATCCAAATAAGTGACAAGGAAAAAAGAGACTATAATAAAAAAAAGTGGCATAGTACCACACAATTGGAAGAAATTGTTATGAATTTACTTGACTTTGGTGGATTGAAATCATCAAATTGGAAGAGGGTATGATAACTCTGAAACCTAAATTGCAAGATATCACAATAAACTCAAGTTAAAGATACATCAATACTATAAGAGGGTATTTTAAAGAAATTCATAAAGAACATAACTAAGCTAATTCTTTCAATAGGGTTTTTAAAAGGAAATTAAGAGCTATTTAAATAAATAGTGTACATCAAACCTTCCCAAGAGAATCCTCCCTCTAAATATGTCTCAAACCATGATTTTCCCCTTGATTTGGTGCTCAAGTCTTTAGCAATAATGAGTGACTTGATCTTCCATCATCTTAGGTGCACCAATGAAACTACACTCATGATATTAATCAATATATTCCTATAGTGAATATATCCTATTACAAATTAAGCATAATAACACTACACAAAAATGATTGGTGGAGAGAATTATGCATAATAAGTTTAAAATGAAAGAGCTTAAAAATGGTGGTCTTGGCCCTCTTATTTATAAATTTTTGAAATTGACCATAATTAACCATGACCATCCATCTTGAGATCAAGATGTGTGGCTATGAATCAATCCAATTTTGGAGGCTTAATCCTTAAATATCCCCATTAATATTTGGAAGAAAGGGGCATTAAAGAGGCATGGAAAGCCTTAAACTTGATATTTTTTCCATGTATGGCTTATGGATGCCACCCCATAAATGATATCACCTGATGATGCAAATATTAAGAATGAATTTCCAACTAATAAATTTTAAATAACTTCCATGTATTTTCCACTTAATCCCTTTATTTGGATTAATTTGCTTAAGTGAGATTGATTAATTTTTATGCAATTCTTTAGGAATTGGTTGCCCATTTAATCAAACTTGTCAAAAAATCAAGTATCTGGGTCATAATTTTACTAGAGTATAATTAGAATAAGTTTTAAATTGTGTATAGACCAATATCCCAATTAGGACATTGTCAACATGAAATAACACATGCACATATCATGTGCCTCCAAATTAGAAGAATTTAATGGTTCAGAGTGTCAAATTCCATTTTTGCCATTTTGTCTTGAAATGAATTAAAAAAATTTAATAATCACATAAAATGCATTGCCCCATTCAAGGATACATTAACCTAAATTAGCACTTTTAAATGACAAACTCGAACCATTTAGCATGTTTAAGTGATTTTGGCCCAAATTATGCATTTGAGTAAATTTTGAGTGAGATTGAAAATTCAAACAAATGATGTTAGCAATTAGATTTATACATCATCTACCTCATACTAATATTATGGTCAATATTCACAACCTTGTGATAACACAAATCTTTAGCAATAGTAGGCAAACTAGACTCCAAGTTCCCCTTAGCATTAGTATGGGGGATATGATGCACAAATGAATTAGCAAGGAGGATATGTTGGACAATAATCTCAAAGGGTGGGATATCAAAAAAATAGAGGAGGTTACATAGGGTAATATAGGGGATGATATCATGGTGGATATCAATGAGGTTATAATAATGATAATAATCAAGCATGATCCCCTATGTAATGTTATCTATGTGGAGCATATAATCATTATGCGAGTAACTATCCTACCAATCCTTAGACACAAATTTATTATGTATACTATAGGGTTGAAGGTTAGAATTGAATGGAAGATTTACCTATTATGGATAAATAAAGAAAGGATAAGCCAATGCATAATTTAAATATGATCAATGCACATCCAAAAGAAAATGCATTTATACAAACCCTCACAAGTCAAAAAAGATATGAACAAGGCTTACCTCCTTTAAAAATACCTCAAGATCATGGTATTGTAAAAATTGAATGGGATAAGTATCTTGATCCTAATACAGAAATTAATTTAATGTATCAAAATATGTATGTTTTATAGGAAATACAATAAAAACTAGTCTCTGATGAGGATAACACAACTATTGATGGTCAAATGTATGCAAAAATTGTTAGGATAATGCAGTAAGAGGGCATTGTGACTACTTTATAATATCTAATAAAACTACTCAATACACTTAGTAATTAGGATATATCCCCTAATATCACTATCATCCTACATAATCTCTTAAAATTTATGTAGGGATGACAAACAAGGGTCGATAATGTAGTTTTATATTTCAAGATGAAGAAGCCTTAGGATGTGGACTAGCATATGGATTTGAGTTAGCTAGATATGAAATCCCAAATGCATTTTTTGACTTTATAAGTATAGTTAATATGATTCCCTAATAAACATGGTAAGTTATTAATTAACCAACTCTGAGCTACATTCCAATAACATTAATCTTAGTAGATTATGGCAGAGTCAAACCCATTGGCTAGTTAGAAGATGTTGAAATTAAAGTGGTAAAACATATTTTTAAATGGGATTTTGAGTTCATCAACATGAAGATAATAGAAACCCATTACCCTTCCTTAATTGGTAATAAATTGGCCTATGATGGACAAATGACTATTAACACTATGCATAATTAGTTAGAAGTGAATCAGAAAGATAAAATAGTTGTCATACCTTTAAATAAATCTAATCAAAAGCCATATATCATCCAAAAGAGCCAGAGTCTCCTTATTCTTATGGGGATAATACTTGGTTTAAATTGGGTACAAATGAAATGAAAAATGTGGTATAGTTTATAGACTATCAAAATTGGAAACTAAGTACTGCACAACAAGAATAATAACTAGTATTCAAGCCTATTATAATAAAGTATCTAGTCAGGTAGGTTCACATCAAAGATTGTGTTTTTCTTTTAGTGTATTCACCAAAAATTTGAGGTAGACTTATTATATAATAATAGTGTAACTATGATTGACTATAATGAACCAACCCCATAAAGTATTCTATACTAGGATTTTTCATCATCCATAAGTGGTGACTTAGATGTGCACATCTTGAATTAGTCTCACAGAGATCACGAGTTACAAATTCTATGCATGGTGTTTAGTGTAGAATTTTATATACCTCAATATTTTAAAATAGAGGATCTTAATCCAATCATATTTAGGATTGAACACCATGTACCATAGGTAGAACAATGAGTCTATACACTAAAAACTAATGTGGCATGGTGGGACATACACAAAAATTAAAAAATACAGTGGGAGGAAGCATGCAAAATATTGCATGCAAAGTTTCAACTACCAAATATTGTTAAATTTGAATGGCCTTTCTTTTAAGAGGTTTAATGTTTATAATTTCACATCCATTAATGTGTGTGTATATGAATGACACAATTATTAGAACCATGATGCTAGGTGTACATATTTAGTCAGACCCTTGTACCTTTGTTAATATCTTGGTATATGCATCAAGAGCATAGAATAGAAACTAAACATTTAGCATAAATTCATTATGATTTCATTCAAAATTTTGTGTTTCAAGATGATAACCCAATAGTACATAATGTCTTGTATAAAATTAAAAAAAATCTATGTCATGGACATATAGAAAATTTAACAAATGTTGTTTAATCATCATCTCATCAAGAGGTTGTGTAGGGCTTAGATATCACACTACATAATTATAAAGACAACCAAAAAAACAACTCTTGGTTTACCCATCTAATAGAATAATCAATGATCTAATATAATCAAGTGATAGTGATAACAATGGAGATCTCAATCTAGAAGGTTTATTTGAGAACCATCATGAAGATGATCCTAAACTAGTACAAAGTGTAGATAAAATAGAAGAGGAAAAATTATGTAATATCAACATTGTTCAATGTGAAGGAAAATGCATTCTACAAGATAATTTACCTATTAGATTAGGCAAGATATATCAAGAACCATTGTGAAAAATTGAAGGAAATATAAGGACAGAATCATCCCCGAAGCTTGTAATAGTGAGAGATTACTAGGGACAAGATCAAACCTCTGAGTCCTTATAGCTTTTAATACATTATAAAGATGATCCAGAGGATTTTTGTATGGTTTGGAAAAATTTGGAAAAGATAAGTGTCACAATAGAAATTTGACACATGGAAAAAATATAAAGAGTTTATACAATTAATTTTTATATTGGAGTTATTTTATGCTAATGGGTGTTATATTGTAGATGTGGGATGAAACTGACCTTTACCCACATTACCCCATTATCAACTTTGCCAACCATATATTCTACTAATGCTACCAATTTAATTATTCCACATCATCCAATTATTTTTCCACCATAATTCCTTCATTTTCCCATTTTCAAAATAATCCTAATATCCTATGTTATGGTTTTTAATAACCATGGAATATGTTTTCAAATTAAATCTAAATCTATTTAATATCCTATTATTATGGTTTTATACCATTGGATATTATTAAACCCTTGTGTCCTATTTTAATAAACTTTAAAACATATATACTTTATTTCCCACCTTTACCCACATGGTTATTTACATGTGATTTGATATCCTTTATGTTTTACTATGCACACTTTATTCACTTGCCTTCTTCATGGCCCACGTGGATCATCCACTTTAAGTGGTTAGCAAATTACATTGCATGGACATGTTTTTGAACTAAGTTCAAATTTAATTACCTTTTATGTTTGGTGCTTAACATGCACACCAAAATCTAAGCATGCAATCTTTATACCCTTCCTCCCACATGGAATATTTGTTGGTTGGCATACCCAAAAGGTTCTGGGGAAAATTTGATGGTATTATATTCCATTTAAATACATGTTATGAGTCTTTATTTAGACTAGTTTATAAATGGGATAACCATTGGAAGGTTAAAGTGAAAAGCATTGGAATTAATTATGGAAAGTGTTTTGTTAAATTAAGCATGGCATCAACCACTCCATAATATATGGGATTTTATTCTTTTTAAATTAGCATACAAGCTAATTATGAAAAATCAATACACTTTAATGGTAAAAGAAGGTTGTTAGCCAACATTGGCTAAAAATAATCTTATTTCATTTTATATTGTGGATATTTTTATTATCTAGAGAATAAGAAATAATGTGCAGATAATATTACAGAAGGTGTATATTTTTAGTATAAAGGCAAAATTTTGCAATAGTCCATTTGAGGCCATTTTTGCCTATTACAGAGTCTTGTCAGCCTGTAAAAGTTATAGATAGAGATATTTGCCCATTGTGGAGAAAAAAGCACTTACAAAGCTTCAAATGAATAGGGGACATTTGTTGATCAAGTTTAGAGTCTTCAATATCTGGTTTTTAGTTCATTTACAGGTGACAAGGTTCATTTATCACTATTATGAGTTGTATTATTACTTGAAATTTGATTTTTAATGGATCATATTGCTATTTTGCAATATCAGGGATGTAGCCAATTGGTGAAACCCATAAATAATCTCTAATCTCTATTTTGTTTTCATTTGTCCATTATATCAGTTAAAATTAATCATTAATATTTTGGAAAATAATTATGTCAAATTAATTAAGATATTATTTATAGAGATAAAATTTATATGGAATGTTTTTAATTGATCAATAGATTTATATGATTTTATAGAATACTCATAATCAGAATTATTGCAAACAATTTACATTTTCAAAAAATGTCAATTCCTTTTAATTAAAAAAATTGTAAAATGACTTATTTTTTAAAATCCATTTTAAATAAATAGTATTTATAAGTATGAGGCTAATTACTATTCACATATCAGTTTGATAACAGGGAGTTGAATACATAATCATATTTTTAGAGTTATTATTCACTCAAGTTTGATTCTTGAATATTTTTTAAAATCTATTTCCTATTTTATTTAATCAATAAATTGATAATTCTACATCCAATTCTATTTTAATTTAGGGAATTGAGAATTCTAGTATCTAATTTTAAAATCTATTTGATTTATCTAAAAGATAAACTTGGTTTATGGATCATTTTGATATCAAAGCAATTGATCAATGGGATTTAACAATTTGGTATCAGATCAATTGATCAATAGGATTTATTAGTGTAGTTTATCTATGGTTAACAATTTTCTATTTGATAATGATTATAGTTGGTTTAGTTGTGTGTTGGATATAGGAACAAGTGAACTAATGGAAAGTTGTCAAAATAAGAAAAGCTTGATGAGCTAGAAGCATTTAATATGCATATTCAAGAAGAGAAATCTCTCTTGAGATCAAAAATTCTTTCCTTGGAAGAGGAAGTTAAAAGGTTGAAAACTAAGTTGCAAGCCAAGGATGAGCTCTTGGCAAGACTACAGAATGGTGAACAAGTGAAGGATTTGCCTTCCTCATCAGATGTAGAAACCATGATGGATAGATGTATTGTAAGTGAATGCGAGTCACCAGTTAATTTTCCTTCCCATGATTAATCTAGTAATAATGATTGTGGTAAATTTGAATATTACACAAAAGGAATAGGTTCAAAATTACTTGTTAAAATGGGATTTAATGGAAAAGGAATTAAAAAAGATGGCCAAGGCACTATTAACCCCATTTAGGTAAAGGATAGACCTCATTTTTCAAGTTTGAGATATACTAGTGTGAAAAGAGAAGCTGGTGAAAATTCCAAAATAGCTAAAGGAAGATACACTTCCAACACCAAAGTGTTCAAGCCACTAGTCCTATAGATTGATAGCATGCAGAGAAAAAGAATTCCATCTACACAAAAATATGGTGTTGTGTGCAGACATGATTTGATAAAAGGTAACATCATTCCACCTTCTCATACTTGCACTAGTCCTAAAAAACCTGGTAAATATTCTAATGTATATTTCAATTATGAAAATAAGGACTTATTATCAGAGGATTTTTGGTCTAAATATCCATGCAATTTTTGTGGATTAAATAATCATTATGTTGCTTTATGTTGGAAAAGAAAACTAGGCATTAGGATATTTATGTTTCTAAAGAGAAACAAATGGGTAATAATCATTTTACTCATTGTAATCTGAGTGGTCACAAAAATGATAAATGTTGGGTATTGTATCCATAACTATGTCTTAAGTACTGCAAGAAGACATACATAAAGAATGATGCATCCATAAGCAAATAGGAAGTTGTTTCAAATTCAAAATTTTCATATATGACACATGCATCTACTCAGGTATTCATTGAGGAAATTAAACCACTTAAATAGGAAAATGTGATAAAGTGGGTTGGTAAGCAATTTCTTAGTTTCATGTTTGCATAGTTGTGATATTTTATTAGCATGCAAAGGTTTAAAGCAGTTTTGGAATTTGTTTAAAAGGAATATATTTTGGTTTTGAACATATTTTTGGAGCTACCAACTGTGATAAAATCTGAGTGAGAGGTTTATCATACTTAGATTATTTTCTCATATTAGTGGTTTTTCTAAGCTCTATATTTTTCTCCTAAATAAATTTTTAAGTTTTTGATACATTGGTAAAAGGAATTAACTCATGTTTAAACTTGGATATATTATCAAATGATTTAAGGTTTGATTTTGATTTATTAGAGTAACCTGTAGAGAAAAGCCAAGGGAAATGTTTATCATACTTAGATTATTTTCTCACGTTTAGGTTTTTAGAAAAACTTAATTTTTAAACCTTGACAACACTATATGTAGATTATATGGGGCATAATTAGTATGTCTATTTTAGGAAAATTTGCATTTTAGTATATATGTTTTCATTTACATTGTGAAAATAGAGGATTATAAGATCCTTTTTCGAGAATCATTTATAATTGTAATAATTTTATAAACTTTTTATAGCCATGCATGATATTTGCATATTTTATAAGTACCTCATTTATTTTGGGCATTTATTTATAACTGTCAAATGTGGTTACAATTAGCATGTATATTTATTACACTAACAAATTGGTTTGTAGTTACACTTGGTGATCATTTTATAGGGATTGGTAGATTCACCATTTTAGGAGATGTGGCATTTGTATAGGCAAATTTCTTCTATCTACAATTTGGTATTGGATAGATATTTATTTCAATGGTATTTTATGGATTCTATTTGATTTTTGAATCATTACCATGATATTTTACAGTGATGTTTTGAAGAGTGAACCATTTACAAATTTAGTGGGTGACTTGACCTTCTAGGGACCAAAAGGGTCTTATTGAGGAATTTTGATCTAGAGGATTTTCATATGGTTTGGAAAAATGTGGAAAAGACAAGTGTCACAATAGAAAGTCAACATGTGGTAAAAATATAAAAAATTTATGCAATTAATTTTTATATTGAAATTATTTTATGCTAATGGGTGTTGTGTTGTAGATGTGGGACCAAACCAACCTTTACCCACACTACCCCATTATCAACTTTGCTAGCCATATAATTTTGCTAATGCCACCAATTTATTTATTCCACATCATCCAATTATTTTCCCACTATAATTCCTCCATTTTCCCATTTTCAAAATAATCCTAATATCCTATTTTATGGTTTTTAATAACCATGGGATATGTTTTCAAATTAAATCCAAATATATTTAATATCCTATTATTATGGTTTTTATACCATTGGATATTATTAAACCCTTGTGTCTCATTTCAATAAACTTTAAAACATACATAATTTATTCCCCACATTTACCCACATGGAGATTTACATGGGATTTAATATCCTTTATGTTTTACCATGCACACTTTATTCACTTGCCTTTTTCATGGCCCACATGGATCATCCACTTTAAGTGGTTAGTGAATTACATTGCATGGACATGTTTTTGAACTAAATTCTAATTTAATTTTGTTTTATGTTTGGTGCTTAACATGCACACCAAACTTTAAGCATGCGATCTTTCCACCTTTCCTCCCACATGGAATCTTCATTGGTTGGCATACCCATATGGTTTGGGGTGAAGTTGATGGGATTATATTCCATTTAAATTCATGTTATGAGTCTTTATTTAGATTGGTTCATAAATGGGCAAACCAGTGGAAGGTTAAAGTGAATGGCATTGGAATTAATTATGCAAGTGTTTCATTTAATTAAGCATGGCATCAACCACCCCATAATATATGGGATTTTATTCTATTTAAATTAGCATGCAAGATAATTATGGGAGATCAATACACTTCGAGGGTAAAATAAGGTTTTTATCCAATATTGGCTAAAAATAATCTTATTTTATTTTATAGTTCAAATGATTTTTATTATCTAAAGCACAAGAAGTGTGTATAGAATATTACAGAAGCTGTATATTTTTAGTATAGAGGCAAAATTTTGTAATAGCCTCTTTGAGGCCATTTTTGCCTATTACAAAGTCTTGTAAGCCTGTAAAAATTAGAAAGAGTTATTTTCCCATTATGGAGAAAAAAAAATTGCAAATCTTTGCATGAACTGGGGGAATTTGTTGATCAGGTTTAGAGTCTTCAATATCTAGTTTTCAATTCTTTTGTAGGTGACAGGGTTCATTTATCACTATTGTGAGTTGTATTATTACTTGAAATTTTATTTTTAATGGATTAGATTTCTATTTAGAAATCTTGGGGACGTATCCAATTGGTGAACCCTATAAATAATCTTTGGTCTCTATTTTATATTGGTTTTTCCATTATATCAATTCAAAATTAATCATTGATAGTTTGGAAAATAATATGAGAAATTAATTAAGAGATTATTTACAGAGATAAAATTTATATATAATGTTTTTAATTGATCAATAGATTTATATGAGTTTAAAAAATACTCATAATTAGAATTGTTGTAAACAATTTACATTCTGATAAAAAGTCAATTCTTTTTAATTAAAAAAACTAGAAAATGACTTATTTTTAAAAATATGTTTTAAATAAATAGTATTTATTAGTATGAGGCTAATTATTGTTCATGAATCAATTTTAAAATAGGTAATTGAATACAGAATCATGTTTCTAGAGTTATTATTCACTCAAGTTTGATTCATGAATATTTTTAAAAATCCATTTCCTATTTTATTTAATTGAGAAATTAAGAATTCTACATCTAATTTTATTTTAATTTAGAGAATTGAGAATTTCAGTATCTAATTTTAAAACTTGTTTGGTTTATCTAAAATATAAAGCTTGTTTATGGATCAAAATATGTGTTTCTAAGCAAATTCTTAGAGGTAAAAGGTGTAGATCCATCTCTAGGAGAAATACACAGAATTAAAAGAATGTGTGTACCCTATCAAAAAGTGACCCTATAGGCTCAACCTAATATAAATACTAAATTAAAGGCCAAACTAGACTGAATGACATAAGATATAATTATTTATCTAATTAAAAAGGTAGAATGGGTGAGTCTCATGGTTTTTCAACCTAAGAAAACAAGATAAATCTAGGTGTGTAGGGACTATTGTGCACTCAATAATGCTTGTGTTAATGATCCATTTCCTATTCCTTGAATCCATGGCTGTGTATGAGGTATATTCATTTATAGATGGTTTTAGTGGATATCACCATATTATGATTTCTAAGGAGTATTAGGACTAGACCACCTTCATTAATAAATAGGGATCATTTGCATACAAGGTAATGCCATTTAGTTTGAAGAATACACCTACTATATTTTATAGATATATGGTAAATGCATTCAAAAAAATTCATTCATGATTTTTTGGAAGTCTAGATAGATTATTGGTCTATCTTCTCTCTATTTAAAGAACACTTTTCAAAACTAATATTGATTTTGGACCAATGTTGGACTTTATGAACCACTTTAAATTTAAACAAATATCTACTCTTCACAATTTTTCATGTCTCACTGGGCTATGTTGTGTGTAACAATGAAATTTTGGTAAAACCATCCAAAATTACTACTATATTAGGTATTCCACCTCATACTAACTTAGCTAAAGTGCACACCTTCCTTGGTCATACTAGATATTATTGAAATTATATAAAATGGTATGCAACAATATTTGCATCCATGGAGAAACTACTGCACAAGGATACCAAATTCTAGTGGACACTAGAATGTCAAGAAACATTCATTAAGTTAAATCAAAGGTTGGTAACATCACCTATCTTATTATTTTCCAATTGAAATAATCCATTCCACGTATAAATGGATGCTTCTAACACCACAATAGGAGTTGTCTTAGCATAACTAGGTGAAGGCAGGTTGGACAACTTGATTCATTTTGCTAATAGGAAATTTTTAGTTATATAAAATAATTACAACACCATAGAGAGAAGAACTAGCCATGGTGTTTTCATTTCAAAAAAATTGGCATTACTTATTTTCTAATCCATTTTAGTTATTCATAGATCACTATGTATTATGATACTTGGTCAATAAACCAATACTAGGAC
Source organism: Torreya grandis (assembly GCA_037957365.1). Classification (NCBI taxonomy): domain Eukaryota; kingdom Viridiplantae; phylum Streptophyta; class Pinopsida; order Cupressales; family Taxaceae; genus Torreya; species Torreya grandis. The sequence continues at coordinate 6,822,819 of JARHVA010000148.1, forward strand.
ATATATCAATATGGTTGATCCTCTTTCAGTCATTTTAATTCTAGATTACTATTAAGCTAAGATGGGAGAATGTGGGACCAAATCACTTTAGCTAACTTTTAAATGGGGAGGAATCAAAGGAACTCAAAGATGAATCCCCAAATGCATATATATTTATACTTCTATTATTTCTAATAACAAGCAGGGCATTAAAAAATTATTGGAATAAGGAACTTTTCCTATGCACTACACTAAGTTGGATAAGAAGAAAATGGTTACCTAAGCCATATTGTATAGCCTCATTAATGGATTCTTGTATAAGCTTAAAACACATTATGTATTGAGCAGAGTAACTCTAGATCATGAGAGACCACAACTTCAAGAGGCTCATGAAATAATTACAAGGGGTCATTTTAAAGGAGAAACCACTAAAAATAAATATGTTAGAGTGGTCTATGGTGGTCTACATTATTTTAGAATACACACATAGTTACTAAACACTTTTACGTCTATCAAATAATGGGAAAGCCCAACTAGTGAGATGAAATACCTTTGGTACCTATGCTTATAGAATAGTCTTTTGAGCAATGGGGAATTGATTTTGTTGGACCTATAGCTCCCCAAAGTAAGCATAGTCACTCTTGATAAATAATTACTATGAAAACTATTTCACAAAATGGGTGGAAATTTCCACCACTTTAAGTTGTTCTATGAAAGATGCTTCCAAGTTTTTATATGAAAAGATCATCATGAGGTTTGGATGTCTAATTAAGTTGGTAACTGATAAAGTCACACATTTTATAAATATCACTATCAAGACTTGTTGACTATTTTCTGCTCTTAGGTCTAGAAATGATTCAACCTATCTTGAGAACTCAAACTCAATTGTGGTGTTAGGACAGTCCAAAAGGAGATCACTAGTTATCATGTCTAGGCAGCAGTTTTAAGTGTTTTTTCATGTTAAGAAACACCATGGTGGTTATCTTTACTCCCTATTTGAACTTGTGTCAAGAGATCCCCTTTTGTCAACTATGTGTGGTAGTCTAAACTAAGCCTTGGAATGGTCCTAATAGTCTAAATTTACCCATAATGAAGATGTCTAAATGTGGCAGCTTATGACTCACATGAATCCATCTAGTGTGTTGAAGAGCTAAAGGTATGGCTTGATCATAAGTATTAAATATGTTATAAATATATATGGTAACCTAATTTAGGTCTTTATCATGTTCTAAGGTCTTTTAACAAGTATTTAAGTAACCTCCATTTGAACCCTTCACTTGAGGCCATATATATTGTCTTAAAGGGGGTGTTTGACCTTAAAGTGATGCTATTTTGACCTTAAAATGCCACTAAAACCACCATTTACACCTTTAAGGACCTCCATAATCAGCATATTACTAAAATAAAATAGTACTAGATATAAAGGGTGTCTTCTCACAAGTCAAAGACCTTTATTTTCCAATAAATGGTCCCCACACATTTAAAAACATTTCCTTTCATTTTCCCAAACATTACCATGTGTTTTGAAATGTTTTCTATCCCCTATTTTCCCTCTTTCAACCTATTAATGATGATTCATGGTTTCAAAACATGAGAAAAGGTAGGAATCTAGTGTTTTTTAAGAGTTCTCAAATAATTATGGATCCATACATTATGGATATGGTTAGATTTGTTGTATCCAACACCCCTTCCTTCTCCAAAAAAGGAGGGGACCCATTTTTTCAAATTTTGGCCATGTTTTAAGCCTATCTTGTATATGTTTATGCTAAATAGATTGATTCTTAGTATTTGTACTTAGAATAATATAAAATTAGCATGGTATTATGCATATTTCATGGATTAACTCTATTAATGCCTTTTTAGATGTTTTTGAGCTATGAAGATTTTTGGTATTTAGTCTATTCAGAGAAATTCATTCAAAGATTTATTTATCGATGAAATTATTGTGGATCTTTTCTTTTAAACATTTTTTTTGCAAGTTTGGCTATTGGGGTTTTTGTTTTGGGTATTATTTTTTGGTAATTTCTTTGTCTCTTATTTTTTTTTTGCACTTTGGTTTATTTGGGATTATCATTCAATGGGAATTCAGTCTTCAAAACTTTTATTCTAAATAAAATAGGTCTTTGGGATTTATGTTGTGGACATTTTGTATGAAATTTTTTTCCTAAAACAACTTATCTTTTAGCAAACCTTTTGTTGTGGCCTTTTTTCCACAGACATTATTTGATGGACTTTTATTACGATCTTTTTTCATGAACTTTTTGTCTAGCAGAAGTTAGGTCTTTAGGATTTTGATGTAGGTGTTTTGTAAAGACCAATCCCAATAATAAACCCTAAATACCTGACTACCAAGAGCAAAAAAAAAATGGACCTATCATATTTAACTAAATAAAATTAAAATGCTTCCCAATAATATTCTAAAGTCACCCACCAACTAGAACTAATGAATTTGAACTATGCAGGAAATATAAAAGAAGTGAATGTTGAATTTTTATATCACATGAACTGGTATTCAATGTGAAAAAACTATATACATGATGTGTAGCCATTGAATCCTCTCTTTCTTTAGAACAAACTTGTACTCTAATTTTACTACCATTATACATGATGAAAATCACTAGCTACTACATGTGAGTGTTAGTGTAGGTTTTTATTTTTCCCTATTATTTAATTAGGGAAATTATATATTTGTGCATATATGGAGTTTTCCTACATTCGTGGGATAGGCTAGCTTATGTGGAGATTTGTGTCATAGATGTGTCATAGGTGTCATAAGAATGTCATAAGTAACTCCTTTGATCAGCTATTCTGGGTATGGGAGTTACTTCTCTATTCTTAGCACCCTATCACCACCTTCCATGGAGGAGTTACAATCTATTCTTGGGGTGCTTTGACCACCTTTTGTGGAGGAGTTACTTACGTGCTCTCTTATATGTATTCTTCACTTTGGCCATGTTATGTTAATGGAATATTGGTTTTTCTCTAAATTATCTATGTAATTGTCTCTTGTTTGATTTCATTTACTTTAGCATTTTGTGGTATTCACTTGCTTCATCCCATGCAACCACGACTCGTGCATCCTCATTATTCAGACCTTGGCGAATCCTCTGATATGGTATCAGAGCCACCCCGGTAACTGGTTGTCTATTTTGCTATTGCTTTCAATGAAATCTAGAGCTTTGTTAAGGCATTTTTTTTGTAAAATTTGAAAATTTCTGGGAGATATTGCTAGTTCTCCATGCTCTTGTTCCTTCCATGGCTTGTTTGGTCTCTCCATATACATGCAGGTGGGATTTTGCAAGATCCAATAATCTTGTTTCTGTCAATCAGCTTGTATATTTTGTATTTTAATTAGAATTTCAGGTTGTCACATGCCTTTGCAATCTTTTAGTAGCTGATTCTACCTTTACATGCCAGTTTTTGGTTGCTGGTGTCATTTTTTTGGCTAAAGGCATCTATTTTACACTACATCTGCATTTTCTGTACATCAACAAGAAAAACACCTTCTGGGTTTTGTTCGCAGTGCAGAAAAACCATCTAGATATCTTTCATTTTTTGCATACATTTTGTATATTTTGAAAAAACATGCTTAGAAAGCTACAGCATGACCCCTCTCCATTGAAAGTTGCAATTTTGAAGGCAGTTTTCAAATGCTCCATTCTTGCTCATACGGACTCCTTTTCCCATGAAATTTTTGTTGATTCTAGCTATTTTTTCATGCTCTATGTACTAGTGTAGACTTTTTTTAATTTTGATGCTAAGATTTTTAAGAAATAGCATATTCTCAGTCATGACATTGCACAGTTCTCATTTTGGGAACTTCAGAGGATCATAACTTTCACATAAGACCTCGTATCGAGACGATTCTTTTTTTGAAAGTGCATGATTTTTTGAGTAGATCACAGTGGTGCTATTTATTTATCTAGATATTATACCAAAGTTGTATTTTCAGCATATGCTCTTCATTAGGGTTTTGTAATGCATTCAAATCAAGACCACTTAGTATTTCTTGCTAGTGACAGTTGTAAATACACTAATATAAAGTGCCAAATCATTTTTTTTTTGGGGGGGGGGGGTTCTTTGATTGAGCAATATTTGAGTTTTTTAAAGCTTGTATATTTGATTGTTGAAGACGAAGGGTGAGGCCCGAGTTGGTAGGAGGCCAATTCCCCCTCACAAAGACCTCCTTTGGAATCCTCGCTCTGTGACGAGTCTAACGAGTGGTTGGAAAGCCACTTTCTCTCTCAAAATAGGTATTTTTTTAATGTTTTAGTGCTATTTTTTTGTAAAAATACTAGTTTACGAGAAATTGAATCTTTAATATCTTATAAATGATAGCTCGGATTCAGGTGCCATTTTTTGAAAAAGTGTTTGTATTTCAATTCTTCATAGTGTAGGCTTGTTATTTGTTAAAAATGCACTAGTTTTTAAAGTGCCTAAAATTTGGGTCTCTCGTGACACATTTTTGGCTGAGTCTAACATCTTGTTTGCTTAAAGTCTTGCACTGATTTCTCTAAGATGCATTATTGGCTGAGCTCAACATATTTTGAGCGTGCACTTGCATATTTAGGGGGGATCAATATTTTGAGGGGTGTGATTTCTTTTCAGTACTTGCAATCTTTGTTTTCATTCTCCTTTCTACATAATTTCACAACTTACAATCAACACAACTTTACATAAATTCAGCTTAAAATATATTCTTTTCAACTTAAATGCCTAAAACCTTTCAAATATCATGAATGGAAGGTTAAAATGTCAATCATTCTTAGAAGTAAATGGTTGTATAAGATCACCATGGGTACTGAAGTAAAACCTATTACTGATGCTGAAAAGGTCAAGTGGTACAACCATAGTGATGAGGCCTATGGATTACTAAGCTTGTCCATGTCTCTAGAACTTCTCTTCCATTTATAAACCTCCAAGACTCCCAAAGACATATGGGACACCCTAGAAACCTTATTTGGGAAGCTTTATGAGATGAAAGGTCATGAGCTCGAAAACAAACTCATAAGTCTAAGTCCTAGCAACTTTGACACCCTATAGGACTTCTTCACTAATTTTAAGGCCCTTAGATTGCAATTGAAAGAATGTGGGATAGAGAAGAAAGATGATCAACTCATTCTTTCTATTCTCACAAAGTTAGGTCCAAGCTATTCAGTCTTTGTCTCCACTTTCCATGCCATAAAAAGTGCCCTTAGCACTACATGGAAAATGCTTTCTTTGGATTCATTCATTACCGACTTGACTAGGGAGTAAGATAAGCTAATTCAAATGGGCACAATGAAGTCTACTCAACCCCAAGCTTTGATAGCTTAAAATGGTAAGGATAAGACTTCAACAAAGGAGGAGAAGAAAAAGAATAAGGACCAAGAGAAGAAGAAAGAAAACAACAATCATGCCAAAAACAACACTAAGTCTTCCTCTTCCAATGTTAAACCTAAGAAGGAGAATGTTAAGTGTGCCTATTGTAAAAAGATAGGGCATGATGAACACAAATACATGAAGAAACAAATAGATCACCTAACTCATCTTCTAGAGAAGCACAACATAGGTGTTCTTGAGTCCATCAAGTAGAATTTATCTTCCCAAGATTCTACTAAGGCAAAAGGCAAGGGTAAGGAGAAATAAAATGGCAAGGCCCTTATAGCCACAATAGCTTCTACATCTTCATGGGTCATCGACTCGAGTGCTTCTCACCACATGGGTTCTTCCCTAGTTGAATTTTCATCTTTAGAGCCTTGTAGCATGACTTCAATTAGTTTGGGTGATGACACATTAGTTTCTATTGTAGGGAGAGGGTCAATTAAAATGGAAGGAGGAACATTTAATAATGTTCTAACTATTCCTTCTCTTTCAACCAATCTCTTATCAGTGTACCAAATCACTCACATTGGTTGGGGCATGAGAGTTGAGTTTTCACCAAATTTAGTGGCTATCAAGGAGTTGCATAGTGATACTATAGTGGCAGTGGGTAGGGCAGATCACCAGGCAAGGTTATACACCTTCTCACATTTTGCACCAAATTATTCTCCAATAGCATTGCTGACTCATTCAGATGGAGTTAGCAAATTATGAAATAAGTGGTTTGGCCACCTTAACTACCACTACCTTGAACAACTTTGCAAAAATGACATGGTCATTGGCTTGCCTCGTGTCTAATTCTCAGAAGGACTTTGCGAGGGGTGCTCCCTTGGGAAGCATCCCAAAGCAAAATTTGACAAAGGCAAATCTTTGAGGGCTTCACAACCTTTGGAGTTAGTCCACAGTGATGTATTGGGACCTTTTCCCAAACCATCTTTCATAAGGGCCAAGTACATCCTCACTTTCATTGATGATTTCTCTAGGTACACTTGGATATATTTTCTCAAACAAAAGTCTGAAGTGTTAGAAAATTTTCTAGACTTCAAGGCTCTTATTGAGAAATAAAGTGAGAAATCCATCAAGGTTATTCAAACTGATAATTGAGGGGAGTATGTCAGCATCAAGTTTGATCAGTTTTGCACCATAGAGGGGATTGTTTTGTAGCACCCAGTCACTTACAGTCCTTCACAGAATGGGGTTACACAATGCAAAAATAGGTTCTTGAAAGAGATGGGTAGCTATATGATTCACTCCAAATCCTTAGCACCACAGTACTAGGCTGAAGCCATTAATTGTGCTTGCTACATTCAAAATAGGGTTCCTCATAAAGCTTTAAAAGGGATAACACCCTTTGAAGCTTAGCATAAAAGGAAACCTGATGTTGAGCACCTTAGGGTTTTTAGATCCCCAACCATGGCCCGCATACTGAAGAAGAAATGTAAAGCTATGGAATGTCAGTCCAAGCCTTGCATCTTTGTAGGATATTTGGATGGTGTTAATGGGTGTTGCCTTCTAGATCTGACCACTCATGAGTTGTTCATTAAGAGAAGTGTCCACTTTTAAGAGAGTTCTAGAGACTCAACACTTGGCACTTCTTCTCTCTCATCGGATTTACTTCTTCATGATGATTCCTCAAATTCAGATCAACTAGAGCAGGTTCCTGAGCTAGAGACATCTTCTTCTTCTTTGAGTTCAAACAGTGAGGATAGTGATGCAGAGTCATCTACCTCTAGTCAGTTAGAGGATGAGGAGTTAGTACCTAACTCACCCACTTTTAAGCCACTTTGAACCAGATAGACACTTGAGAGTTCTAGCACTTGGGCAGGAGATCCCGTAGATGACAGATGTCCTAGGGGAGTTTTTTAGAGAGATCCACATGCCTTCATTGCCTCAGTTTTAGATCCATATACTTTTTGATAGGCATCGAGAGTACCTGAGAGGGATAGTGCTATGGATAAAAAATATTCTTCCTTAATCAAAAATCACACTTGGGACTTGACTTCATTTCCTAAGGGAAGGAAGATGGCTCAATGTAGGTGGATATATCAGACCAAGTTTGTAGCAGATGGGTCAGTTGATAAGTACAAGGTGTGATTGGTTGCCAAAAGTTTCTTAAAAGTGGTAGGAATTGACTACTCAGAGACTTTTGCACCCATTGCAAAGATGACTTCTATCTAACTCACCTTAGCTATTGTAGCAGCACATGGTTGGGATGTGCACTGGATGGATGTGAAGAGTGCTTTTCTTCATGGAGACCTAGAGGAGTAGATCTACATGGAGCAGCCACCAGGATTTGTTCAAGATTCTTCCTTAGTATGGAGACTTAGGAAATCTATCTATGACCTCAAATAGGCCCCTTGAGCATGGTACACCAAGATTCCTAAATCTGGCTTTAGGAGCTTATTGGATTTTATGACATAGTGGATTTTATGGATGTATTTTTATTGGATGATGATATGTCTCTCTCTGATCAACTATTCATCAAAGATTTATTTGCCTTAAAATGATAAAAATTGCACTTTGTTATTGCCAAGCCTGAGGTGATGCCATGCATCGACCTCCTATGTGATGTTTTCTTTGTAATACAATTCATGCAAAATACCTTCCTCCATAATATTGGAAATCCTATAGTCATGGCTTACATTTTAAGGCTGACTTCCAGAGATACTTATCCTTGCCCACACCTGAGGCATACTTTGAAAAGCATAGATTAGTGTAGTAAAATGCAAAGAACACAATTGAGAAGGTGTTATCTTCATGGCTATTCCTTGACCAAACCATCACATTCAAATGGAATAATCAAAAGGGGCCTAATCCCATTAATTAGTTTAAAATGGGGATATGCGTTGGGATGGAACTAATGAATAGACTCTATGGTATGCCATCATTCACTTTCTTAATCTAGATTAGGTGCCATTATTACACATGATGATGACTAGTGATGTTGCATTTGCATTGTGAGAAATAATCAGTTTATATTTGAGGTATTAGGTAATTCAAAAAGACAAGTGGCCCACACCTATGGGCCATTTCTATATGATGTCGTATCTAGTGGATGCTATAATGGGGACTTACCAAAAGGTTCTCAATGAGCTATGGATTTCAGCCACTGATTATATAAAAAAAAAATGATTACTTTTAGTTCATGAATATATATGCTTACATTAAAAACATGGTGAATTTTTTTGAGGATGTCTATCCTCAAGTTTTGCAAGCCATGTATAGTTTGCCAATGCCCAAATTTGGGTAAAACATTGTGAAAACACTTACTGATAGGGGTGATTAATTTGTATACCTAGATTTCACTATCATAATGATTTGGGGGAATAGGGTTCATCCCCTGTGCCTCCCAAAATATGTTCTTGATAAAGTGGCCAAGCAAGAGATCATATTTTAGTTATGGTAGAGTGTAGAAGAGGACTTAGCCAAAGCAAATAAAGCCTCATTCTTTATCCACCACATAGTCATTAGATGAATTATTTACACCATGAAAAAGCATTTTGGAGAAGTTGGTGGAAATATTAATAGTTACCATTTCCCTATGCTTCCACACAATGATTGGGATCCCCATGGGCTCATCTAAAAACACAAAATTTTAATATCCCTCATAGCCACCAACTTTACTCATACGACTTTCTATTTTTGAATGCACTGAATGATGAAGATGTCTTAGAGAGGGCAAATATTGATGGGTTGAAGGAGTATCATTTGAGGATGATCTAAGTAGAACCTTTAATCTCGATAAGATAATTGGACAATAATAAAATGCTCTTATAAGGATTGACCCACTCAAATTTTTGGAAGGGTCAATCTACTGAATAGTTAAAGGAAAAAGGAGGTTCCTCATCACATGTACTCCCTCTCAAATTGAAATTAAAGGTTATGGATAAACAACCTAGGTAGTTGAACCCAACCCTAGGGGAGCACAAGTAGGAGAGCCCATTAATTTGGACTCTGATGAAAAGGGGCCAACATAAGAAGAGCAAGATACTAGCATAGTATCGATACCCATAACTATACCCCAGGTGTAAGTTGTCACATATATAGGGGTAGAAAGATATGAATAAATTACTCCAAGATAGCAAGACTCCTTCACATAGCCAAATACACCTATTGTGTATACAAGGAAGCCTAGGACTCCTACAGGTAGTCCCATAATTGAGTTATCATAAGGCTTGACTATTGAAACCTGACACTCAAAAGTGATAGAGGGATAGGTTATGGACTTAGAAGAAGCATATGATTCTAATGAAAAATTTGAGCTAAAAAAGGCTAAATAATTAAGCCTTAAGGTAGACAAGGGTAAATAACTAGCTTTATAAGCCACCCCAGGTGATCAATCTATAAAGACAACCCCTTTATATTCTATTTCTATTCCCATGTTTGGTTCTATTTTCATTTCTTCTATTTCAAATACACCCAAGGTGAAAGTGCCTACATCTACCTCTATTGATCCATTTTAGCCAACTTCATTCATATAATTCCCCTTTCTCAACCCAAAGGTTGAGAAGAATGTTTCTTCCATTGATTCACTATCCACCTCCACTCCATTCATGGCTACCTTCAACATCCCTTATAGCATTACCAATATTAGGTAACTAAAGAAGAAGAAGAAGGCATCTAAGAAGGTGAAGATAACCATGACCACTTCATAATTCCATTTTCAATCCACTCAGCTCACCCTTCCCATGCCATCATCCACTTCCACAAAAGAAACCATTATAACTAGTTCAAGTAGAGGTAGGAGGGCTAATACCCAAATCATAATAGTTCAACCCTTCCTTAGTTTAAAGGAGTGGATTTGTATAGGATCATTTGGCCCTCCTTGTTTTGCATCCTTTTACAAGCATCCAATAAGAAACCAGTAGTTGAGGAGATTGTGGTTACAACCTCACAAGAAATAGATGTCAATCAATTGGACACCTCTCCTTAGGTCATGGATTTAAGAATAAAGAAGTCACATATGCCTAGTTTTAAACTTATTGATCTCCCCTCCATCACCACTCTTTTTGATAAACCATTTAAGATTATACATAGAGTGAATAAAAGGAAACTTAAAGATGATAACAGTAGAGATTTGATTATTTAGGAAATACAAGAGGTCTTACCCTCACAAAGAGGTAGAATAGGTAGATAGGGTAATCCCCTATGTTGAGAATTTTATAGACCTAACTAAAGCACATAAGGAAGCCATGGTGGCCATCCAAAAGGTTATAGATATGGTGAGGCAAGAGGTAGAGGCTGAGTTAGAGAAATTAAGAGAACAAGAAAAGATCATGAACATACCAATAGGCATAGAGGTAGAGGTTTAGGATGTAGACTCATGATGTTATAATTCTTTAGAAGATCTAAAATTTATGTGGGCTAAACTAGCCCCATACATCAATAAAACTAGAAAATTATTCATTTCTTTGAGTAATTATAAAAATAAATTGAATATATTGGTTGCATACACAAGCAATAAGGTTTACAACCATTTAAACCTTATGATACCATTTGATACATATAATTTTCTCAACTTCATTGTTATAAGAATAGAAGAAGGTTGGGAATGGCTAAACTCAGTTGGGGCTTTACTCCATAAGTATTAAGAGCATGAGACCCAGGTTCTCAAATTTTTAAATAACCTAAATTTATCTAAAGTCAAAGACAGTATAGGAAAATTAATTAGTAAGATCAATTTTGATCAAATCATATAGGAGGTAATAGATAAATTCAACTAAAGTCTATAGGTCCTAACATTGGAAAAGATAAAAGGCAAACTGATCATTGCTAGGAAAAAGATCACTAATGTGGAAATTTTCAAAAACAACTTTCAAATGACCAAGGTATAACATGCAAAGCTCCTCAATCAAGTCATTATGACTCATCGACCATCATTGATTAATATGGATATCATTCAATAGCAACATGATGCTATAGAAAAGTGTTACAAAGAGAATAAATCAAAGAAGAATCAATCTCAAGTTGTTACTTCTAGTACCATATCGACATCTACAATTTTTACTTCTACCACATCAGCTGCTACATTGACCAAAGTACATGTAACCATTCAGATAACATAGCCTTGAATGAATAGATTTTGTGCATGGATATTTTTTTCATGGTGTATGTGTGTGTGTGTGTGTTTATTTGTGTGTGTGTGTTTGTTTATTTTCTTGTAGTTTGAATTATAATTGTAAATTTTCCTTTTTCTTTGTATACATGCATATGTTGCATGCTTTTTAAAAGGCTAACTTAGACTAACCAACAACTATGAGTAAACTCTTATATGACTTTGATCATAGTTAGAACTTAAGTTCTAACTATCACACTAAAGACTTTTGTATAACCTTGGAGGATAAGGCAACCCCTTCCCCAAGTCTTTTTAAACAATTTTAGTATATATTTTAGAGGGGTCAGAGAATTTTGAATATACACAAGTGAAGTAATTTAGATTGTCTACTCATGTGTTTGCATATTTTATTTCCACTATTTATGTAATTTGATTTTTTTTTTGGTTGTATGATTCAATATCCCTTAGTGTGTAAAAACTATGAATGGGTTCTTGATTATCTTGACTAATATATCATTTTTAGATATGCAACAACTATTGAATGATTGCTAAAATATATTAGTTAGGATTTTTAAGTTAATTGATTCATAATTTTGAGTGTGTATGGGTGCTTTCTTTGATATAGTTGTTTGTGTGTGTGCAATAGCTACTGTAGATTCCCCACTAAGCCTAAGCCATATTTTATTAACTAAGAGTATGCAACTACTAATCTAAAAGGATAAATATTTGACTAAGGATCATGATTTTTGTATATTAGTATTTCCTTAGACTTCTAGACATGTTTGACAGTGTGTGTGTAACAGCTATAAACAATAGGCATAGGTTTTTTTGAAAGCAATTGGGGCCAGCCAAGGAATTTATTTTAAAAGACCACAAAGCTTTATTATTTGTCTTACCTTTCCCTCTTTTTTTAATTTTTTTAGATTGGCCCACCTTAAATTAACAACTAACCATCAATCCAACTAATATAGATTCTCACTTAATTTTAAGATACCACACCTACATCCAAAAAAACTTGTCAACAACCTTCATATTTTACTATCTATCCCATCAATAGGTTGTTAAGACTGCATACCTATAAGTCATACCCTAGAGTGGAGTTCATCTCTATTTAAATCCTAAAATTCTAAAGGCTACCTAATTATTTGTGGTGTGTATAAAATCACATCAATAGATTATTGGTGCTAGAAAGAGGTCCTAAAACTCTAACAAAAGAGGTTAGTTTCTACATAGAGTTTCACTAGAGTCACCCAGGAGAGTGACTAGATCTAATTCCCAGGCTGGCCTTCTATTCTCACCTATCACATCATAAGAGACCTAGAATTATACTAATTTTTCCTAACAAACTTAAGACTCCTTCTCTAGTAAGGAACCCTTTGCTTGTTAATCCTCTAATGGCTTAACCACCCTAGTTAGTTGGATCTCCTATTGTCATCCCAAGAGACATGCATGATTTGCATAGGAATCCTAAAAAGTACCTACCTTATTTTTCTCCTTCAAGAAAAGGGATAATAAAAGAACATATTAAGTCTTTTAAGGCTAATTTGATGTTAATAAATTTTATTAATTAAGATTTCACATGTAATATTTTCCCTTTTATGTTAATGGATGTTGCTTATGACTAGTATTTAAATCTAGCAAAAAATTCTATCACCTCTTGGGATGCATGTTAGGTAGCTTTTCTTGCACAATTTGAGTAGGACACCAACCCTAGTTTGGTGTACCATCACTTGATAAACATGAAGAGAGATTCTAATTAACCTATCCACATTTTCAATGCTAGAATTCAAATATTTACAATTGGTTAACCCTGAGGTATAAACTAGAAGAAGCATTAGCACTAAAACTATACAAGAATGCTCTAGATCTAATTATAGTGGTTTTTTTAGAAGAGTGGCTACTACCAAAAACTTAGCATGAGCATATGAAGAAGCCATCAACATTAAAAGGTAGATCAATCCCCAGGTGCCTAGAGTACCTAACTTCAACAACTTCTCAATGTTGAATCTAATTCCACATACAAAATAAAGTTTTGCTACATTCAATCAAAACCAACTCTATGCATTACCTTTGTTGACACAAACAACATAGCTAAACTATGGCTTATTGAACAGTCATGCACAAGGCAATGGATACCAAAAAAATCAACAATTGTCCACATCTTTGGCTATTAATTTATAAGGCACTAATTCTACAAAGGTAGAGTTGGAGGCTATTCAAAATATGGTTTAGAAGATAAGTAATGAATTCCTTGATATACAGAGGAATATGGGTAATGTCAATACCCTAAATGGTAATAATAATCTTATATTTTAGAGGTATAACAATCTATTCAATAGACCTATGGATAATATGTAGTAGTCTAAAAAACTTCTATAGATCAACATATCATATACGAATCTACCTAATTGGTACAAAATTCATAATACTTCTTAGCATGATGAGCTCTACTATGTTAAATTTTGTGCAACATTTGAGATCTTTCAAAGGGAGGTGGTAAGGTAGGACCAAAAGCATAATCCACCTAAATCCCATCAAGATCCTAACTCTTCAATCATTTTCATGTTCTTTGATACTCATGAGTTTCCCTTTTCAAGAAAAGATGATAATATACTAGAGGATAACATAGATGAAGTTCACACTTTCCAACAATTCTAAAAAGGTGGATACAATATAAGAAACAATTATCCCTTCACTACATCAAATATTCTAAATACCATAATAATTACACCTAATCCTAAATCTAATAGCAATCCACCTCCCCTAAGAGGGAATGACCAGCCTTAGATTTAGGAGGAACCAAGCAAAGGAGGATATAAAATCATTGAAGACATGAAAAAAATCAAAAAAAATGTAACTCTTCATGAGTTAGGTTAGATCACCAAACAAAAGGAGTTGTTGTGGAAGTATATTACTAAGAAGACACCTGTGGATAAAATAAAAACATCTATAGATAGAGTGAAAGATGCTAACACCAATGTCATCTATAAGAGAAATATAAAAGATCCACCATTCTTGTTGACCATAAGATTATTTAATAAGAACATTCATAATTTTTTAGTTTATTCTAGAGCTTATGCAACTATTATACCTACTTCCATATGTTAGAAACTTGGTTTGACCCTAATCCCTTCAAATATAACACTTTCATAATTGGATAAAATAATTGTACCAGTAATCAAGGAATTAAAAGATTTATGTATTCAAGTATCATCTAAACCATGAATCTAGATGACCATTGACATCCTCATGGTGGACATACCTAATGTTTATAGGTTGTTGCTGAGTATATTGGTTCAAAACACTTAATAGATACCTATCTATATACTTTTCTCATATCTAGCTGCCATAGAGAGACATTACAAATAAAATTAGGATTGATAGGGAACAAAGAATGAAATATCCCATTATAGAGTATAGCATCAAGAATGAAGATGTAAAGTATGAATCTCCTAGTCTTGGAATTTACACCTTCACTATGTATAATAGATAATGAGAACTATAATCTAAATGTTCCAATCAACTATGGAAATTACATTTTGATAGTGCTAGATCCAAATAAGGATCAAGCATATGAATAAAATTGATTGATCCATAAGGAAATAATATATTGGTATCATACAAGTTGCAATTCCCTTACACCAATAATAGGGTTGAGTATGAGGCTCTAATTTTGTGATTAAAATTTGTAATAAGGAACAATGTGAAGTAGGTATTAGTATTTGGTGATTCAGAGCTAGTGATCAACCAAGTCAAAAATAAATATTAGTGTAAGTTGTCTTATCTGAGAAAGTACAAACATAGATCATAGGACCTAATTGAGAGCTTTGATGCTTTAAACATAAAGGTACTTCCTAGAGATCATAATCAAGTTGTAGATTCACTAGATACTATCATAGTTAATTTGAAGCCTCTCTAAGAATCTGAGGTAAAAAGATTCTTTATTAAATTGGTGCCCTACCCTTTTTTAACTAATAATATAGGAAATTTCCAAGTCTTTGATGATGATAAATATATTATTCAATTTCTAAATAATTTGGGGGAATTTGAGTCCCAAATCATCAATGATAAGGAAGTTAATAATCTCTACCAAGAGGAATCAGATAGGGAAGGTATTCTTTAGATCAAAGAGAATTGCATTATATCAAGTTTAGTGTCTTTAGAAAGGCCATTTGACATAGACCCCCAAGCTCAGTAGCTTAGAAATCCTAAGGTCGATGAATCTAACATCAAAAGGGAAAATTTAGGATATGAGCATAGCCCATACTATGTCAATATTAGCATCAGTTGTACCCTAAAAGATAGACAATGAGTGAGGGATTTAATCACTTAGTATAGGTATGTTTTTACTTAGGTTTATGAGGATTTAAAGTGTATGAACCTCAGGGCATTACCCATATGATTCTTCTAAAGTTAGATCATAAACCATTTAGATAGAGGTAAAGGCCAATCAATCTTGATCATTTAGAAAGAAGTGGAGAAGTTATTAAGTGCAAATGTCATCTTCCCAATTAGACATTCTACTTGGGTGACCAATTTAGTCCCAATAAGAAAGAAGACTAATGAGATCAAATTATGCGTAGATTTAAAAAACTTGAACAAAGATTCTAAAAAGGACAATTATCCCTTTCCTTGTTTTGATGAAGTGATATAAATAGTAAGTGGTTCTAGAATGATGTCCTTCTTAAATGGTTTTTAAGGATGTAATCAGGTACTAGTACAATTATAAGATGGGATGAAGACCATATTTACTATAAATTGGTAAAATTCTATGTATAAGAGGATGTCATTTGGCTTAATAAACACAAGATATACCTTTCGATATTCCATGGATCATGCATTTAAAGGATTAATAAGAAAATACATAATCATCTACATGGATGATCTTACAGCATTTTCAAAGAATAGGAATGACCACATAGGCCACTTCTAGTTGATATTAGAGAGGTAAAAAATATTTGGTATCTCATTAAACCTAAAGAAGAACATATTTGGAGTGACCAAAGGTAATCTTTTAGGGCATATCATCACCAAGGATGGGATCATCATTGATCCAAATAGAATTCAAGACATTTTGAAAATTACACCACTAAATAGTAATAAAGATCTCAAATAATTTTTTGGGAATATTAGATTTATAAGTAAGTTTATTTCAAGATTTGCAGAGATTCCAAAATTCTAGGCTCAAGCAAGGAAGTTTATTGTTAGAGCCCTGAATATAATGCTCAAGCAAGATTCCAAAATAGAATGTATAGTTGAAGCTAGAAAGTCTTTCCAAGACATTAAAGATGTAATATTATAGGCTTCAGTACTAATCAGTTCAAATTTTATGAAGGATTTCTTCTTGTACTCATTCACTTTATAACATACCATTATTTCTACTATGACATAGAAAAAAAATGAGTTTAAGCAATTTAACAAAAATCTAAAAGATGTAGAGCTTAATTAATCCATGATTGAAAAATAGATTTTTACTCTTGTTAAAATAGTGAATAAATTTTGACATTATATTTTGAGGAATAAAACTATTACCATTATTCTTGATATTTCTATCAAGATCACATTATCATATAACAAACTAGGATAACATCGAGGCAAGTGGATGAAAAAACTACAAGAATTCGACATAGAAATTAGACCTATGAAAATTATTCAAGGTCAAGGCATTGTTTATCTCATGACTAAACATTATCTTGGTATCATTGTTGAAGAGGTATGTGAATCTCATGTATCTAAAAGAGAATGGTATACTGATATAACATAATACTTTCTCATAGGTACTTTTCCCCTAGAACTTAATATAGAATGAAGAAGAGCTTTGAAGCTAAAATCTACTCATTTTATGGTCAGGAATGGAATCCTCTGTAGAAAAAACTATGAATGCATTTATCTCAGGTGTGTGTCTGTAGAGGAAGCTAAAGAAATTCTACAAAACTTGCATCAAAATATAGGTATTGGTCATCCATATGGGAATACCATAGCCCACAAGATCTTAAAAATGGGTTACTACTGGCGAATAGTTTTCAATGATGTTCAAGCTCATGTGAAAACATGTCACAAATGTCAAGCTCTAGCTAAGAGGGAAGTACATGTAGTAATGCCCTTACAACCAATTTTTGAAGGAATGTCATTTTCCCAATGGGGATCAGATTTCATTGGTGTCATTAAATCAAATTCTTCAATAAGTCATAAATTTATATTTATTGCGATAGACTACTACACCAGGTAGACTAAAGTTATAGCCATAAATAATTGTAGATCATAAGACATGATTCACTTTTTGGAGGAACATATCATCACTATATTTGGCACCACCATTTCTCTAGTTTGTGATAATGGACCACCATTCATATCAGTGGAATTTATTGAGTGAGCACATGACAACCAAATCACTATCAAGTCATCCTCTAACCATTACCCCCAAGGAAATGGATTGGCAGATCAATCAATAAAAACTTGATAGACACAATTAATATATCATTTATGGATAAGCCTATATAATGTCACAATCTATTTAATTATGCCATTTGGGAAGACCAAACAAGATAAGCAAACCCTTAAAGAATCACCCTATCTATTGGTATATGGATGTAGACTAGTATTCCCAATCATGTTGAAGCTATTAAACTATTAGTTCATATAAGATTACATAGATATAGTTGATAAAGTAGAGTCTCAACTATTGTACACAATATAAATAGTAGATTCAAGGAATGAAGCCTTACAGACCTTCAGCAAACATCAAGACATAGTCAAAAGGTGGTTCGATAAAAGAGCAAAGGTTAAAACATTTAGGATTTTAGATTTGGTGCTACTTTGAGATAAATCACATGAAAATAAAGGACAACATGACAAATTTTTCCTATTGTGTATTGGACCATATCATATTTTGAAGATCATGGGTAATAATGCATTCCATCCAAAAGACTTACAAGGTAATGAGCTCACTCATCTAGTCAATGAACAGTTCTTGAAGCACTACTTCAGGGTTGTGTCATCTAGAGGTATTAATAATTGATTTAGTAACATGGTAAAGGTAGGATTAGGTTAGATTTCATGTTTTCTTAAGATATATTTCCTATTTTCTTAGGTTATATTTCACATTTTCCTAGATTAGAGTTCAATGCTTTCTAGGTTAGTTGTTTTTTACTTTTCTGTGTCAATTTAAATTATGTTTACTCTAATTTAACCAAAATAAAATATAAACCAATTGAGATTATATTTAAATAGACCTATAAAAAAGGGAGAGAATTGAAAAAGGTAAATTCAACATGGGATCTGTGCATAAATTGGGTATATTTCTATGTTAAGGGTTTTCAGGATGAAGAGAGGTAATTATGAATTATTATTGACTATGTCATAATTAAATAATTTCACTAGGTATGTATAAGTTTCTCTCAAATTAATTCAAATTAATTTATAAATTTTTCTTATTCATTGGATCAAACACTTAATATATTAAATACTAGTTGGAAGTGATAATTCTTGGTACATATGTGGCTAGTAGGGATGTTATGGTAATGATTTGTTTTATAACCATACCAACTCACTAGGGTTCTACTTCTTCTCTTTCCAATTCAAAAAAAAATCTAGTATAATAACTAAAGAAAATCAAAAGTCTTACATGATGAAATAAGGTCAATGTACCATGTATCATGAGGGAAGAGGAAGAAAAGGAACCCAAGGTATCTTTATCAGGGATATGGATGCCTGGTTAGTAATAGAGCAGTGCCTAAGCTTCCCTTAATTTTATGAGTTTTAACAAAAACTATAACAAAACTTATAGCTTCATTAAAACCTTTGTAAAACTCATCAAAACAAAGGTTAAATGAACCTCACATTCAACACACAGATCAAAGGATAAGAAGGCAAGTATGTTATATGAATTTACATAAGAGTATCTTTCATATTTATAATTTTAGTATTCATTTGTGATATGATTCATGTTTGGTTTGAGGTTACAAACCAAAGTTTTGGGTTCTCAAATACTCAAGAGTATTCCCCCTGTAATTTTCCATTTGTTGTATCCAACATCCCCTCCTCCAAAAGAGGAGGGGACCTATTTTTTTAGATTTTGGTTGTGTTTTAAGCCTATCTTCTATATGTTTAGGATAAATAAATTGATTCTTAGTATTTATACTTAAAATAAGAAAGAATTAGCATGGTATTATGCACATTTCATGGATTAACTCTAGTAATTCCTTTCCATATGTTTTTGAGCTATGTAAATTTTCAAGACTTAGTCTATTCAAAGAAATTCATTTCAAGACTTATCTACTAGTTAAATTATTGTAGATCTTTTGTTTCATACATTTTATTTGATAGGTTTGGCTATCAAGGTTTTTTTTTTGGGATATTCTTTTCTAATACTTTTTTCAGTACTTACTTTTTCCACATTTTCATTTATTTGACATTATCATTCAATGGGAATTTAGTCTTCAAAAATTTTATTCTAAACAAAATAGGTCATCAAGATTTATGTTGTGGACTTTTTGTCTAAAATAAATTCCCCATAATAGCTTATATTTTAGTGTACATTTTGTTGTGGCCTTTTTTCCACAGACATTTTATTCGATGGACTTTTGTTGCGATCTTTCTATCATGAACATTTTGTCCAACGAAAGTTAGGTCTTATGGATTTTGATGTGGTATTTTGTAAAGATCAATCCCAATAATAAAACATGAATAACCCATTACCAAGAGCAATAAAAAATAACCTATCATATTTATCCAAATAAAATTAAATTACTTCCTAATATTATGCTAAAGTTACCCACCAACTAGAATTAATGAATTTGAACTATCTAGGAAATACAATAAAAGTGAATGTTGGGCATTTATATTACATGAACTAGTATTCAATGTGATAATCCAATATACATGATGTCCAACCATTAAATCCTTCATTATTTTCAAAAAACTTTCACTCGATGTCTATTGCCATCTTATATGATGGAGAGCCCTAACTACTGCCTGTGAGAAGACTACAAGTAAAACAACCAATTGAAATGCAAATTGATCATACAATATAAAGATCAAGTAGGGGAAGATTGTGAGCACACCCAAATTACATGTAAGAAATAATGGCATCTTCATCCAGAGTATTTAGGGGAGTAGTTCCACCATCACCCTACTTAATCAAGGATTCCATAGAGTTTACCAATACATTCTTTGGCACTACTCTATTTGATAATAGGTACATAAATTATTCAGAGTTATGGGACATAATGGATTATATGCATGTATTTTTATTAGATGTTGATATGTCTCTCTCTAATTGATTATTCATCAAAGATTTATTGGCCTTAAAACAATAAAGATTTCACTTTATTATTGTCAATCCTGAGTTGATTCCATGTATCAACATCCTATTGATGGTGAAAAATGTCATAGAAACAAATCAACCCATTCACCTACCATGAAGATAAAGATGGAATCATACCATTTTAATTATAAGGGACCTTCTGGCTAAAAATTAGTCTTAAGGTATGCAAAGGGGTCTTTTAAAGTTCTAGGTATTAATATGTTCACTAATAAATCTAAATCAAGCTTAAAAACATTTACTAAATCGATTAAACACAACATCAAAATCAACTATGTCAAGAAGTATACTCATAAATAAACTTTTTATCCAAGAAGATAATCATTAATTCAATATTATATAAATCAATCTCAAGTCTATGATAAACTATCATTTTACCTATCCAAGAGAGTAAAATTTATAAATTAGACAATCTCTTAAAAGATAAAAAATTAGATTGATAAAAGGTGTATATTATGTTCATGATCACAACTCAAAGATAAAAGTAATCAATGACAACCAAGAAGGTAGACAAACTCTAAATAACTAACAACTATTAAAAATATAAAACTAGTTAATAAACTCTCTAAACTAACTAAACTTAAATAATCTAACTATACTAACAATAAACTAAACTAACACTAAACTAATAATGAAATCAAAAATAAAAAGAAACTATTGAAGAAAGTAAACTAATGTTAATGAAAACTAAGCTATAAATCAAACTCAAATAAATAAAATACATTATAGAATAGAAAATTTATGAGTCTTAATAAATAAGAGTCATCATATAAAATCAAATCAGTTTTATCTAAGAAATCAACATCTTTCATACAAAATATCTTCAAATATAACTTTTAAAATCAATTAGATCAACAATCTATCACAAACAATGATGTTTTCATCAATATTTATGTTAAATACTCAGACTCTACACATAAGACTACCTTTTATAGCCATTAAAAGATATTAAACTTGATAATCTTTAGATAATCAATTATAAATAATAATATAAGACTAGATATACCTACATTGTCTAAGTAGTATACTCAACCATTAGAGAAAGTACCATTGGTCTATCTACAAAAGTCATGCTATCTTAGAGAAATTGCATAGAAGATAGAGATAAATGATTGACTTAATAGTGTATAAGTCCTCAATACCTTCGTTATTCCTCCTCTTCAAATGAATCCTTGATCTCCTTTTAAACTTCCATAGTTAGTTGAAAAAGAAGTTATAATTAACTTTAGTTAGTTATTTGTTAAGTTTATTAATTGACTTTAAAATTCAATTAATTTGGTGGTTATAAATTAAAAATTATTTAAGACTTTATAAAATTCTTAAGATATCAAATATTTGAATTTATACTAAGTATTTCTAACGGGTGGAGACCCTTTTTAGTCAACTAGAAATATTTAGAATATCATTTAATCAATAAATAATCAATTAACATATCATATTAAATGAAATTGATCTTTACATTAATTCTATTTTTTATTTTAATTTACTCAATATATATATATATATATATAATTAATAAATATACTACCAAACAATATACCAAATCTCTAAAACTTACTTCTCTACTTTTATTCCATGTGCAATATCATGCTTTAGAAAACAATTTATTTTGTGAAATATCTTGATAGTAAAAATATTTTGACTATATCAAATGAAAGATGAACCAAAAATATGCATAATACAACTTTTAATTTTTTGAAAACAACAATTTTAATGGTTTTTCTAACTAGTTTAAATTTGATGTTCAAATGACCATCAAACTATATAATTTCTGATTTGTGATGACGGTCATTTAACCATCAAATTAACACCACAAAACTTCTTTTAGGTGATCATTTTGAAAAATTTATACCATAGAAATAAATTCAATCAATTTTCAAACTTAAATCAAAACCAGTTATTTATCTTCCACTTACTATCATGATTCAACATCATGAATAAACTAGAAATTATAATTCTTGAATAAAAATTTTATTCTTCACAACTTATTCAACATATTCCACCATATCCATTTCATTTTGTTCTATTTTCACAAATAAAATCTTAAAATATAGCATATGAATTATTGTCAAACTAAAATCATACAGATCTCTTAAACTGAAATGATTCAATATCACTGATAGAAAAACCATTTAAAACATATATTTATCAAACTGTAATCTATATAACTTTCCTCAAAATTCATAAAGAATTTAAAATCATCTCAATAATTTTATCAAAAGCCTTTACAAATATTATATCTTTCAAAGTCATAATCACAAAATTGAGAATCAATCTATCGTGACCTTCTGAAACATTATCAGTCATTTAAATATCTAATTTCAAAAAAATACCCAAAACGTATATATATATATATATATATATATATATATATATATATAATTGAAAAATAAGTTATTCATGGAAAATCAAAATTATATTTAATCCCATATATATTCATGAAAACATAAAACTCATACTATACTAAAACCCCATATCAACAAATAAATCTCAAAATATAAACTGTTGCACTTTCAAAAAAAATGTCACTATTAATCAACAAAAACCAAAATAAAAATAAAGCAAGCCCTAAAACCACCATTATCCTTCTTAGATGTAATTTAATCTCAATATGTTTCCATAAATTGATTATGCAAAGCTCATTATTGAACTGAAAGAATAAATTGAAACCCAAAACCAAAAATCCATTTTCTCAAATAATTTCCATATTCCTTTCTAGAATATCATATTAATTAGTTCTAAGATATTTTCTACTTTTGACCTCAATGGCCAAAAAAATTGATGACATCAAATTAAAACCATTTATCAATAATATCTCATGAAAATAAATGATTCAAAAACCACTAAACTTTAAGATTTTTGATCTCTTTATCAAAATTATTCCAAAGCTTATGCATGTCAGCTCTAAACAAATAATTTAAAAAAACTTATCAAATGATGTAGACTTGAAACATTGTATTCTTTCATGTAACAAAAAAAATACTAGAAAATAACTTATAAAGTTTTCCAAAAACTTATTCCTTTATTTATGGCATACTTGGATGCATTTTCTATAAGCAACTTTCATAAATCCATTTGTAACTCCCAAATTATCCAAGAAAAATCTAGCTTCCATTACGTGCTTACTTAAAATGACTTTCAAAATGAAAAACAACCTCTTTTGTATACTAAAACTTATCATTAACTACCTGAGCTTACGTGTTTGCATTTATTTGGTCTCTAAACTCAAGGCATTTTATTTATCTAAAATCTAAATTATTTAGTAAGATTTCCAAATTAGCAATGACCAAACTTCCTACTAAAATTCCAACTACCATGTGTGAATCAAAGCATTAAAATCCCCATAAAAAATCTAGGCCACCCTTTGATTTTGCATGATATCAAAGCATCCCTCATGGTTTGTATTAAATCAAACTACCAACTTAGCACCTCAAACCATTAACTTGTCATTTCAACATTCAAATCATCAAATCAAATGAACTTTGAAATTTATCTCATGTTAATATAAATTTATTTCAAAATATTGAAAATAAAACTCACCCCATGTCCAATTTAAGTCTTTATGTTCGGTAAACCAAATTGCATCGAACACTTTTCCATTGAGAAGATTAAAATAGGACTTAGGATAGCTTAGAAATGTTTTAATGTTATACAATATAATATTTTATTTTTAGTAAATATAATTCAAATAAATTTACTTATGACATCATTATTATAATGTATGAAAATATTTTATTTCCATTTGAATTTTCAAACTAGAAATAAATAAATGTCATGACAAAATCATTTGATAACTCCAATTTTGATCTAAAATAATAATGACCATTATCATTTTTAACTGAATGCAATTTGATCAAATCCGAATATCAATTTATCTACAACTGTAACTATAACATTCATTTGATTATATACATATGTTAGTTTTATTCATTGGTCCACAAATGCTTTTTGAAACCAATATAATGCAAACATGAATTCATAAATATGATAATTATCAAATTATTAAATTAAAATCATGAATATTTATAAATAATATTAATTGACTTAGGGTCCCTGATTGTAGTTTTAGATTTTATGACTAGGCCATCACTATGGTAGAGTATGAATAAAAGCATATTATTTCAAAAAAAATTGAGGGGGTGTGAAAATAGGCATAACACTGGTAACCTTGCTAGCTAGTTTCAAATATAAAATTTGGTAGCAATCAAATTGTTTATTATAAGGATATTAACTTGAGAGTGTCATCTAGGTAAATCATTTCTCAAGCAACTATGCGTAAACCCCTTTTAATAAATTTCAACAAGGGATGAGATGTTTGGCTAGCGTGGCATGAAGAAAGGAAATGATATAATAGGAAAGTTTGGGCTAGATGCATAAATAATTACAAATTCTAGTAATACTATTTCTAAAAGAATAGTAGTGCTTCAACAACTAGTTATAACTCAACATATATTATTCATGTATAAAAAATTAAATTTATAAAGAGTAATAACTGAAAAATAATTGACACTTACAGTTAAATTTTGTAACATATTTGCATTCTCCCTCATAACATGAAAACTCCATCCATTTGAAACACTTGTTGATATTTTCAAAAGTAAAATTCAAATGACAGAAAGAAAACAAACAAACAATAAAAAAGAAAAGAACACAAACCAAAAGGGAAAAGGAAAAGCAAAACATCAAAAATTGATAAAATATTTAAATGCCAAAAATAAATAAATCATTAACTGATATCAAAATTCATCCATTGTGGGACAAAATGAAGGATACACCATAACTAGAAACTAACAAAAGCAAAGAAATAAAATTTAATAAATGAAGAAGCTATAAAAATAAATGATAAAATATCTCTTTTAATATAACTATAATGTAAGATATTATTTTTAGCATATAAACACTCATGATAAGTCAAGCTATATAATTTAAAATTAGCAAGACAACATGATAAAAACATTAAATAACATTGAAAAAACAAAATTAAATCATAATTATGCATTTTTTTTAGCTATTTCTTGATTGTGTATTGTATATGAAATCTTACTTATCTAATTTAGAGTGAGATGAATATTTTTGAGGTTAAAATTAAGGGAATTTTGATCAATAAATTTACTTGACTATTCAGGTGTCTCTAAATAATTTTACATATCTTATGATTTAATATATTCAGTAGGATCTATTATTTCAAACTCTAAAGGGTTATAAAATTTAAAACATTCATAGTCAATCTTATTAAACAAGTCTTCTAATTTAAATTCTATAAAATAAACCTTATCAAAAATATTATACTTACTTTTTAATTTTGTATTGTGATCTAAGTAATCTAAAAAATCAAACTTTTCTTACTCAACTTTAGTCAATTGATTGCTCATCTCAATATCTGCAACATCACCAACATATTTTTTTGTTGTTATAGTATTAAATCCAACATCAAAGAGACCATAATTTTAGTTATTATCATGATGTTTTGAATCAAAATCTATAGCACAATTATTATAAGGGTTTAAATTAGATTTGATATTGTTATAGATAGTAATAAAATCATAAGCAGATGGATAATTTCTATTGCAAATGTAATCAAATTCAAAATCTAAATAAATTTTGATATCTAGGTCAAGAGTTTCTAGTTCAAAATTTTTCAAAACATCATTATCTTCTTCATTATATATATCTAAAATAAAATTAGTAGTTTTATTTGATAAAAAGTCATTACTAGAAAATAAATCATAATTAAGAGAAAATATGTTATCAAATGATTGATTAAATTAACTGAATAAATTAAATTTATATAAATCTGAATCTAATGAAAAATATAAATCAAAACAAAAAAATATAGAAATATATTTAGGAAATTCATGTTTAAAATGCAATATTAATGTAGAGAATCTTTTGCATTTGAACATATCGTAATTGAGTGAACAATGTTTACAGAAATTTTGATTTTGTCTTCGAATGTGAGAAAACTTCAAGGTTAAGATAAACTCAATAATACCAAGTTTTTGAATGATCTGAATATAATTATTAGGTAAATTATTCTTCCAACAAAGAAAAATAATATCACCACTTGGTCAAAAAGGAGTGGGAATTTCATTTAATTTTTAAATAAAGTGCAATAAATATTCCCCTATGGATTCTTTTTCTTTCAAATGAAGTGTGAATCAAGTTATTAGATGTTGATCTACTTGATTTTCAAATTAGATTTTGATTTAAAGTCATTCTTGAGTGAGCTCATCTATATTTTCCATAATCAAGAAAGAAATAATGGTAAAACTAGAATCAAAATCTGGGCAATCAGTTATGAAAACTATGAACTAAAAATTAGTGACCACTTATGGTAAGGTGAATCATTGAATATAATAATTTATAAATAACGACACTTAAAGGTGAAAAATCTCACAGTAACAAATCAACTTGTTTTCCTATCATGAAGGTCAAGATGAAATTGTACCATTTTAATCATAAGGGACCTTATGGCTAAATTTTAGTCTTAAGATTTGTAAAGGGTTATTTTAAAGTTTTGGGGATTACTATGTTCAATAATAAATTTAAATCAAACTTATAAACATTTACTAAATCGACCAAACACAACATGAAAATCAACTATATCAAGAAGTTTACTCATAAACAATGTTTTGATCCAAGAAGCTAATCATTCCTTCAATATTATATAATTAAATCTTAAGTATATTATAAACTATCATCTGACCTATCCAAGAGAGTAAATTCTATAAATTAGACAATCTCTTAAAGGATAGAAAATTAATTGATAAAAGGTGTATCTTATCTTCATGCTCACAACACAAAGATAAAAGTAATCAATGACAACCAAGAAGGTAAACAAACTCTAAAAAACTAACAACTATTAAAAATATAAAACTAATTAACAAACTCTCTATATTAACTAGATTTAAATAGTCTAACTATACTAACACTAATCTAAATTAATAATGAAATCAGAAATAAACAAAAGCTATCAAAGAAATTAATCTAATGGTAATGAAAACTAAACTAGAAATCAAACTCAAATAAATAAAATACATTAGAAAACAAAAAAATCCATGAATATTAATAAATAAGAGTCATTATAGCAATCAAATCAATTTTATTTGAGAAATCAACATCTTTCATACAAAATATCTTCAAATATAAATTTTACAATCAATTGGATCAATAATTTATCATAAAAGTGATGATTTCATCAATATTCAAGTTGAATACTTAGATTCTACACATAAAACTATATTTCATAATCATTAAAAGATATTAAACTTGACAATCTTCAGATAATCAATTATAAATGATAATATAAAACTAGATATACCTGCATTGTCTAAGCAATATACTCAACTATCAGAGAAAGTAACATTGGTCTATTTGTAAAAGTCATGTTATCTCAGATAAATTGCATAAAAGAGAGATAAATGATTGACTTGATAGTGTATAAGTCCTCAATACTTGTGTTGTTCCTCCTCTTCAAATGAATATTAGATCTCCTTTTAAACCTCTAAAATTGGTTGAAAAAGAAGTTATAACTAACTTTAATTAGTTATTTGTTAACTTTATTAATTGAAATTAAAAATAAATTAATTTGGTGGTTATAAATTAAAAAATATTTAAGACTTTATAAAATTCTTAAGATATCAAATATTTAATTTAGACAAGGTATTCCTAACAGGTGGAGACCTTTTTCAGTGAACTAGGAATATTTAGAATATTAATTAATCAATAAATAATCAAGTAACATATCATATTAAATGAAATTTATCTTTAAATTAATTTTATTTATTTTGCATTTTAATTTATTCAATAGCATATATATATTATGTATATAATCAATCTACTGCTAAACAATAAATCAAATCTTCAAAACTTACGTCACTACTTTTATTCCATGTGTAATACCATGCTTCCAAAAATAAATTATTTTGTGAAATACCTTGATAGTAAAAATATTTTCACTGTATCACATGAAATATGAACCAAAAATCTCCATAAAACAAATTTCACTTTTTTTGAAAATAACAATTTTAATGTGTTTCCAACCAACTTAAATTTGGCATTCAAATGATAATCAAACTGTATAATTTCTGGTTTGTGATGATGATCATTTGGTCATAAAATTTAACACCATAAAAATTTACGTAGGTGATCATTTTATAAAAATTTTACAACAAGAATAAATTCAATCAATTTTAAAAATCAAATGAAAACCAAGTATTTATCTTCCACTTACTATCATGATTCAACATCATGAATAGACTAGAAATCATAATGCTTGAATAAAATTATATTCTTCATCATTTATTCAACATATTCTGCCATATCCATTTCATTCTATTCTTTTTTTACAAATCCAATTTTAAAATATATATCATATGAATTATTATCAAACTAAAATCACGTAGATCTCTCAAACTAAAATGATTCAATGTCACTAAAAGAAAAACCATTTAAGACATATATTTCTCAAACTATAATCTATATAACTTTCCTCAAAACTAATAAAGAAGATAAAATCATCTCAATAATTTTATCAAAATATATTAAAAATATTATATCTTTTCAAGTCATAATCAAAAAATTAAGAATCAATCTATCACGACCTTCTAAAACTTTATCAGTCAATTGAATATCAAATTTCAAAGAAATACCTAGAACATATATATATGGGATTCAATATATTTCTAGTTTATCATGAAGATTTCTATCCTCAAGTATGGCAAGCAATCCACAGTTTGCTAATGCCTAGGTTAGGGGAAAATTTGTGAAAACACTTGTTGAGAGGGGTGATTGCGTTTCATACCCAGATTTCACTATCATAATGATATGGGGAATAGTGATCATCCCATATGCCTTCCAAAATATGTTCCCAATAAAATAGTTGAGTAAGAGATCAATTTTTAGTTGTGGTGGAATGTAAAGAGGACTTAGACAAAGTAAAGAAAGCCTCATTCTTTGGCCACCACATAGTCATTATACGAGTGGTTTACACTGTAAGAAAGAATTTTAGAGAAGTTGGTGTAAAGAGGAAAATTTACCATTTCCCTATACTTTCACATAAGGATTGGGATCCCAATGGGCTCATCCAAAAACACATTCAAAATTTTAATATCCCTTATCGCCACCAACCTTACTCCTATGACTTTCTATTTTTAAATGCACCAATAATGAAGAAGTGTTGGAGAGGGAAAAGATTATTGGTTTAAAGGAGGATCATCTAAGGATGATCCAAGCAGAACTTGTAATCTTGATAATATAATTGGATAGTAGGAAGTCACTCTTCCAAGGATGTACCCACTTAAATATATCGAAGGTTCAATCTACTAAATATTCAAAGGAAAGAGGAGGCTCCTCATCATAAGGACTCCCTCTCAAATTGAAATTAAATTCTATGAATAAAGAACCTTGGGTAGTTGAACCCAAACCTAGGGGAGCACAAGAAAGTGACCCCATTAATTTGGACTCTGATGAAGAGGGGCCAACACAAGAAGAGAAAGCTACTAACACAGTATCAATACCCACATCTACACCCCAAGAACAAATTTTCACATCCATAAGGGTAGTAATAGATGAAATAGATGATCCAAGATAACAAGACTCCTTTACATTGCCAAAGACCCCTATTCTATATACAAGTAAGCCTAAGACTCCTACAGGTAGTCCCATAGTTGAGTTATCACATGGCTTACCTACCAAATGCCAACACTCAAAATGATAGAGGGAGAGGCTATGGACTTGGAAGAAGAATATGATTATGATGAATAAGTTGAGATAAAAAAAGGTTATAAAAATAATCCTTGAGGTAGATAGGGATAAGGAGCCATTTTTGGAAGTCACCCTAGGTACCCAATCTATAGAGACTACCCTTTTATCTTTTATTTCTATCTCATGTTTGGTTCTATTTCCATTTCTTCTATTTCAAAGACACCCAAGGTGGAAGTTCCTACATCCACCTCTATTGATATATTTTTCCCAAATTCATTCATACAATTCCCTTTGCTCAACCAAAATGTTGAGAAGGATGTTTCCTCCATTGATCCACTATCCACCTCCACTCCATTCATGGTTACATCCAACATCCCTTCTGGCACTACCAATATTAGGTCACTAACGAAGAAGAAGGCATCTAGGAAGGTGGAGATATCCATTGACACTTCACAATTCCATGTTCAATCCACTCAGCTCGCGCTTCCCATGACATCATCCACTTCCATAAAATAAACCATTATAACTAGTTTAAGTATAGGTAGTAAGGCCAAGCCCCAAATCATCACAGCTCATCCACTCCCTCAATTTAGAGGAGTGTATTGGTTTAAGATCATTTTTCCTACCTTGCCTGACATCCTTTTATAGGAATAGATGTCAATTAGTTGGACATTCCTCCCTGGGACATGGATTTGAAAAATAAAGACCTAAAAAATGTCTAGTTTTAAAATTAATGAGATTCACTCCATTACCACTCTTTTTGATAAACCATCTAAGATCATATAGAGAGTGAAGAAGAAGAAGCTTAAAGATGAAAAAATTAGAGAGTTAATTCTTGAGGAAAGACAATAGGTTTTCTCCCTCACAAAGAGGTAGAACAGGTAACTAGGGAAATCCCCCTATGTTGAGAATTTTGTAGACTTGGATAAAGCACATAATGAATCCATAGTGTCCATCCACGAGGGTATATAAATCTCAAGGTATAGTTTGTGGTAGAGAAATTAAGAGAATAGGCCAAGATCATGCATATACTAGTAGGCATAGAAGTAGAGGTTTAGGATGCAGCCTCAAGATGTTATAATTCTTTGGAAGATCTATAATTTATGTGGGCTGAATTGGCCCCACACATCAATAAAACTAATTAATTATTCATTTCTTTGGGGAATCATAGTAATAAATTGAATATGTTGGTTACATACATAGGTAATAAGACTTATAGCCATTTGGACCTTATGACACAACTTGAGGCATATAATAACCTCAACTTAGTTTTCATAAGAACAAAATAAGCTCAGGAGTGGCTAAACTCATTTCAATCTTTACTCCCCAAGTATCAAGATCATGAGACCCAAGTTTCTCCAAATTTTAAATGACTTGAAGTTATCTAAAGTCAAAGATACTACTAGAAAGTTAATTAGGAATATCAATTTTGATCAACTCATACAAGAGCCAATAGATAAATTTAAGTAGAGTCTTTAGGGCCTAGCATTGGAAGAGATAGAATCCAAACTAAGAGATGATAGGAAAAATGTCACTGAGGTGGAAATTTTCAAAAACAATTTCTAAATGACCAAGGTAGAACATGAAAAGCTCCTCAATCAAGTCAACAGGACTAACTGACCACCATTACTTAATATGGATATCATTTAATAGCAACATGATGTTTCACACAAGTGTTATAAAGAGAATGAAGCAAAGAAGAAGCAATCTCAAGTTATTACTTATAGTGCCAAGTTGACATCTATAGTTTTTACTTCTACCCCCTTGGCCACTACACCAACCAAAGTGCATGCAACCATTTAAATTACATAGCCTTGAATGACTAGATTTTAAAGTTACCTTTTTTGTCTAGATATATATTTGTATCCATTCACAAAATCTAGATATATATTTGTAGACATTTGAACAGTTAGATTTTACAAAAGCATGTAACATGGGCATGTGTACAAAGAAAAAGGCAACTTTACAATTATAACTCGAACTACAAGAAACTACTACACACACACATAAATATATATTTGTAATTTATTTTAATTCGAGTTATAATTTTAAAGTTTCCTTTTTCTTTGTAAACATGCACATGTTGCATGCTTTTGTAAAGTCTAACTTAGACTAATTGATAACTATGAGTAAACTCTTATACGGTTTTGACTGTAGTTTGAACTTAAGTTCTAACTATCACATGTAAGGAATTTTTCATGAACTTGTAGGATGAGGCAACCCCTTCCCCAAGTCTATCTAAACAATTATGGTCCATAGTTTAGAGGAGTCATAAAATTTTGAATATATAAGAGCAAAGAAATTTGGACTGTCTACTCATGTGTTTGCATGTTTTCTTTCCACTATTTGTGTAATTTGATTATATTTATTTGGTTGTATGATGCAATAACCCTTAGTGTACAAAATTTTTTGAATGGGTTCTTGATTGTCTTGACTAATATATCAGTCTTAGATGTGTAAAATCTATTGAATGATTGGTAAAATACATTGGTTGGGATAGTTAAGTTAATTGATTCATAATTTCAAGTGTGTATGAGTGTTTTATTTGAGATAGTTTTTTTTGTGTGTGTAATATCTACCTCAGATTCCCCACTAAGCTCAAGCCATAATATCATGACTAAGAGTGTGAAACTGCTACCCTAAAAGGATAAATCTTTGACTAAGGCCTATGAGTTTCTTATATCAATATTTCCTTAGACTTCTAGCCATGTCTAACTATGTGTGTGAAACATCTACAAACAATAGGCATAAGCTTTTTTAAAATAAACTTGTCCACTTAGTGACTAGCTAGGGAAGTGATTTATGAAGACAACAAAGCTTTCTTTTCTTCTTTACCCTTCCTTCCTTTTTCTAAGTTTTTTTTTAGATCACCCCAACTTAGATTAACAACCAACCATCCATCCAACTCATATAGATTCTCACTTCCTTTTAAGAAACCATAACTCTAGCCAAAAAACCTTGTCGATAACTTGCATACTTTACCATCTATCCCATCAATAGGTTGTTAGGACTGCATACCTTCAATTCATGCCCTAGAGTTGAGTTCATATTTATTGAGATCTTAAAATGTTAAAGGTTATATCATTATTTGTGGTGTGTATAAAACCACATCAATAAGATAGATTCAGGGACCTATTGGGGGAGTTAAATAAAGGCATCAAGGAAGAGAATATAGGTGTTTTAGAACCAAAAGAGCTAAAAATTGGTTCATTTCCTCCACTGGGGTCTTTAACAGCCATGGTTGACACTTTATATTTATGCTCAATATATACAAGAGAGAGAAGATGGTGGATTTAGCTCTTAGCTCAAGCAATAGGGTCTAACCATCTTCTAATCTTGGGCATTAGTTTCAATATTAGTCCTTTGTGCTTTATGAATAAACATTAAGAAGTTAGGCAATTTGGGTTACCTTTCTCATTTGCATAGGGTCAAAAAATGAAATAGTTTCAATTTATTATTGGCTTGATATATTAATCGAATGGTTATACATGTCTTATAAAAGTCCTAAAGACTCTTCCATTTCATCCTCCAGCCATGGTTCACATCTGTGATCCTATGGAATAAAACTCAAACTACCACTATCTATAGATAGGGTTTGATTGATGAAAAAGGATATTCATTACACATGTTTGATAATAAAAATTGGTTTAAGGTTTGTTGATGGATCCTTGAAGTTGTTCATGTCTTATCACATCCTTATTACAAGTTAAATGGTTAGATGGACCTAAACTATCACAAGATCTCACCTCCAAATGAGACTACCTACATATTGAACTTCATTACAAATGAGAACCATGTATTCCATGAAGGTAGCTATTAGAAGTCATCAAAACACCTTAGAAATGCAACATAGGTGTTAGAGTCACATATAATAACACCCTTCTCATAAGAACCAAAAATATATTATAGATCTCATAATTAGGAAACCATCGTCTATCCCTCCAAGGCCTCCATAGACCTGATTAGTAGAAGTTAAGGTTTCTTAGTAGAAGTTGAGGTTTTTAAAGAATCCTAGATTTTCATTTCTCACTACATATGCCTAATTGATGAACTCTAAGTGTTTTAATATATTACGTATGTGATTAAGAATGACTAGGGTCTTTGTATTCCATATTGAGTATGAGTCAATAGTTCATTTTATGCTCTCAAAGAACCCCTGCCATCTAATTGTCTCATCATTAACATTCACCTCATAATGATCTCTAAGTCCCAAGTTAAAACTCCAAAAGGCCTTCTGATAACCACTTACATGTTTGAACATTTATACCCATGCTTAAGAGTTAAATCAAGGCAAATTCTTATATATAAACACAAAAATCCATTAATACTATATGAAAAGGACCTATGAAGGTGTAAGTCCTATTTAGAAAT
Organism: Torreya grandis; assembly: GCA_037957365.1. Lineage (NCBI taxonomy): Eukaryota > Viridiplantae > Streptophyta > Pinopsida > Cupressales > Taxaceae > Torreya > Torreya grandis. The sequence goes on from JARHVA010000148.1 coordinate 6,857,612, forward strand.
CATAATCATCACTTACAAGAAGCCAACTCATAATCAATCTCCAAAGGGTTTCAAATCACCATATGCAGCTAAGTATCTAGATGTAGAGTAAGATAATTGATTATGAAGGTGGATATCCAAAAGGTTGTGATTTGGGTTTAGGTAAATTCCTTAGAGTTTCAAAAATGACATTGGAACCCTCTTTTTTTTCACTTCACCTGGTGGTCAATCTCCATTAACAATCACACTAAAAGTCTATCGAACTCAGAATTACAAATGTGTACCTCCAAATTTGTATATGAGATGTAAGATTACATGGAATAAATAACTTCGGCTATGTGATTCAGGGTATAGAGGTTATGACCTTGAGAAGTAGAGGATTTTAAGGGACTTATTAATCAAGTTGACTCATGCATCTTTAATGAGCCAAGTTTACTTAGTTAGCCTAAAGTGCCAAACTGATGTGAATGGAAATGTTAGTAGACATATAAAGTATAACTCTAATATGATTATTACATTTATACCCCTCTATTGATCACATGATGGTGTGGTCAAGTTTGAAATTTGTTTGGTTTATACTAGACACCTAGGACACATAGGCTTTAATGTATGACTATGTAAATGAGTGGTGTTAGATGATATAGGAGAGGTTAATCCCCAAGTCTAGGGTCAACTATTGAGATCATATTACCTAAAACATGATTCCATCACTATAAATAAATAAAAAGGCTACTTGGATCTTCACCACTAATTATTACAAGCATATATACTAGATAGTGATGGTTAGGGCAAGCTTAAGAGAGAGGAGTTGATATGATGTTCTAGGTATATAAGGACAATTTTAAAATGTGGAAACTAGAATTAAGATGACTCTATGATAATATTTAGGCTAAAAATTCACCTATATGTGGGTTGAGGTTTCAAATCCTAGTATGAGCCTATAATGCATAAATCCACCATGAGCCATCAAGACCCCATATTCACCTCAATGGCAAAACCAAAAGTCCAAAAAAACTAAAGGATATGATAAGAAGTGTAATGATCAATTAGTTTTTGAAGTTTTTTGAAGTATGGGAATGCAAAGAGATAGTCCATGTTGGTCTTAGCACCCTCTCGAGCTCCACTATCCTAAGCAGCCATGTCGAGTTGCCACATTTAATGCTCATATATTTCATGATAAAATGGCTCAAACCCAATGATTTTAGGTGGAATTAGGCACCCCTATGCACTTAATATCCATGAAGGAGAGAGTGGGATTCAAGGGCCCAACTCTATGAATAATCCATAACATTGTACCATGCATAAATCACCTAACAAGGAGCATGAAGCACACCATATTTCATTCATATCTCACTGTATAATCTGCATGGGACCTAAGGATATTCAAGATACTTTAAGGGGTAGGAAAGAATTTTTGGTTTAGACTTATATACTTTATGAACCATTTTTAATATGGTGGACATCCAAAACCTTCCCTAAACCATGATTTAGATTTGTTAAAGAAATTACACCTAAAAATACATCTAAATGAGGTAATTTAGATATGAAATAGTCTTAGTGGTCTCCCCAAGTCACCTAAGCACCCAAATGGTCTACTGGTGGGAACATGTAGGGTATGTGTTGTATAGATCATTCCTAAAAGAGATACTCTAAGCCTATATGCAATAAGTTGAAAAGGATCTAAACATCTTATGTGTTTTTTAGGAAGGGGATAAAAATTGAGCTCTTAAATAACTACATAATTTCCACCTATAGAGGCCTCCATGCCTGATAGCCACTTGTAGATAGGCTTAGGTGCCTAAATGAAATATTATCTACATATAAAGAGGAGGTAAATGGCTTGATAATGTTAATATATATGATTTACCTATCTTGAGGGGTATATTCCATGTCAACAAGGATGGCTAAGTGGACCATAGCTTCATTTTTAGATTCAAAACTCAAAAACCCTACCTTTAGGCCTATTAGTTTAACACTTCTCTTAAGGTAGTGTTACTTGAAAGCTATAAAAAAGGACAAAACAAGATTATATGACATATTATACCATCATAAAGATGTTTATCATGGATTTTCAGGTCTGATAGTAGATTTGGTTTATAGAGGAGAGGTCATAGTTGGTCACTTTGGCCTAAAAATGCCTTTTGAGTGCTTAAAAGGCACATTTCTCACCTGAGGAGTAACTAAATGAGATCATAAATATATGGAATAGTTGCATGTGGATTTGATCACTTTAAAATAGTTGAGGGGCCTTATCTATAAGATAATAGTGGACTTAGTTCAAAGGTTAAGGTCCTAACCTTTATTAACCTTTGCTAAGAATCCAAAACCTCCTTAAACCTCCCTAAAACCTTAATAGTGACTTGATGGAGAATATATAGGATCAAATGCATCTAAATGTAATGATATGGCCTAATAAACATAAGGAGATTATATTACACTCTCAAGAGACCTCATCCATAATAATGGTCTATACAGATGCCCCATAAACTATAGTTTTATTAGGTTTTGAGTAGAATTTAAGGTGTAAAACTTGGTCAAGGATAGAAAATCACTAGAGAAGGTATTATGAGACATGTTTCACCTTATAAAATCATGAAACACTTATAATTCTTCTTGAAAATGTTCAGACATGTATGTACCAAATAGTTAGTCTAAATGTGCTAAAGGGAGGTAACCTAGTCATCTAAGTGAGGTAAGATTCCAGGTGTGTGATACTTGGGGAACCTAAGTATTGGTATAAAATGTTGTTTAAATATTTATTAGGGATCACTTAGTCATATTTAAGGTCTCATTTAGTCCTCATAATCATCCAAGCAGTGAGTAGGCAAGAGATTAGGCTAATTATCTAATAGGCCTACTTAACCAACAAAAGAGAGATGTTTATGTGCATAGAAGGCTAGTATGGAGTAAAAAATAGGTCATTAAACTTGTATAAATCCCTCATAAGGTGACCATACCCATTTCCCATCCACCATGAAGGCTATGGTAGTTTTCCAAGTCATATTGACATGTAAGGAATAGGTGGCTACTAAATGCTTCATGGAGGAGGCCTAATTGAACCTTTTCAATGCTTTGTAACTATCATAAAGAGAGGGAATTGATTAAGAGTGGTGTGAATAATCTATTTTTTTGTCAACCTTGGATAAAAATAGACTTAAACACCCCAAAGATGATCATTGAAGACACCAATCAACCTAGGCAATGCATGGAAGAGTGTAGAGGTTGCTTGTAACTACCAATTTTAGGGATTATGGTCATTCATGACCTCTTCATGCTATTTAAATTTCATACCCTCTTCTATATCATGATCATATTCTATATAGTGAGTATTTTAGGCCATTATACACATCCCTCAATTGGGTGTAATGAAATTCTATTGAATTATATCTTGAGAACCTCTTTGAATCAATAAAGAAGGATCATTTTCATGTTTTTATGATAGATTAGAGTGTTATGGTTTGTTGATTTTTATAAAATGTGAAGTTTATTCTCATTTTTAGGTCATGTATGTCACCTAGTTGATATAATGTCATCTTATATAAGACATGTGATGTGTCAAGGGTTTAATAGCTATATTGAAGAGTAAGTTGGTTGATAGTACCTCAAGTACACCTTTTGTCCATTACCTTCATGTTGTATACATTCACCATATCCTTCACATGAAACACTTATTTTTAAGAGTTCATTAGGAAGACTATTTTAGTCATTAATCTCTACTTCATTCATGAAATGTTAGATTGAAGATCAAATAGAGAGGATACATGAATATCGGTGGATTACCTCTTTAGATTAGGTTTAATTTTGTATATTTATCCATCCATTTTCACTCCAACAATTAGTAGGTCTTAAGAAGTGAACTCAAGTTAATGTACCAGAGGATCTAGCCACATAAACTAAATTTTTGGTCCTCATATAGGTCACCCATATCTTTTGGACCAATCCCGTGTTAACCCAAACTTGGAGAGAACTGAACCATCTTCTCTTAAGGGTGCAATTTGGAGTGTTAGAATTTATATCATGTCCAGTGGGACCGACATTAAATTGAGTTAGAACATGAAATTGAATACGGGTATGACATTAGAGAACTATAGTCACTTTAGTGGTAGATTTTCTATCATGTTTCATGTAAAAAATGGTCATAAATTCTTCATCAAAAAGTAACAAGACTGAGTTTGATGAGTTATCATTGGACTTTTATATGAGAAATAGATACCCTATGTCTAATCCTAATCTTATACCCCCTAATTCTCCTAATGATGTTAAGCTAAACACTACTAAAAACCCTACACCTCTAATGGCTATGCCTAGACTTCAAGCCTTTATACCCTCCAATGGTGTATTCTCCTTAAATATGAAATAGATTGATGACATACGTGTTGCTTCCCTTAAAATCCTTCCCTATTTCATAGGAGAAAATTCAACCACCCCTATGGAACATATTTTAGACATATCCAATTTATGCTTAGTTCATAATGCGAACCAAGAGAATGTGGCTATGAGGCTATTAGACACTTCCTTAAATGTTAAGGTACTATAGTGGTATAAGGGTTTAACACTTGCTTCTATAAATACCTAGGATGAATTTGGAGAACATTTGTGTAAACACTTTGAGGATAAGAGTGACCAATAGTTCTCCATAATTAAAAGGTCTCTGTAAGAGTTTATTATAGATTTCAACTATAGGTTTCACAAAAAATTGGATAGGATTCCCATGGTGGTCAATACCACTCCCAATTATGCTTTATTCTACTACCCAAGATCCCTCAATTCTAATGTGGCAATCACGATACATTCCATAGGAGGGAATACACTATCATATTCTTATTAGGTGGTCATAAGGGTATAAAATTATCTAATACAAGTAGGTAAGATTACCCCAAGACACCTCATGCCTTTATTTCTATAGATTCAAACCCATATGCCTACCATTTTTCCCTCTCTAATACCAACCAATCATGATCAGGCAGAGATCAATCAGGCAGATAGATTGGACAAGATTGAAGGTTTTCTCAAGGCCCAAAAAAAATATAGTGGCCTTAGAGATGAAGAAAATTCCACCCCATATACCTTAAAAGTCACCTTATAAATCCCCCTACTATCCCTATCAATATAATAGACCTACTTATCAGCCTAATCCATAAGGCCAAGGGTAGATCATTCAAGCAAGGCCCTATAATAGCTATAACCTCAATTCTAATAGAACTTCTAGAGCACTAGTTCTAACTCAAAATAATTATGGTCAAGAGGTCTAATGGCCTTTTTAATGGGTTTAGACTCATTGTATGTCAATAGTTATAAGTGGTGATGTTTTCCAAACTTATTTCATGTAGTGGAAACAATATCCTCCAACACATGACATCCATCCTCCTACACAACATAAGGAAGATCCTCTTATGAAGTATGGAGACACTCCCTTCATGACTCAAGCTAAGATTCCAAATAAAAAAGGGATGAGTGTAATTAAATCACCATTTGATACTACCTTTATTAACTTCCAAGAAGTATATAATTCCTTTAAATAAATAACATCTAATCAGGGTGGAAATGTAGCCAAGATAAATAGTCTAGTTGTAGCCCATATAATGGCTAAAATAAGGGTAGTTGGTTATGGTTTAGGACTTGAAATAATATCCCCTCCAACATCTCAAACACCTCAATGGACTACTATCTAAGATGCAGCTCTTATGACATCATCAACTCAACAAGTTGAAGATGGGAGAGGGCAAAATCATATAGGTCCATTCATACCTCAATTCACACAAACTCCAAGTGGTTTTTTTGTTCCCAATTTTCATTCCAAGGCTACCACCTCTCACATTATCATTATGTATCAGATGAATAATCCCATGTAACTATGCCTATGTGGTAGACATGCTCATTTTGGGGAAAAAATATCTCATTCAAGAAGAGCTTTCTAAAATCCATGTTTTAGACAAATAAGAAAAAATGGTGGGTGTAGTCCTAACCAATTCCAATAAACCTCATGATTCTTAATCACCCAAGGTAATCAATCCCCCTTTATATCTCTCTATCATCATAGGTGATTCCCTAGTACATAATTGCATGATAGATAGTGAAGCTAGCACTTCTATCATGCTTAAGTATATAGCGGATAAATTGGGACTAAAGTATGAACCTAATGTCAAAGGAGTCTTATAACTAGATGGGTCTTCTAATAATTTTGTGGGTGTCCTTAAGGATTTGAAAACCATCTTGGTTGCTTGTCCTAATTGTACTATATCTCAATATGTAGTAATAGTTTACCTCCCTCCTTACTTTGCCTTATGGTTGTCTAGGGATTTCACTACCAAGATAAGGGGTTTTCTCTCTTATTATTATTCTTATTTGGCTTTTAGGACCATATATGGAACAAAGGTCACTATAAATTCTGACCCTATTTCTAGGTTTCACTTAGATCCTTACATGCCTAACTTATCAAGTGTAAATTGTACTATCATAGATGAGGACAAACACCCCAATGACTAAGATCCCATTGAAGCACTTGAAGGCATATCTAATTTTATACTTGATGATTGTAAAGATGAAAAATATGGATATGATCCATAAAAAATCATTGAAGAGGCAAGTTTAGGTGTGTATTATATGCATGAAGAAAAGGCTATCATATTAGCTCTCACTAGCCCCAACCAAGATAATGGAGTATATAATTTTTTATTTGATGGATCTAGATCCAAGAATAGAAGTGGTGTATGTGTCATACTTGTCTATCCTTCCAAGAAAAGGTATTTTATACCTTAAGGTTTTAATTTAGTTGTACTTCCAACACAGCAAAGTATAAATCCTTCATCGATGGGTTGTAATGGGAAAGAAAGGCATCAAACTCCTACAATTCATAAGAGATAGTGAGTTTGAAATGAATCCTGTGAGAGGTAAAAATGTTTTCAAGAATCCACACTTTAAGTCATACAAACACAAGGTTTGGGACCTCTTGGAGGACTTTTAGGTCTTTGACATTTGCTCCATTCCAAGAGGACAATCAACATGTAGACCAACTAGAAGCTATAAGAGCACAATATGCAATACTAAGTGGAGTCAAAGATGTCAAGGAGTAGTCCCAAATCAAGTTGATATGTAGACATCAATTCCTTGATAATGAGGTGATTTGGTAGGTGTTTTAAAATGACAAGCAAATTACGTGTTTATTACAGAGGGAGACATAATTCTACTCAAGGAACCAAGGTAGATTACAACATTAATATGGGGACCATATTGTCTAATTGAGGACAAAAAAATTAATTAAGGGTTTTATGACATTATAAATCATATTCATTGAATATTATTAGACAATTAAATATAAAGTGATTGATCATATCCACTAAAGATGAACACTATGAAAAATTCATCATCTTCAAAGATAGGTTGCTCAAACTAGGAAAGGTGAACACCAAGGAAGAGAGCACAACATTCATAGAGTTATGATAAGAGTTTTTATACATATTTTATTGGGAATATAATTAATTTAATGGGTTTTACCTTAGTTTGGCTCATCATACCATAGACTTGGAGGTGATTTCTAAGCCTATAAGATAAAATCAAAGATAGATCAACCCCATGATTGAGATCTTTATGAAGAAGGAGTTGACAAAGCTCATTGAATCCAACATCAACTTCCCCATAAAACATTATTAATGGGTGGTAAATATTTTGCCTATGATAAATAAGAATGGGGAGATAAGCTTTTGTGTAGACTTTAGAGATCTCAACAAGGTGTCATTAAAAGATCACTACCCTATACCATCTATGGATTAGATTCTTGAAAGAGTTTTAGGTTCACAAAGGTTCTCCTTTCTTAATAGATACTCAAGGTATAATCAGGTGTTAGTGAGGAATGATGATTAAAACAATACTACCTTCACAATTGAGTGAGGCACTTATGCTTACAAGAAGATGCCCTTCGGACTATCTAATATAGAAGACACCTTCCAAAGGGAAATCAATGTAGTATTCCAAGGGATTATCAATGAGATGGTGATTATATACCTTTATGAAATCATGGTATTCTACAAGGACCCCAAATATAATTTGACATACTTGAGGTTAGTGTTTGACAGGTGCAGGTAGTTTGGGTTCTATTTTAACCCTAAAAAATGTATCTTTACAGTCCATGAGGGTAGACTTCTAGGACATGTGGTGTTAAAATAAGGCCTCTCTATTAGCCATAAAAGAATAGATGAAATCCTTTCCTTATCACATATTAAACACAAGTAAGGATTATAGAGTTTCTTGGGAAAAATCAACTTCATCGAAAGGTTCATACCTAGATTTGTAGAATTGGTGAGGCCTCTAACTCACATGGTCAATAAAAACAAATAGTTCTCATATACAAAAGAAAGTAAAATTAATTTTGAGGACATCAAGTAAGACTTTGAAAAATATCCCACCCTCCTCAACCCTAATTTTTCAAGGTACTTCTTCATGTATGCCTTCTCTACAAATGACACTATTTTTGCCATGCTTATGCAACAAAATAGTGAAGGCCTTGAATAGCCCACAACCTTCTTTATCCAAACATAAGAGGGGTATAAAGAGAGGTATACCTTATTTTTTAAATATGTAATTAAAATCATTATATTTGTCAATAATTTTAGACACATGGTGTCTAACAACAAAAATATTTGTCATGATGGTTCAAACTAGTATCAAATATTTCATCCTTCATAGAGACAAGTGAAAAGAGGGCTGGTTGGGTGAATAAATGCATGAAATATGACATATAATTCAAGGTCAAAAATTTGGTTAGGGTTTAGGTACTATTTGAACTCCTTCTATCTAATGTGAAAGAGGATAAGGAAATGGTTTTGGCAGTCCAAGATGATTAATAAGCAGTTGCACCTATATCTCCTTCTAGCTAAACTCAAGACATGGTGAGATTCCTCCAAATCAGAGAATTTCCTATAGGATTAAATATTAAAATGAGGTACTTCATATTTAAATCCATTCCTTATGTCTTTATTTATAGGTTACTCATCAAAAAGGACCTTTATTGAATGCTTTTAAGGTGTGTAGAAACTAGTCAAATTGACAAGCTCCTAGGATAGTTTCATGATGGGCCTATAAGAGGGAACTTTATATCTAAGACCAAAACAAAAAGGATCATAATATTAATATATTTTTTTCCAATTTTATAATTTACTCTTGTGCTTGGGTTAGGAGGTGCCAAAAATGTCCTATGTTCATAGGTAAGCAAAGACTAGTTGCCCTACCTCTCAAGCCTATTCAATAGGAATAACCTTCCATGCACTGGGGCCTAGACCTTTTAGGTATGATTAATCCCCCATATAATTCTATAAATAAGTGGTTTTTTAATACTAATGATTACTTTACTAGGTGGGTGGATTTCATTGCACTCAAGGAGGAAAATAAGAACTTAGTCTTAAAGTTCTATGAAAATCTAGTGACTAGATTTGGGGTCCCTACCACCATATTATCATATAATACATTAGACATAACTAGTGAAAATATGAGTGATTGGGATATTAATCTTTATATCTACCTAGTTTATTGATCTAATTACTATCCATAGGGTAATGTACTAGCATAGTCCACCAACAAGAATCTTATTAAGATCATAATAAGAATAATGGAGGATAACTAAAGGGAGTGGCATACCAAGCTATGAAATGAATTATGGGTAGATAAGATTAATTTTAATAGGTCTATTGGCCACTCACCATACTTTATTTTATATGGAAAATAAACAAGGCTGCTCATATCACTTGAGTTTCCAACCTTGAAAATTGCACACCAACTTAAATTCTTGGAGAGTGATGATGATTGAATTAAGGGAATTAGAAGAGACAAGGGATGATGCTATAAATTCCTTGTGGTAAAACAAATATCATTTTAAAAAATATAATTTTCAAAGACCTTCTAACAAGGTGACATTTTAATCAAGTGGGATGAATACCATGCCAAGCTAGGTAAGCATTCAAAATTTGATAGTCTTTAGAGTGGACCTTATGTCATTCCCAGTTGTAAAGGGAACAATGAATTATAAATTTATAAATTGAGTGGTGAGATAATACCTATCCTTTTCAGTGAATTTTTTTTCAATTATTGTTACTAGAATCACAAAACCATCCTTTACATAGTACTTAGTTTCCTTCCTTCAAGTGTTGTAACACATGCTTTATTAGTTATTTGTTTGTTCTTGTTTTTTATTATGTATCATTTTTATGTTTATTATATATTTTTATGTGCCTTATTGAGTTTATTTTATTCCTTAAGGTATATAAGGTATTAGTCTTGAAGTGGCAGTCTGGTCAAAGAGTCTTCACCTAAGCATGAATGGTATGTAAGAGACTCTGAGTCCTCTTGACTAGCAGGCAGGTCAAGCCATCAGAGTCACCAATAATGTTGAATACTTTCTTCTCTTAGGAATATAAAGGATTCAACCTATCTTGAGAACTCAAATTTACTTATGGTGTTAGGACAATCTAAAAGGAAATCACTAGTTATCATGTCTAGGTAACAATTTCAAGTATTTTGTCATGTCAAGAAATACCATGGTGGTTGTTTTTACTCCTTATTTGAACATGTGTCAAGAGATCCCCTTATTTATATTATGTGTGGTAGTATAAAAAAAACCTTGGAATGGTCCTAATAGTTTGAATTTACCCAAAATGAAGATGACTAAATGTGACAGCTTATGACACATCATGAATCTATCCAGTGTGTTGAAGACCCACAAGGTATGGCTTGATCATAAGTATTAAAGATGTTATAAAGATATATGGTAACCTAATTTAGGTATTTAACATGTTATAAGGTCTTGTAATAAGTATTTAAGTAACATCCATTTTAAACCTTCACTTGAATCTATATATATTATCTTAAAGAGGGTGGTTGACCTTAAGGTGATGTTAATCTAACATTAAAATGCCACTAAGACCACCATTTATGACTTTTAGGGCCTCCATCATCACCATATTTTCATAATAAAATGGTCTTGGATGTAAATGGTGTCTTCCCAAATACCTTTATTTACCACTAAATGGGTTCCACACATGTTAAAATATGTCCTTTCAACTTCCCAAACCATACCATATGTTTTGAAATATGTTTTGACCCCTATTTTCCCCCCTCTTTCCTACCAATGATGATTCAATATCTGAAAACATGAGAAAATATAGGAACTTAAGTCTTGGTATATAATGTTTTTTTAAGATTGAATAGGTATAAATCAATCATCTTTAAGGTTTCATTAAGTCCTCATAGTCATCCAAGTGATGAGTAGGCAAGAGACTAGGTTAATTTTCTAATAGGCCTACTTAACCAACAAAAGAGATATGTTCATGGGTGTATAAGGCTAGTATGGAGTAAAAACATGGTAATTAAAATTTTATAATAACCTCATTAGGTGATCATACCCATTTCCCATCCACTATGAAGGTTGTGTAAGTTTTCTAGGTCATGTTGGCATGCAAGGAATAGGTGGCTACTAAATGATTCATGGAGGAGGCCTAATTGAACCTTTCAATGATTTGTAACTATCATAAGAAGATGGATTTAAATATAATTGGAATTCATAGGCTCTTCATGGGTCAACATTGTCTAAAAATAGACTTCAATGCCCTAAATATGCTCATTGAAGATACCAATCAATCTAGGCAATGCATAGAAGAGTATGAAGGCTACTTGTAACTACCAATTAAAGGGATTGTGTTCATTTATGACCTCTTCATGCTATTTAAACACTATAACATCTTGTCTCTCATTCTCATATTCTATATATTTAGGGTTTTAAGCCATTATACACATCCCTTATCTAGGTTTAATGAAACTCTACCAAATTATTTCTTAAGAACCTCTTTGAATCAATAAAGAAGGATTATTTTCATGTTTATCTGATAGGTTAGAGTGTTATGGTTTTTTTATTTGCATAAAGTTTGAATTTTATTCTCCTTTTTAGGTCTTCTCTTTCATATATTTTCTATAATTCCATCTTATGTAGGTCATGTGATGTGTTAAGTTGTTGATAGCTATGTTGAACAGTAAACTAGTTGATAGTGCATCAAGTAGACCTCTTTTCCATTACCTTCAAGTTGTATACATTCACCATAGACTTCAAATGAAACAAGTATTTTTATGAGTTCATTAATAATCCTATTTCAGTCATTAATCTCTACTTGATTCATGAAGTGTTAGATTTAAGATTAGTTAGAGTGGATAGATGTATATTGTTGCATCACCTCTTTATACTAGGTTTCATTTTGTGAATTTATCCATCCCTTTTTACCCCAACAATTAGTATGTATTAGGAAGTGAACTCAAATATATTTTTCATGGGAGTTGTCCCCATAAACTAGAGGTTTGGTACTCTTATAGGTCACCCAAATCCTTTGGACCAATACCATGTTAACCCAAACTTGAAGAGGATTGAACCATATTCTCCTGAGGGTATAATTTAGAGTGTTAAAAATAATCTCACTAAAGAGTTCATGATATCAAACCATAAAATCATGGCTTACAACCCACATGCCAATAGAGATGTAGAAGCATCAAAAAACAATTTGGGGAAGATGTTAAAAAAATTTGCAATGTTCAGAGAGATGATTGGGAGGATTGACGTCCTACAATTTTGTGGTCTTATCGAACACATTATATGAGAGATATTAGGTTCACTCCATTCCAATTGGTATATGGCCTTGAGTTAGTAATTCTTATAGAATATATTGTGCCTATTATATGTATGGAAATGATCATGAGATTATGAGATTGGATTAGTTAAAGGCACAATTGATGTACTTCACTAGGATGGAATAAAATAGATTAAGAGCACAATAGACACAATAGATCAAAAAATAGAGTAAAAAAGCATGGCATGATTGCAACTTACGATCTGAAAATTTTTACCCAAACCAAAAATATTGCTTTATAAGATCATATTTAAAGCATTCCCTACAAAGATATACATTAGATGGAAAAGAACCTACATCATTCATGAAGTATCAACATAGGTTACCATAGTGCTTAAATATTTATAAGGAACCATATTAATATGACATATAAATGGTTGTAGGCTTAAGCCATATCATCTTCAATCTCTATCATTCTACTAAAAATTTGAGTTGGTATTGAGTAGCACCATATAGCTAGGATTTCATTTAATGTTATTTATTTCTATTTTATTTTCTTAGGTTAGATTGTTTGTATAACATGTTCATTATTTTACAATACATTGCAACCACTAGCAAGTATTTATCATCACAGGATGCAATCATATTCCAAAGATAATTCATTGAAGACAGCTATCAAAAACTACATTGAGCATTATAATTAAGTTTATGAAGGTAGTGACATGATAGGTATAGTTAACAAAAGGCTAACCATCAGGTTACACTATTAATGACATAGTGTTTTAAAAATATTTCATCATTTTATAAGTGGATTTGGTAATAAAATGATGAGTGGATATATAAATCAAATTGATTAGCTGAAAGGGTAGCTACTCACCTATAATAACTACTAAAGAATTATATTAAATATCCCATGTACTAAACATCCCTATCAAGGTGACTTATAGTAACTAATATTAATTGAAAAGGGAAAATTAATGCACACATAATCAATGCATTCAAAGGATGTGGTGACATGAAATTAGGTGCCAACAACTATATAAGAGTAGGGTATGGATAATGATAAATCATTACAACCTTTAGATAACAAGAGTGTTATGTGATTTTAATTTTTAATACCTAATCATGAATGGATTTAAAACCAAAGTGTAACTAATCAAAGCAATAATTTAGTCTATACCATTGATTGAGCCATGGAAAGAGGTCGATTTTTGACTCTTATATTAGATCCATAAAAATAGGAAATGGGAATTGGGATAGATCTTTGAAATACTAAATATAATTTTCCATATCCATTAAACTTCATAGACATAGTAGAAACTACTCTATTTTCCCAATATACTCAAGGAATAGCATAAGAAAAACCCCTAACACTTCACCATCTACTAAGAGGATCTAACACTAAATGATTACTTAAGTTGCCTAAATTTGGGTAGTTAGATGATGTTATGATTAATTTTATGATGAAGAAGATATCCATTTATATCAAGATGTTACAATCTATATTTCTATACACATCATGGCATAAGCAATTGGTCTACCCAATCATGATAAATGTCTCCTACCCTATAAGTATATAGAACCACCAATCCATTTTGATATAATGTAAAAATATACCAATAGGGTAGTGTGATGAACTTTATTGACTTGATTGAGGATGCTTCACTGCACATCATGGTTTAATGTATCACTAAAAGATTTTGTCAAACCACCAAGTGAAACAAGTGACAAAAGGCATATTTGACATTGTCTATCACATGAAAAAGTTGTAAGATGATTTCAAATAGAATGATTTTTAGCATCCAAACTCACTAGTAATATAGAGAAGGTACTTATGGGAATCACACAAACCTTTTAGTTTCATTTTGAGTTCCTTTTATTATGTTTCATGTGGTGGAAATATACGTTGGGGCCAATTAATGTAACTCCAAATTTTTGGCCTAGTGATGCCTTCATAAGTATTGAATGGATTAATATAATGAAATATTATGAGAAATTGAGGTTATTTAAAACATGGTGGCTCTAATCCCTAGCCTTTGTCTAATTACACCCAAAGAGTCTATAGGATGAAATGTAATATTTGGGACCATATGCTTCAGTTACAAAATTACATAATGGGATATAGATCAACGTTCATGAGTTGGCTACTCCAATTGTGACCCTAATTCCATTTTTCATTTCAATTATTGAAGTGAGGTCTAAATTTTAAAGGAAAAATTCCCTAACTATGAGTTTGGTTCTTCCTTTGCAAGTCATCCTTCCTCAAGCTCAATAACCATAAGTAGAGCAAGAACCTTCATAAAAATCAACATAACCACAAGCTTAATTTACATAGACATCATAGATATGATCTCAAACATAGAAAGATAAAGGTAAGATGAAAGCACCTATGTGAATATTCTCACCATTTCCACCAAAGAAAAGACCCTATCAAACAAATTCATGGCTTGAGCATCCCATGGTTCCATGAATATTTGTTGAGTGTGATCTACTTAAGTGCTCCAATCAATGTTATAAATCATTAAAAAATATGTCTATGATGCATAATGTACTTTCAAAGTGTGAAATTAGGTAAGACAAGACCTTTGCATCGATATTACTCAATCACTTCCTTCTATCCTTGTTGATATTATGGGATAAGAAGTAACTTGATGAAATTTAGAGGCTAAAATATTTTTCAATATAATAAAGCATATGATTGTTAGTTATGTAGATGTTATATTTAAATATAGAAGGAACTCCTACACAAGTCTTATTTTGGTGACCATGTACACATCCTTATGCTAAGACATCACAAACTTTGCAAGAAAGGATGGTGTCCTTTGGAAAACCTATAGAAAAATTAGTGTGTTTCAAGATTCGGTAGCACAACAAAAAACTTAGCACTAGGCTATGAAGAATCAAAATCTGACTCTCACACCTTCATCTAAATGTGGGGAAAAAAATTGGTATAAAAAGTCCAGTTAGGCAAAGTAAAATCACTCGAACATACTATGACACCAAGATCAAAGGGGATGAGGAACCCATGGATACAATTATGACTAAGGAAGTAGCTGAGATGCAAATTATATAGGTAATACTTAAACCTAAAGAGGTGAAGGATCAATAAAATACAATAATAAGCATAACCATAAGTGCCATAAGAAACACAATAAGAAGTTGTGCAATGTCAATAACAGAAGAAATAAGATATAGGTACTCAAAAATTAAATAAAGTTAAGGAAGTAGAGTTTATGTGGAAGTAATCTAAATGATTTGAAGTTATAAAGAAAAAATATGAGGAAGTAGAATCCTTGTGCAATTAGGCTAAAGAATCATAGGCAAAGAATAAAGAGCATGTACAAGCCCAATAGTGACAATAGGAGGTAAAATCTACACAATAAAAATAAAAGGAACAAGAAGCTAAAGCTAAGTCTAAATATGAAGCCAAATCTAAGGATAAGGCAAATTTTGAAGCAAAAACTCAAGATAATGTTATGGCTAAGGCCAAATAAGAAGCTAAAGTGAAAGTTAAAGTTGATACTAAGGCTAAGTTAAAAGCAACAACCTAGGACAAGGAACTCAAAGATGTACAAGCACAGGAAGAATCAACAACCATAACTCACACAAAGGTCACTAAAGAAGCATCACATATCTCTAACCAATGGTTATGAGATGTCCCTATTGCATCAATTTAGTGTAATACTTTCTTGATTCTATTGAAATAATTCACACCTATTCCTTTGACACCTATGACAACATCCATGGCACTTGTCATCACTATGATGGAAACATCATTAGATATGACCTAGTTGTTTCTCTAAAAACATATTGAATGAACAGTCCCCTTCTAAGAACCCATTACATAGAAGGCCTCAGATTTGGATCAAGAAGTTTTAAGGCTATGAGAAGAAAAGGTTGAAGTAAAAGAGAAACTATTAAATTCAAGGTAATTGATCAATAATGCTTGTATCACCTTAATTATATAATTACTTGGTGATCAAGTCATGTTAGAAGAATAGTAATTCATTACTCTATTGATAGAGCTCATAAAGAGTTGGGGATATGCACAAAAAGTTTTGGCATTACAAACACAAGGGAAAGATCTCAAGATGGAAATAGAGGTCATATTTCAAGTCTATGATGAATATTAAAAGGTCCTATACACCAATACAAGGTAGGATAAGTAGATATCCCAAGGTATGTTAAATTGGAGACAACATTTGAATCAATCCTTAGCTACAGCAAAACCTAAATTTTCAACTGTAGATAAAGACAAAGTTGTATTAGAGGATCAAACTATAACTACATAGAAAATGTGTGGTGCATTCAGGTAATTATTAGATTTTAGGGATACTACCATATAGAAGATGCAAGTATGACATAATGAAATAATGGGTGATATGTTTTCATCCAACTAAGCTCAAATGGAAACCTATAGATTGGATGATCTCATCTTGGAAATTCAACTAATATTATCTAATGTCAAGGCATTTTAAATAACCATAGATGATAATGATATACAAAACATGATGATGATCTAGGTACCCATATTTTACTTACCATGGTACATAAAGTTCACACAGACTAGAAAAATCTTAAGAAATATCTAGCTTAAGTTGGTCCAGCTATTGTCTAGATAATAGATGAGCCCTAGTTCATTCCTCCATAAAATCTTTCATAAATCATATAGGAGAGGAATATAGACATAAAGGCACAATATACACAACTACCTTTGGGAGTGGATACATCAGGAAACTAATGGGTCAATAGGTACCCAACCATAGCAACCTCCACAACCACTCAGTCAAACACCTCCTTAGTTATATCAGTAAGTGTTGTTCACTTCCTTTTTTTAACTTTAGACATATTTCAATTTTTTTTAAGATAGTCTAAACATTAGGAATAGGACCAAAATGGTTGAAAACCCATAAAGGGAGGCTACCTAGTCATGTTAGTCTATGGAAAACTTGAAAGGGTAGTAGGATAATATGCTAATTAGTTAGAAACCTACAATGGTGTCTAAGTAGTGCACAACAAGTGAAAACTAGTAAATGGCACCCAGAGAGATAACTACAACATTTGTTTGTGGCTTATCTCTTTACCTCAAATTAGATAATCATGCAACTTTATCTCAAGATGAGATAAAATGTTAAGTCCAAAAAAGTGTTAGATGATGAATAGAGCTTAGTAAAACTTTGAAGTATAATATATGGATACATGTGCAAAGTGTATGATTTTATATTTTGTATAAATTTTATATTTATTTAGCCTTGTAAGCCTAATCAGGTAATGGAAAAATGTGAAAAGTCTTTCCTTTCGTATCTCAAAAGGCTAGAATGTGAAGAGACAATATAATTACAAAATACTATATATATATATATATATATATATATATATATATATCACTTTGATGTAATAGAATTTGGTTCAATGTGTTGATATAGATTAATAGAATCATTCTATTATGGTTTTCATTATCTTATTTTATATATGGTTTATGTGTAGTGTGTACTTTTTTTACTTTAATTCGATATTGAATGATATACTAGTTATGGTCTATCTTCTATTAGTATATGTTTATTATTGCTCTTAGGTGCATCTATGTACATCGTAGATGGTAGGTAATATTTGCATCTCTTTTGTGCCTATTTATACTCTCCACTACATAAGTTATCCCTATAATTAGCATATTCTAGATTATTTGTAATAACTTATGCTAACACCTAGAAGGGATAATTTCACTAGAAATAACATTTCACACCTTAGGACATACTCCCTAAATAAAGAAACCCATGTTTGAGAACCAAAAGTTTTGAATCAACAACATCAATTTTGAAGAAAAACCCCAAACCATTATGTAAGCCCTGATTGGATGAACCTTGAACTCAAGTAGCTATGAAATTTGATGCTAAGATATACATATGTGATTTATTAGGCCTATGGAGACCTTAAATTTTTTGACCTAAAGGTAATTACTCATACCATTCCACTAAGACTATGTCAAAAACCATTTAGTCATAGACAAATACATATGAACCCAATCATGTAACCTTTAATACATACAAAGGTTCATAAATTATTCTCTATTGGGATAATCTTCCCAATTTGACACTCTACCTGGGTATCCAACCTAGTGCTCATGTGAAATAATAATGGATAAATCCATTTGTATGTAGCATTTCAAAACCTAAATCAAGAATCATATATAGATAACTATCCATTACCCTGCCTCAATGAAGTAATCCAAATGGTGAGTGGATCCCACATGATGTCCTTCTCGGATGAATTCTCAAGATATAAATAGGTCTTGGTCAATTTAGAGGATTGAGTCAAAATTGCATTCAATACAAAATAGAGTACATTTTCCTATAGGATAATGTCATTTTGGGTTGATCAATGTAAGAACAACATTTTAGAAAGTGATGGATTTTGATTTCTAAGGTTTAATTATCAAGTGCATAATAATTTATATGGATGACTTGACTATGTTTTTTAAATATAGATCATATCACATACACCACTTACATAATTTATTCAAAAGGTGTAGGAGGTATGGTATCTCTCTAAACCCAAATAAAAGTGTTTTTGGTATCACTAAAGGTAATTTTATTGATTGCATCATCATGAAAGAAGGTATTAATATTGATCTAGAAAGAACTAATGTGATTTCTAAGTTACCTATGCTTAATAGTAAGAAAGAATTAAAATCTTTCTTTGGGAAATTAATTTTTTTTTCAAGTTCATTTCTAGATTTGCAAAAATTATAAAACCTCTAAACGTTATGTTAAAATATGATGAAAAAGTTGAGTGGCATGCCAAATTGAAGAATGATTTTTAAGATATAAAAGATGCTATCATCCAAGCCCTAGTGTTAATCAATCCAAAATATACTTAATATTTCAACACTTATGTTTTCACTTTTTAGCACACCATCATCACCTTGCTCACATAAAGATTGGATGGATAAGAGCACCCTATTACTTTTATGAGTACCAATCTCAAAGAAGTATAACTAAAATTTTTCAATCTTGAGAAACATGCTTATGCACTATTTAAGTATATGAAAATTTTAGACACTACATTCTTAGGAATAAGATCTATGTAATCATCTCAGACCTAGACATCAATAAAAATGTTTGGATAGAATGAAATGTGTGAGCATAGAGGTAAAATAATGACAAAGCTATATGAATATGATTTGGAAATCAAACCTATGAAGTTGGTTAGAGTATATGGCCTTACTTAGCTAATAACTAAAATTTATTTGAGGGTCACTATGCACCAATTATATTAGGATCTAGTACTTTAGTAGGATTGGTATGCCCCAATCATACATTACTTACTCTATGAGCACACGCCTCTTGGGATCAACCAAACATAAAAGAGATTCCTCAGATTGAAGGCTACAAAATACATTCTAAAGAAGTAAATATCTTCAGTAATAATCATGAGGACATATATCTTAGATACTTATCACAAGCTAAAGCCAAGTAAGTAATGATAAAGTTTCATGAAAATTTAAGATATGGCTACCCTACAATGAATTCAATAACACAAGATACTCTAGGTAGGCTACTACTATCCTAACTTACTCAAATATGGCCATTCCCATGTCTATATATGTCATTAGTGTTAGACCTTCTCCAAAAAGGAAACCCACACAATAATGCCATTACAACCAATTATAAAAATGATGTCATTTTCCCAATGGGGTCTAGATTTTTTAATATTAATCAACCCCATCTCCTCAATAGTCCATAATTTTTTCCTTATAACTATAGATTATTACATAAGGTGGATTGAGGTAGTGTACATAAAGAAAAGCACTTCTAATAAAGTCTTTAAATTCATGGATAACCATATAACCACTTAATTCAAAACCCTTGTCTCATTGGTATATGATAACATTCTTGTGTCTCAGTTCATAGAGTTCACTAAATGGGTGTATGATAAAGGGATCACATTGTGATTATCATCCAATTACTACCTATAAGGGAATATATTAGTATAATAAACCAACAAAAAAATCAACAATACCATCAACAAGTGTGTAAAAAAGAGACCCCGAGAATGGCATTCATTACTAAAACTCACTATATAGGTCAACTACACTAGACATAAGTAATCACTTAAGATATCACAATTCCTAATAATCTAAGAACTTGATCCAGTTCTTCTAATTACACTAAAGATACCTACATACATGTATATGTAGTAGTATATGGAACAAGATGATAAATTAAATTATAGGTTATTGGACATTATCCAATTAGATGAATCCTAATATTAAGCCTTACTCAACTTCAGTAGGCATGATATCAATATCAAGTTATGGTTTCAAAAAATGGACAAGGTCAAATATTTTAGAATTATGTATTTATTATTATTTTGGGATAAAGCTCATGAAAAAAGGGCCAACACTCAAAGTTGAATCCTCTTTGAATTGGCCCCTACCAAATAGCTAATTTACTATACCAGAATAACTTTTGAATTAAGTACCTCAAAGGAAAAAACCTCCCATTATTAGTGAAAGGAAAGATCATGAATCATTACTTATCAACTGCCCCTTCCAATGTGATTTTATAGTAAGCTTTATAAGGGTGATAATTTATATATTATACTAGTTTTATTTAGTTGCATATTTGTTTCTACTATGTGTTTGATTTTGTTGTGTTTTTTCTTGCTCTTGGTGTTGTTTTATTCTTGTGGTGTTCACCTCTCACTAAAATTGCCTTGTATTTGGCTTTTATTTGAGATTAAGATGTTAGGTAGAACTGAAAATTCCTTTAGATAACTCTTAGTAAGTAACTACTCTAAGGGTGATGAAATCCTAGGAGGTACAATTGAACTTTGGAATACCCAAAGGTGAGAATTCACTTTAATACAAATCAAAGGTTGTAAGTATTTTAGATTTCATATCTTTCAGGCAAATGGTTCTTAATAATACAAGTGAATTTTAGAATATCCCCATTTCCTAATAAAATCCATCAAACTACACATAATACGAATATCTTCATGAAAAATGAGATGATTAAACCAATCAAAGATTGGCTGAGTATTTAGATCTTTCCAAACATCCCATCACCCTTGGATTGGTCTTAAATCCTCAATGGATAGAACTACCAAATATATTCATAAGAAAAAATTAAAAGGAGATTTGAATAGCATGTAAAATCTAAATTTTGAGTCTTCAATGAAAGGGAACCTCCATCATAGGATTTCTAGCCTAGTTGGTAGTAGAGAAAGGACTCGAATGGGACCATAGGTATCTCTATCAGAGATATATATTATTGGATAGTAGTAGAGGAATGAACATACTATTATCCTCCAATCCATATAACCAATAATGCCCTTTAGATATATCTAATGCTCATCTTTACCTTGACTTATTTAAGTGAAATATAGAGTTAAACCAATCGAAAATATATCACCTCACAAATGTTGATGGTATTTTATGGGAATGATACTTAGTATGTCACTTTATGTAAATGAATTTATCACCTTATTTATCTAATATATCTAAATATTTTCTATCAATATATGTTTTTTGTAAGAACAAAGGTTAGAAAATTAGGTTATAAGACTTTAACACCACTTTCCCCATGGAAGTCACCATTTGTTGTGGCCAACACACCCCTTTCTTTAGATAATTTTGGTACCTATCTATAAAATGATCAAATGCAAAATTCTTGGACTTCTAATCTCATTCTAACCAAATCATTTCCAAGAGAATCCTCATGTTTATATTTTTCCTTAGTTTTCTCAAGCATATTACATATTTATAATGGTAAATTGATCCCTGTTGCTAGCCTTATGGCTCTTGAAGTTAATAAAGTTGAGTCTTGGACATATCTTAAAATTAACCAGGTATTTTATTAGAATATTTAATACACTAAATTTTTAATAGTTTTGATTTTCATATTAAGGTTCCCAGTATTAGGTTCCCAGAGTCCTATGTGGCACCTTCTAGAGCTTAGATAGAAAACAAATGAGTTTTTATATTCATCATGAGTATTTCCTTTTAATTAGTCTCTTTTTATGTATCTATATAGGAGTGGTTAAATGTAAAATCATTGCATGGATCACTACCAAATGTGTCAGAGCTTGTCAAATTCTAATTAATCAAGGTACCCCACTATATGAATGATTAGAGTTGCTAGGATCCATCCAATGGGCTCAACCTAGTGTTAAAAATGTAAAATTCTAACAGAGTTTGACCCAATGGTAAAGTGACACATTGATCATAGTCATAATGATTAGTCTCTTAGATCTGATATAGATGTGAGACCCTAGGATACCCTGACTAAACAAGAACACCATATGGCTTAGTGGTTAGAGTTTTTAAGTTCTAAGAGAGCTCAACCAAATGAAAGAGTGTTACATGGACCATTATTAGTCTTGTCAATATACTAAACCTGATATTGATGTCAAAACCCATGTTATCCCAACCTGTCGCATCATGCCAAATGGCATCTTTGTGCACATTGGTAGGAAGAGCCCACAATACCATGGGGTGGTTAAAATAAGGTAAAATAAAATTCAAAAGGATAATAAAAAGACAAAATACATCCTCTAACTATAATTTTATCCTTCAAAGTGTAAAAATATGATGCACAAGGTCATGCCTAGGTGTTATCCATGACATCATGAACCAAATTAGCAAGGAAGACATGGATCAAAGTAGGAACCACTAGTAAAAACTTAAAGATTATATGGTTGTGTGCTTATCACACTTTGGTAATTAATTAGATGATAAAATAGGCCCCTATTGGACATTTTAAATCATTGCATCATGACTACTAAATATATCAAGTGGCATATGATCATGATATCTGATTTTAAGTCCAAATTAGGAAATAAATGAGAATATAGATCCACCATTAAAAAATTAATTTATGTCTTGTGAGATTTTAAATGAAATAAATGTAACAGATGCATGTGGATATCTATAGTGACCTAAGGTGATATTATTATCTATTATAGCTCCCAATTTCCAAGAATCTAATCATTGCTTTTTGCTCCTACTAGTTTCTTCCATGTCTCCCTTTTGGTCAAGGCTCAATATTGTATAATTCCATACCAATTGTAATGGCCACCTTGTCTTCTGACACTAAAAATTATATATATCACAAAGACACAATGTTATTAGATATTTTGAAACATTTCAAGTACTATGATGAGATTTTCAAGGCCATTGCCC
Source organism: Torreya grandis (assembly GCA_037957365.1). NCBI lineage: Eukaryota > Viridiplantae > Streptophyta > Pinopsida > Cupressales > Taxaceae > Torreya > Torreya grandis. Next base: position 6,881,372 of record JARHVA010000148.1, read on the forward strand.
TGGTGCCCAAATCTTATAATAGTGACAATGAAGAAGAGGTTGTGTTTGAAGATGCCCATTGGGCATATGACAAGTACAGGTTGCACTAAGTTATAACTAAGCCAAAGGCCTTCCCCTATGTTGACTTGTTAGTCAAATTATCACTCATAGCTAAGTGAGTGTATGATAGTATCCATGACATAGTCTACTTTTTTCATTCTTGACATCAGATCACATACATATCTGGAGGCACATTCAAAGCTTATTATAACCTCTAAAAGTATATGGTTGCCTATGATTTAGCTAAAAATTTATGATGTCCTAAAGGATTGGGTAGATAACCCTAATGCTAAATGGGTCAATAATATGGATGTGAATGCATACAATATTCACACCTTCATTAAGTAAATATATGTAGAGATGATACTACTTGACTAATTATTTAGGAAAAGTAATTACTTATGCATCAACCTTTTATATATTCCCCTGCTCCACATAATCCTCTATGGTAAACAAGAACATGATGTTAGAGGAGTGATCAATTCCAATACAATCAAGGAAATGGGATATTCCTAGGGAAGAAGTGACATATACATGATGAGCTACTTGGTAGACATAATCTACACATCACTCACATTCAAACCTTATAACTTTCCATCATGGGTTTTAGAGGTGTGGTGGTCTATGTAGTTTTTTTACAATTTATATGGCCACCATTATCATAACCACATCTGAGAGATATGTGATTCCTTCTACCCAGTAGTCTACATGGCCATCAATAAGGCACCCTACATCAACTATCAAAGGATATTAGGGACTCTCTTGCTCCCATTAGAGACTATTGGTACTATAAAAAGGATATAATCATCAAGTGGTAGGCATTCTCAAGGCTCCCCTCTATCTACCTTATCAGTTCCTAAATCACTTAGTTGAGTAAGAGATCACATATTAGTTGGTAGAGGGCATATTTGGGCATTACATCAGTTGCTAATAAAAGTCTTTACCGTCACTCCTGATCACCATTAGGAACCACATATGCATAACCTTCCCCCTTTATAGAATTTGGTGAAAAGAGGGAAATCCTTTGCCCTAGGTAGGGATGAACACTATGAGTGGGATTTATGTGATGTCATCAAGGCCCATATATAAAAATACTAGGCCTTAATCAATATTAATTATAACCACTAGGCTCATGATGAGATCAGTTCTATCTAAACCTAGATAATGATTAGGTGGTGTTTTCCTAGATCAAATGAAATAAGAATAAATGAAATTATGTTGATCTTAGGCCATCTATCTAGTCTAGCCTTGCCTCTTCCATGTCAACTCAACCTAGATAATATTTTCATGTAACTCTCCCCTAGATTTTGAGGATAATTATAAAAGTATTCCTGACACCTTCTTCTCCCTGAATTCTTCCTCCTCAAGATCCTTCCTCTTAATCCTTAGGTCTACCTCCAATACCTCTTATAGATCATTTAAATCAGCCTTAGGTAGTTTAGGCCTAAGCATCCCAGCCTCAAATATCTCAAATCCAAGTAGATTGACCTCAAGTTTCACATGTACATAGGCTCAACATCAATAATAGCTTGGAGATAAGTTTAGGGTGGGACCAACAATCAACACCCATGTAGTCCCCCTTCCCTACTACCTCTAATCTCTATTAGTATCTCACCACACCACTTATCTTCCCAAATCCTAGTAATCTACTCAGATGGTGCCTACTCTTTTTCCCATTCCACCCCTTCCATAATCACCCAAGTGTCATTGGCTTTGGATATACATAGTATTTTCACCTACCAGTTCCCATTTACATCATCCATTCCATAATTGAGGATCTCTATGGTGCCCTTTATACTCATTTCATAGGTCCAAATACCTAAATGTGGTCCATCCCAAATAAGTTTAGTTGTAAATCTAGTAATAAGTGTACTAGAGTGCACAACTCAAACAACCTTGGCAATTCCAGTGACACCTTCAATTTCCCAATAGGTTTCTTTGTCAGTACCCACATCCTTTGCTACCCTTTATCCCTCCATTAAATTACATAAAGTTGATCTAAATAAGAGGCCTAGAAAGAAGCAAAATGTAATTCATCCTTGGCCTTGTATTCAGGTCCTAATGGTTACCACTAATCCTCCTGCACCACCTCTTATAGCTCCATGCATCATTCTTAGGCCTCCCTTTTCCATCATCTCAAGTGCCTAGTGATTTGGATTTAACCAACTAATTTCCTCCTTTTTAAATTCCCCTCTCTTAGTGTTGGCCATTTTGGTCCACATATCAAGCTTAGCTTAAAGTTGGAGAGAGAAGCCTAGCAGGGTCCCAATTGATGGGTAGATCAAATGTCTTATAAGCAGGCTCAGCATTTCAAAGTGAAGGGTTTGAATGAGTTTTCTAGGTGTCTAATAAGTTTTAATAATGAATATAGAAGATCCTATAGGCTTAAAATCCTAGTTTACACTTGGGAAACATTTCAAATTTTATTTGGTTAAGTGTTAGAATTCCTTCAGGAAAATTATCCTGAAGGCAAAAGACTAAGTACATTTTTTTCTTTTAGGAAAAATGTCAATCAAAAGTATAAAAAGAGGAATTATTCTAGACAAAATGTCTGAGATAATCTTTCTAACAACACATTTTAGCTAGAAAAATATCTAAAGTAAAAGGTCCTTGTCAAAAGCCTAAAGATATTTCCAATAGGAAAAATGTCTGTAGCAATATATTCAATGCAAAACTCTAATGGAATTAAATGGATTCAAAGAAATTGTTTGTCCAAGCCTTCAAAATTGATCTAAGTAGGATCTTGTAGTGTTCATAAGCTTGTATGGACATGGACCAAATTGACAAAATATTAGAAACTCATTAGGACCTTGAAATATTGAATCAAATGACTTAGACAAGTTTAAGGACCAAACCGTCATGAGGACATCATGACCAAACTAGTTCACTTATGCATTTTATAAATGTACTTTAAGAATCCTCATGAGCCAAAATATTTTAGTGCCATGTATTTTTTCATGCCAAAATCATATTTTTAAGTTTCATATCTCAATGATTCTTCTGTCTCAATATCTAAGCCTTCAAAGTTCAGTGTATCGAGTTTAAGGGGCCAGACCATCCTACACATCACATGGAAACACACTGGTCAGCTTGTTTATGCATTTTATAAATGAGCTTAGGAAGCCTTATGATACCAAATAATCATGCCTAATCAAATTTATTCATGACTATAACATGCTCTACAAGTTTCATGCTTTGGCAAGTTTCTTGGCTCAAGTTATGAGTGTTCAAAGTTAGACCTACAACATATGATGTTCTCGATAACATCAAGTTTGAGCTCTATAAAGTAGCCTTTTAGGTTCAAATAATTAGTGATAGGTGTGTAGACATCATGAAAAATCACATAGCTTAGTTTACTTGAACACTTTGTAAACACACTTAGAAAGCTCCTAAAACTAGCGAAATAAGTGGGCACAATCCTTTTAGTATCAAGAGCATCTCCTACAAATTTGGTACCTCTATGACCTTTTTGCTTCTAGATCCTAGCTTTCAAAGTTGGTCAAATATTAGGATACATTTGCACAGATGTGAACTTTGAGCTATGGCAAAAAATATTAGGAGACATTTGTTCAGATGTCAACTTTGAGCTATGGTAAAAAATATTAGGGCCTTAAAATTGACAGTAGCACAGATGTCCAATGATGGTCATACAAATATCAAATTTAGACCATGGTAAATAGCCATTTGTTTTTAAATGAAAGTAGATCCAATAGTTGGCATTCATTCATACCATGGTAGATTGATGGTGTGAGATGAGTCAAAATCTTATGGAGCTTGAGAGGCCACCATGTGACATAAGTTCATAATGCAGTAGATTGATAATAGGATCTTGAGATCAATGCATGATTGATAAGTGGCATGAGCATGTTTAAGATTGATGGAGCATGTTTAATCATGAAAATCAAGATCAATAGAGTGATCAAGGTCAAAGATTCAAGTTCTGATAGTAAGGATCTATGAGGCTAATGGGAGTAAAGATATCTAGGAGTATTTTTATTGGTTTGAGTCAATATTCGATAGACAAATTCAAAGCTAAGGACTAGTTTTTTATAGAAGAAAATAGGTATTGAAAGGTCATCCCATCACCATTAGATCTTAGATAAATGCCATCTAAGTGACACGTTGATGTAGTCAGGTTAATGGACATAAAGGGATTGCCATCAAAGCTTAATATAGACCTCTAGCTTGAGGGTTTATGTCATGTAGGGTTCATTCTATGATTATGTTCACCATTTTTAAAAGAAATATCCATGCATATGGTGAACACTCAATTCCTACAAAGATAGAATGGGTCTATTTGGATCTAATTGCTATGTACATAGGGATTTGATACATTAATGTATATGGGTTGATGGAGATATTGACATGTGGTACATGTTAGCATCCCCATCAACCCATATAAATTAAAATATCATATCCCTAGGTACATAGCATACCTGGACTTAGAAACCTCAATGACACTCCAAAATGATGCCTACTCAAATGGTGATCTCCAATGGATATGGTAAGGACTATTAAAAAAACTCAAGTATCTCTACTCATCTAATGGCCATGAAACTTTTTTAGAAGGTTCTCCAACTCATAATGACCTTGTATATAAAATTTGAGGTCTTGAAACCACCTATAGCTCCTAAATTGTTCAATTTTCTCTCAAAATTGATCCCTGTGTAAGGATTATCTACATATTTGAACTTGAAAATGCTCTTTTGAAATGATAATGACCCATTTAAAATCCATTTTTTACATTTTTGAACAAAATTAGTGCTTTTTAGGCCACAATTCTTTGGTTTGACCAACTTTAAAAGGCTATGACCAGTTTTAGGAAAGTTTTGTATGATAGGATTAGTAATCTGGCCTTGATAGGTCAAATTACTAATAGTTACCACACCACTTTGACCACCCCATAGACCTAGTATCACAAATTTTCACAACTAGAATTAGCATTACCCCCATTTGACTCCTTTGACCTAATTAGATTAAAATATCTGCTTAACAAAGAAAAACCTAAAGACTATCCCTTTGTATTATTCAGAAGCATATTTTCAATTACAACTACAATGTGGCCTTAGTCATCCCAATACCTAATCTAAGCTATTACTCCAACTAGCACTAGGCTCAATAATGAAGGAGATTATAGACCTGTGTGGGATAATTTCTATGACTATAACTAAATTAACATTATGGTCCCCCTCTAGAAATATTTGGACTTAAAAGTCTGATTACATCTAGAGACATAAAAATATGTAAAATGAGCCCATATCACCCCTGTAAGGCCCAATTACGATAGAGATGATTGGATCAAGCCTTGCCAGGCCAAATTGAGACATGTAAGTCCAAAAAAAACTAGAATGAGGCAAGTGAGAACCTGATGACTTAAATGGATAAAAAAATATGATATTGACAATGGATAATGAATATTGTCATCAAGGATACCTAATCAGAGAACAAGATGATAGTTTTAGATAGATATGATAAGATTTTCTAAGTGAAATAAGTGTGGTTAGGAGTCATTTTTGGGTGAAGTACAAAATACAAAACTTACCTATATAAACATGGTAAATAGGATGGAGATATTTCCATAGGATGAAAAGGAAGATGTTGACCCCTAAATTTTGTATAAGTATTGTGCCATTTTTGGCACATGGCACAGAGGTACCATTGTCCATTTTGACATAAGTACTGACATGATGTGAGAGAACCATGGCACAAGAAGACCATGGCATGCAAGAGTATTATGGCATGGAACTTGCCAAGTGCGAATGATAATGGCATAGGAGACCTAGTGTGAGAGGACCTAGTCAAGGAAGAATGTGTTATGAGGGACTTAGGAATAGAGGACTTGGAACAAGAAGTGGAATACTAGGGGATTTTGAGGGAAGTTTTAGTAATTTGACCTATCAAGGTCAAATTACTACCCCTATCATTCAACACTTTCCTAAATCTTGCCAATATCCTTTTGCGACAAGTCAAACTAATTAATTATGGCCTAAAATCACTAATTTTGCTATAAAAACATCAAAAAAATATTTTAAATGGGTTATTTTCATTTCAAAAGAGCATTTTCAAGTTCAAATATGTAGATAGTCCATGCATAAGGGATCAATTTTAAAGGGAAATGAGGATTTTAAGAGCTACAAGTGGTTTCAGGACCTTAAATTTTGTATGCAAGGTCATCATGACTTGATGAACCATTTTAAAAAGTTTCACATCCATTAGATGAGTGTAAATACTCATTTTTTAATAGGCCTCAGCATGTCCATTGGAGATCACCATTAGAGCAGGCATCATTCTGGAGTGCCATAGAGGTTTCTAAGTCTAGGTAAAAGTTTTAAAATTATAGATGATGTTACATCATGATAACACCTTTAAATAGCTCCAAAACTCTAAATTTTAAACAAACCATGCTCATACAAACTTTTACAAGTAAATAGGTATAAAGGCTAAAAAGAGGTTTTTTGACTTTTCAAGAAAAATATGATTTTAGAGTGTTTTGATAGCATGGTACATACTCCATGATGATTTTTTTATGAATTTAGAATTAGGTGAAGAGTTATTTTTATTTTGATGATTTTTTCATTTTTTACAATTCTAGACACCCTTCCAAGCCTCCTATTCAGATGCTCATATCTTTCACCACGTGTGGATTTTGACCAAATTATCTTAGTATATTTTGGGGACCCATATTTAATTAGAATTAATAAAAAATTGATACCAGTTTAGGGCTATGATTTATTAAAAGTCATTAAGAGTGTAAGTAACTCAGAATGTAGTCAAAACCCCACAGGCATATTTCTCCACATGATAACTTTTCATATGTTTTACATGGTAACCAAATATTTTAAATTGTGTTTTGGGGGTTAGTTTGATACATATAAATGGAAATATTTTAATATTTGGAGGTATGTACTTCATGAACCATCATTTTGAAGATTTAGCTTCAAAGCCCTCCTAAATCCTTAAAAAACTAATTTTGTAAAAAGTTGATTTTATTGATATTAAATCATCTTGGATCAACATAAAAACTTTAAAATATCAAGTCAATTCATATATTATTTTATAAATGTCAATTTTATGCATGGAGATGTATGGATGAGGGTAGAAATCATATTTTTTATTGAAAAAACATGTAAAATGAAGTGCATGTCACTTCAATGAAATATAATTAATAGAGATGAAGTCATAATAATTCTTATTCATTCCTTAAATTTTAATTTTATCATAAACCATCTCATAAGTGTCCCAACCAAATCGATCATAATGGCCAGTCTATAGGAAAATAGAGAAAAATAGGCCTAGTCAACCCTGTTGACTGATTGGTGAGTGTTTTATCATCAAAATCACATATATTGTGATTATAAAAGTTTTTCTAAGTCTATTTAATTATTTTTTCATGTTTCATGTCATATTTTTGTATGTTTAATGGATTCTAAATGCAAGAAGATAGGCTATCAAGCCTAATTGGCCTAATAGGCTTAATTGGTCAATCAAATAACGAAAGAATGGCATTGAAAATCTATCAAATGAATTAATTTTAGATTTAACACATGACATATCTATTTTTTAAGTGGATATATCATTATAAATTCAATCCAAAAGTTTTAATTCATGAAATTTGAGCTCAAGTTGAGTTAACTAGTCCTTAAGTGTCAAATCTCTTTGATTGACTAGTTTGACTAGTTTTATGCAACTCTCATGCTTTTCATGCAAGATAAGGACATCCAAGAACTTAAAATCACTTTTAATATGGATTTATTTTCCAATTTAATTCATTATTATCATTCAATGAAGGTTTAAAAGCCAACATGGGCCCACCACTTCTCAATTCTATACTAAAAATGAAGAACATGTAATTTTTGAAAACTTGGAAGATTTTAAAGCCTTTAATTAATATTGTAAAAGGATTTTAGTCTTGATTTTTAACTTAAATAATACTAATCCTTATCTTTTCCATTCCAATTTGGTTTATGTTAAGATTTTAGACATATTTATTGACATTTTAAGCAATTTTTTACATAATTCTTGAAGCAGAGAAGAAATTGTAATTGAAACCATTTATCAAATAGAGAAGATTTTTTGCATATGTTTTTTTTATTAGAATAGAGTGTAATTTTAATATGTACTATAATAAAAGTGGTATCTAATTTCCTTTTTTTTAGGTCCTTTCCACATCTACTATGAAAATTTCATCCTCTACAAGGCATTTGAAGAGCTAAGATTTGAATTTGTTTTATAAACTTCTTTTAGGCCTTCTTTTGAAACACTGATGTTCAAGATTGAATGCAAAGTTTTATTTAAAATTCATATGTGTATCTCACTCAATATTAGAAAGATTTCATAGAATACCAATCATTAAATTTCATCACCCGATAGATAGGATTTTCTATTTCAATTTTTTTCTCCCTTTTCATCCCAAAAAATCAAAATAATTTAGTTTTTAAAGATAAATCTTAAGGGAACTAGCCCTCTCTGGAGGTTCTTCTTAATACAGAGTCATCACACTCTAATAATTTCTAATTATATCAACTATAAATAATGTGTGCCTTGCACATCTTCAAATAGGGTGCTCTCCAAAGTGATAACAGTTTCTAGCACACCTAGTGAGACCACCATTCTACACACTAGCTTTTAAAGGAATTCAAAAAATTAACTCCACTTTTAGCTATTCAAAATTGGTTATGAACATCAAGTATCATTTTCATATTAATTAATTTCATTATTTTTCTTACTAATTATCTCTAATGGATTATTTTAGTATGGATCCATATAATCTTTACTATGATCAGTATAACCTATCTTATCATCAGCCATCTTACTCATCTAGCCAACATAGTCATGGCCACTTTATAGCTACCCAATCCATACCAGCATGTAAAAAAACTTTAGTGATCCTTTAAAATCATGTACTAGGATTTTAATCATAGATATATTATGTCCAAGATACCCCTACTCACCTAATCCATTATGTGAGAGATTCTTTGCAACAAATAAAAGAGCAATGGACACCTATTGAGAGAGCCAATTAGAACCATCTCACTAGTGAGATGATGGATGTAGGTGGTTATGTTCAAAGTATTGAGGACAAATTAAATGGCCTTAAGGAAAAATAGGGCCAACCTCACTCTCCTTTTATGCCATCCATTCCTTTTGAAGAGACCATTCCAAGAGCCCCTTTGAGTTTGCCAAATTCTTCATATGTTTCTCAGACCTTCCCTTCTTGGAGTTCTATCTAAGAGAATTGTCAAAAAAAGAATGAAATTGTTATGGCATAGCCTACTATTGAGATCACTGACCACTTTAAAGAGAATATATTCTAGGATAATATTGATAAGTAGATCAGAGAGTTGGAGCTAAAGACAAGGAAAGAGGAGGAGAACTAGAATCAAAAGGTCAAAAAAAAGCCTTTATCTTTCCCATCTTAGAAACATATCATGGAGTTAATCAAGAAACAGGAACAATCAAGCATCACTCAAGATGTTGAATTTAGGAAAGAGATCATTCAGCCTTCATCCCTTCCTCCTCAGAATACTTAATCCTTTCCTTCATGGAAAGCCATTTAAGAAAAAGTGCAAAGAGATGAGGTGAAGGTGATCCAAGAAGAGTAATATCATGAGCAAAATAAGGTATCTATGGTTACTTCTATAGATATTTCACATCTTATTAAATACTTCCAAGGGTCTACCATGCCACTCTTAGAGTAAGAACCTCTTATTTGTGAGGTAAGTGAAGAAAATGTAGCTAAAGAGATAGAGAATGATGATAATTCCAGTGATCAAGAAGAGGAAATCATAGTTGGGACACCACTTCGCTAGGACAAAAATGATTTAGTTTTCCATGATGAACAAGAAGATTACTTGCAAGAGAATTCTAAATATTTTACATCAGTTTAGATAGATGAATTACAAACAAAAATTTATTTAAAATGCAGCCATGAAGACAACACACATAGAGCCTTTGCTGAGATGGAGAATATTCTTGATAAAGTTGAGACAAGTGTAGTAGATCAATAAATTTCATTTGACTTCATCCAAAAGGTAGAAATATGTGATCAACATATTTCAAATGGTAATAATACTAATGAATTTTATGTCTTTTCCATTGATCATGATGAAGAATCCTTCTGGTATGACTTGGAGAGTTGTGTAAGATTTGATGGTCTATATCTACCCCAAGTGGAGATTGATGAATGTCTTGTAAATAGTATTGTTGCAGCTATTCATCAGGAAGAAATTAAAGTCATATTAAAGCCATGTTTGGATGCTTATCAAGGATCTAAAGACATTGACAAGTACCACTTCAAATGGAGTCAAATGAAGACATCAATCTAGGTATACTAGCTGAATTTATAATACAATTAATGAATGAGAATGTGTCAAATCATGATCGGCCTATGAATGAGGTACAGATAACACTTTTGATGCAACAAAGGAATATATGAGAGGAAGATGATTGGATCCTAGATCCATATCTTTGATCCATGCACCTAAGAATGGAATTTGAAGGCTTAGATGCATCATCCAAAACACATGAACATATAAGTGCTCCCATTTGTAGAAGAGGGCTATTAAAAGGAAGCAATCATGTTTCAAAGTTCCATGGTGCATCAAATAACTTTTCATTTGATTTAAGAGGACCAGCAACGTGGAGGTTATTTTATACATAATAGAATACCTTATGTTTCATTTCTATAAGTGCATATCCACACATAATTTTAGTGTTGTTTTTCCCTTTCCAAGTTGTTGTCCATTCCTCTAAGTGCACATGTGCACGTGCTTGTTTTTGTTTGTGTGAATTGTCTTGTTTGTGTCTTTGTCTACAAAAAAATCTTCCTATTTCAGTGTATATCCAAGTTTTTCATAGCCAAATTTTTTAAGTTTTTTGAATAGAAGTCGTTTAACCATTGAAAGTAACCAAAATTATTATTAATTTGACTTGTCAAGGTCAAATTACTACCCCTATCATTTGAAAGTTTCCTAAGTCTCATCAATATCCCCTTGCAATATGTCAAACTAATCAATTATGGATTAAAATCTCTAATGTTGGTAAAAAATCATCAAAAATGGATTATAATTGGGCTATTTAATTTTAAAATAGCATTTTCAAGTTCAAATATGCAGACAGTCTATGCATAGGGGGTCAATTTTAAAGGACATTAAGGATTCTGAGAGCTATAGGTGGTTTCAAGACCTCAAACTTTGTAAATAGGATCATCATGACTTGAGAAAAAATTTTAAGAAGTTTCATGGTCATTGGATGAGTATAGATACTCTCTATTTTGTAACATTCCTTAGCATGTCCATTAGAGATCACCATTGGAAAAGGCATCATTTTGGAGTGCCAAAGAGGTTTATAAGTCCAAGTAAAAGTTTTAAAAGCATGATATGATGTTTTTATATCATAATAAGACCTTTAAATAATGTCACAACTCTAAAAAAAATTTAAACCATGCTCATACAGGGTTTTGCAAGTAAACAAGCATAAAGGTCAAAAAGGGGTTTTTTGAATTTTTAAGAAAAAAGTGTTGTTAGAGTGTTTTTATAGCATGGTACAGACCCCATGATGATTTTTTTAGTAATTTGGAAGTAGGTGAAGAGTTATTTTTATTTTTATGATTTTTTTATTTTTTACAATTCTAGACACCCTTCCAAGCCTCCTGTTCAGATCCTCATATCTTTCACCGCATGTTGATTTTGGATGAATTATATTAGTATGTTTTGAGTATCCATATTTAATTATAATTAATGAAAAAATGAGACTATTTTAGGGGCTGTCATTTATGAACAATCATTAAGAGTGTAGGCAGCTCAGAATGCAGTCAAAACCCCATAGGCAGATTTCTCCACATGATAAATTTTTGTATATTTTGTATGGTAACCCAATATTTTCATTGATTTTATAGATGTTATTTTCATACACATAAATATAAATATTTTTTATATTTTAAGGTTTGTACTTCATGAGCCGTCATTTTGAAGATTTGGCTTCAAAGCCCTCTTAAACCCTCAAGAAACTCGTTTTGCAAAATATTGATTTTATTTCTATAAAATAATTTTGGATAAACCTCAAAAAAATTAAAATTTCAATTACACTCAAAGATGATTCCATAAATGTCAATTTTATGCATGGAGATGTACAGATGAGAGCAGAAATCATGTTTTTTTATTGAAAAAAGCATGTATAATGAAGTGCATGACACTTCAATAAAATATAATCAATGGATATAAAATACTAAGAATTTTTATTCATCATCAAATTTTCATTTTATCATAAATCATCCCATAATTATCCCAACCAGCTTGATCAAAATGGCCAGTCTGTAGGAAAATAGAGAAAAATAGGCTTAGTCAACCTTGTTGACTGAATCACAAGTGTTTTCTCATCAAAATCATGTATCTTGTGATGAAATAAGTTTTTAAAGATATATTTAATTATTATTTCAAGTTTCATGGCATCTTTTTTTAGGTTTAATGGAGTCCAAATGTAAAAAGATAGGCTATTAGGCCTAATTGGCCAAATAGGCTTAATTAGTCAATCAAGCAAGTAAAGAATGGCATTGAAAATCTATCAAATTAATTAATTTTAGAGTTACCATATGTCATATATATTTTTTAAGTGGATATATCATTCTCAATTTAAACCATAAGTTTCAATTCATACAAGTTAAACTCAAGTTGAGTTAACTAGTCCTTAAGGGTCAAATCTCTTCAGTTGACTAGTTTGACTAGTTTCATGCATCTCTCATGATTTTCATGCAAGATAAGGACATTAAATAACTTTAAAACGCTTTTAATATGGATTTATCTTCTAATTTATGGAATGATCCTCATGTAATTAAGGTTGAGAAGTCAAAATGGGCCCACCACTTCTCAATTTTATGCCAAAAATGAAGAACATGCAATTTTTAAAGACTTGGAAGATTTTAAAGCCTTTAATTAATATTATAAAAGTATTTTAATCTTAATTTAACTCAAAAAATACTAATCCTTCTCTTTTAGACACCAATTTTATTTAGGTTAAGCCTTTAGACATATTTATTGGCTTTTTTAAGCCTTTTTCATTATTTTTGAAGCAGAGAAGAAATTGTAATTGACAGCATTTATCAAATAAAGAAGATTTTTTGCATATGTTTTTTGGATCAGAATAGAGTTTAATTTAACTATGTACCATCATAAAAGTGTCATATAATTTCCCTTTTTATAGGTCCTTTCCACACCTACTATGAAAATCTCATCCTCTATAGGCCATTTGAAGAGCTAAGATTTAAATTTGCTTTGCAAACTTCTTTCAGGCCTTCTTTTGAAACACTGATATTCAAGATTAAATGTAGAGTTTTTTTTAGATTCATATGTGTACCTTAATCATTTTTTGAAATCTTCCATATAATTCTAATCATTCAGGTGCATCACCTAATTAGATAAGATTTTCTATTTCAGTTTCCTTCTCCCTTTTCATCCCAAAAAATCAAAATAACTTACTTTTTAAAGATAAATCTTAAGGGAACCAGCCCTCTTTAGAGGTTCTTCTCAATACAAAGTCACCCACACTCTGATAATTTCAAATTGTATCATCTAAAAATAAGGTATGCCTTACACATCTTCAAATAGGGTGCTCTTTAGAGTGATAACAGGAAGTAGAGCATGAGGAATGTGGGAGTATTTAGAAGAGTAAATCGAGTATGAAACTTGAACCCCATTGATCAGAGGTTACATACTAACCTACAAGGAATTTAATACTTGGCTAATAGAACATAACATAGAGCAAGCATATAGGGGCATAGATCCCTAATTTTATAAGAACAATCAGTTGTAAGAGCCACAACTCTCATCTTGTTGGGAGTCCATATGCCATTTGTCCATGATAGTTAGAATCTTGACACTTGGTCACGGCAAAACAAGTATAAAAACCCTTATTGTAATCACTTGTGCATGTGGACCTTTGGAGAATAGATACAATATTTTGTCTTGTAATCTATTAAGCAATCAATAAATAGTTAGTATATTCCATACCATGTGATGATTCATGAACATTCTAAGTGTTGAATAATGAATATGTTTTATTTCTAAGTCATGGGTATCTTTTCCTTTTATTGATACTATTAAATAGTAATGGTGATCCTAGTTATAGTAGTAGCTAAGTCTGGGAAAATAAGGATAATAGTGGTATATTTATGGTATTGAATAACTTAATATTTATGTTAAAAGAGATGAAAAAATATATAAATTTATGCTTCAAAGCCTTCAAAACTAATCTTTTGCTATGCACTTTAGGTGAGCACACAAGACTTACCTCTCATGTGATTGGGCAAACATGCTAGCCTATTAGGGAGAAGCTTCAACATTATACTATAACTAACTAAATGAACACAACATTTTGGTTCCATTATCAGGACTCAAAGTAATTACAACATAATCATGGGAAATGTTTGAGCACATTACATTAGATAATATTGAATAATGGGTTACCAGTGTTGAAGACAAATTTGTAGTTCTATATCTTGAACCAAGAATTTTTGCACGATAGTGGGTAGAGTAGAATCTCTATAGCTCTTTTTATGAGACTTTATTTTTTGAGGTCCCAATTCTCTTACATGCTTGGATCTTAGTGTATGCTCGAGGATGATCTCAACATCTTGGATGAAGGCAATCATGGACACTTGAACAATAGAGGAGTTTAGCATGACTTGGAGTTCCCTAGATGTGAGCAGTTAACTATTGGTGGAGAGATGTTCAAAATAGATACATTTTGGAGTACATAATGACCACCTATTCATGTCTTGAGGAGGTAAAGTTCTATTTTTTACAAAATCCAAGGGAACACTACCTCTAGTTGTTTACTTTTGAAGTTAAGAAGTTAATTTCTAACCTTGGATTGGAAACTCTACCCATGGAAGGCTAAAAATATCTTGTACATGAGCCACATAGTTGGAAGGGGAGATTAATGGTTGATTGAGGATTATGGGTTCAACATGGTAACAAGCTAGTGAGCATTATAAAAACAAAATTATGAAGAAGCTCGATAGAGGATCATGGGAGCTAGTGGCATGGGGAGAGATCAAGAAAACTCAAGGAGTGTTTTGAAGAGCTACAAGGAGGTGTGCATGAGGAAATCATCACTTTTGAGCCACATACTTTACCACTTTTATCGTTTGAAGGAGAAATGAGATAGACTACAGGAGATGAAGAACCAAGTATGAGTCAACTAGGCTCCCCCACCATAGTGCATTATCATGCCTTTGAGTTGAATAGAATACATATATAGAATTGGGATACAAGTAGTACAAAGGCAAAAATTGAATGGGTAAGGGAGAATGAAATTAGGCCATTAGGTGATAATCTAAAATCTACATCTTTCCCTCTTGTAATTCTATGGCACAGCTTGGGATGCCTGGTATATCCAGCCCTCAAAGCTAGAATATAATCCTAAACCTAGGAAATCAACCTCTACCACACCTATTACCATGGGCACTACTACTGGAAGCACTGGAGGAAGATTGGGAGGAAACATACCCCCTCTTGGAACTAGAGCTAGATCTTCCCAACAACCACCCACTCAACCACAACCCACTATGATATATTATGAGATGACATTGCATTTACCTAAATACCATTAGATAGAGAATGTATCTAAGCATGTTCATAAGTGTGAATTAATTTAGGGAGATCATGGCATCATGTCTTCTGAATGAAAGGTAATGTAGTTTGCAACCACACTTTTAGAGTGTGTACACAAATCATATCATAAATTTGACCCTCAATAAGTAGTGGTTGACTATGACTGAGAGGATGAGGATGAGGTGATGGTTGGTTTCCACTAAGAACCTATTACAAATGTGGTTCACTAAACCACTATCAAATATATTACCTAGATTACCCAACCTATGTTTTTTAGAAAAATGATTATCGACTAAAAGAGTGCCTTGATATATATGTAGCCATCACAAAGGACTAAATGAAGAATGTGTTGTCATGATTTTCATGAAAAACCATAATGGCATGCATGAAAAACCATCCCCATAGTGTAGTAAGCAAATATCACCACTCTAAGTGGAGGTCAAACTCAATCCATAGCCAACCTGATCAAGAAGGTACATCAGGAAGAACCATGGGTAAGGATGTACCCTGATGCATAATAGTAAAAAGATGTCCTTTAGGATATAATGGCACTTTTACAAGAGCTCCAAGGTAAGATTCAATACCTGAAGGATAAGAATGTCACATAGAATGTCGTAGTGCAAAAATAAGTTGAACTTTCTGTGGTGTGAGATAATTTTTAGGAACTATGCAAATGTATGTTTGATGAAGACATCATTCCCTAGCTTAATTCTTGGCTTAAAGGTCAAGCCCAACTACCAAAAAAAATCCACCCTCACCTTAGTTAGAAAAGTGAAGATCATTATTTAAATCCTACCTGATGTCAAGAAATTCCTATTTCTTCTTCATCAAAAGATGGAGAGATATTAGTTAATATAGCTATCAACAGATGGGTAATATGGGATATTCTAGTAGGTACTATCATGGAAATGAATGTTCTCACTAAAGATGCTTAGCAAAAACTGTCTAGTCCAGACCTATAGCCCTCTCCTCATGTCCTATTCATGGTGAATAAGACTCTAGTGCATCCTATTGGAGTGTTCAAAAATTATACCATTGACATACTTGGGGTTTCCTTCAAAGTAGATTTTGAGGTTTTGGAGTTGGTAGAAGATTATGACTATCTAGCCTTATTAGGAAGGCTTTGGTGCTATGATAATCATGTAGATTTGAGCTTTAAAAACCAATACATTAGCTTTTAGAATACCGATTAGCATGTGGTAATACCCTTAGACCAAATACAGGGACCACCTTATATCGATTCAGTGAACACTGATGAAGACATTAACAATTTGTATAATGTGACTACTCAAAATGATGAAAAACATGATCTAATACCAGATGGTATTCTCTAATGGATGGGAAACTAGTCTGTCTTGGATACTATAAGTAATGCTTGCAACTTTGGGCCCATGGTGACTATAATCTCACTAGAATATTGTGTAACACTGTAAACAGAGGAGAAAGCATCCTATGCTAGCTCCCTAAATGTCATAAGTTTATGCACCTCATGGGTTTATCAATAAGAGGGTCACTAAAGGGACCACTACTAGAGAGACTAGATAAATCTCCATGGTTCCAAGGACAAATGGAGTTATGTGACTTTGTCTAGCAACTCTAAGAGTTCTATGATACTAAAAATGATTAGATGAGGTCTTTAGATCACATTTTTTATGGTACCATTGCTAGATGGTGGCATACTCATAAAGAGTACCTTTTGTATTAGTATCAAGTGTGAGCTAATATAGATCATAGATTTAACCATGATAATAAAATCAGAGGCACACTTAGTTATAGTGGCATGAAAGCCCCTGAACCTCATATTGAAGCTTGGGAGATAATATGGCACATGGGTGCTAGGTTCTCATAGCTATTAAAGAAAACATGACATCGACACTTTCTTACTTTTCACCAAATATGGACTTGCACCTCACCCTTCAAGCTATACATAAAGTAATCATTAGAGATCCAAGTCCTCTCAAAGATTGACTGCACCAAATGCATCAAGAACCTAAATAACCCTTATATTTATTTAGTAATCCTCCCATATAATCAATGCTTAGACCATCAAGAATCCCTAGTGAAGAATGTTATGAAGAGACCCACTTGGGAAAGCAAAAACTCATCTTTCAAGTAGATGAAGATGAAGGGTCCACTTCACTTGACCCCTTGAATAACCATCTAGTTATCCCTACAAGTACTAGTTCATGAACTATTTAAGACACTAGTTCTCCAATGGGAAACCCTTATCATGGTCCCATTAAAACTATTCAATGTAACATTAGCATGGATCAAGAGCCTAAGATGGCTACAATTGGAAATTATTGGATTAAGATATAAATCTCATATATTTTTGAGTTGCTAAAAGAGTATCAAGATGTATTCCTAATAAATTATAGAAAAATGAAAGGAGTTCACCCTTATCTAGGGAAGATGCACATAAATTTGATTGTCAATGCTCACCTGATGAAGAAACGTCCATACAAGATGAATCCTAACCTCTAGGTGTGTGTAAATGAGGAGATTAATAACATGATCTATACTAGAGTAATTACTCCCATTGATGAATCTAATTGGGTGAGTCCCATGATAATTAGTATCAAAAATGACAAGCATATCTAGATCTATGTGGATTACCATGTTTTAAATGCATCTTGTTTGATAGATCTTTTTCTAACACCTTTCATAGAAGAAATCCTAGAAGGTGTTTTTAGTTGTGAGATATACTCTTTTACCGATGGGTTATCAAGGTACCACCAAGTCCAGATAGCTAAGGAAGACTGATCCAAGACTACTTTTGCCATTGAATGGGGATATTTTGCCTATACCATCATGCCTTTTGGGTTGAAAAATGCCCTGGTGGTATTCTCATAGATAGCAGTTGAGGCATTCAAATATTTTATCCATAAGTTTCTCTAAGTCTACTTAGATGACTAGATGGTGTATGGGTTGGTCAAGAACCACTATGCCAATCTAAGACTCATGTTTGAGCACTATTGAGTTTTACAAATTTCCCTAAATTTGAAGAAGTTCCTATTTACAACACTTTGTGGTGTACTCTTTGGGCATATCATTTGTAAGGAGAGACTCCTGGTGGATCCAACCAAGGTCTCTATCATTCTCCTTTTTCTAGCACCTAAAACTCAATTTTTATTCACCTTCCTAAGACACATGGGCTACTACAAAAAATTTATTCAGGGTTATGCCAAGATCACCACACCCCTAGAAGAGCTTCTAAAGCATAATGAATATTTTATATGGACTAATTCTTATAATGGAGCCTTTGAAACATTCAAAGAAAGGTTAGTTATATCTCTTATCTTATAATTTCCTGATTGGACAAAGCCTTTTCATGTCCATGTTGATGCATTTGGGATGGCATTTGACATGATACTTGTACAACCAGTTGATGGAAACTTAAATCACCTAATTTACTTTTCTAGTAAGAAGATGACATCAATAGAATGCAACTATATCACCATCAAGCATGAAGCTTTGTCTATGGTTTATGCTTTACAAAAGTTTAGGTAGTACCTTTTGGCCACTCCATTTATATTCCATACAACCCATGAGGGCGTGAGTTATCTTATCAACAAGCCATTACTACATGGAATAATTTGTCACTATATTTTACACTTATAAGAATTCTAATTTTTTTTAATAGTAAATCCTGGGAAAACCAACTATGGACTAAATATTATATCTCAAATTGACAATAGAGAACCCCCACATGCCATAGAAGATGATCTTCCTAATGTATAAATTTTTTGAGTTGCTTGGGTACCTGAAGAGATAGAGGATGTTGTGGTATTCCTCAACATTAGTTGCATACTTGACTCCCTAACTTCACAAGAAAAAAACTTGTAATCCATGCCACACCTTATCAACTCATAGCAAGTGATCTATACAAAATGGACTATGATGAGGTGTTTCACCACTATGTAATGCAACATGAACAGCCTAAAGTACTTCGAGAAGTACACAAAGGTATTATGAGAGGGAATTATGTTGGAGAGGCTACCACATGTAAGGCCTTGTTCTTTGGACTTTGGTGGCCAACTTTATTCAAAGATGCAAAGGCTTATGTCAAGTAATGTAATGTCTGCCAACACATAGGAAAACCAAAAAGAAGAGATGATATGTTGTTGTAACCTATTCCTTCTCAAGAACCATTCAAAAAATGGGTTATTGACTTTATGGGACCTACCACTCTAGCAGGATGATTAATGGGCTCTTGATACATCATTGTAGCAACTAATTATCTCACATACTGGGTTGAAGTAGTGCCAACAAAAGATTGCATTATAGCAACTACCACATGATTTATTTGGGAGAACATGATAACATGATTTGGATGTCCCTTAAGCTTCACTAGTGATCATAGAACCCACTTATTTAATGAGATTATTTGCATCTTGTTAGCCAAGTTCATGATCATGTACCACAAGATGACACCATACCACCCATAGGCCAATGGAATCGCTGAAGCCTTCAATAAGATCCTCGATACCACTTTGGAAAAAAATTACAATCTTCATTGGACTGATTGGGATAATAGAGTATCTATAATACTATGGTCTTATCAAACTACATATAAGTACCTCAACAATAGTACACCATTTAACCTAGTATATAGAAAGGAAGTGGTCATGCCAATAGAGTTCCTAGTTCCATCTCTTTGGATAGCACATGTGGGAAAATTGGATGATGAAGCCTCTTTGAAAGATTGAATTGATGATTTAATGAAACTAGATGAGGCTCATTTCCTCACCCAATAGAGTTAAGATGTTGAAAAATGTAAATAAAAATCATGACATGATCACCATCTCAAGAATATATTATTTTCTCTAGGCATGAAAGTTCTCTTATATGATTCCAAGTTTTCACGTCACCCTAAGAAGCTCCATATCTATTGGGATGGACCATTTATATTTCATAGCATTTGACCTACTAAATCTTACCAACGAAAGTGAATGGATGGAAAATTTCTCTTAGGACACTATAATAACAGTTAGCTTCAGTCATATTATGATTCTATTTAGTTTAAGTTTTCTAATAAATAAGGCTTGATGCCATTAGGTTAGGATTTACTAATTTCAATAAAAATCACTACCCTTGAGGTGTGTGACTCTTTAATGTAATTTTGAGTTTGTGTGTGTTTTTGTGGAGGACCACAAACCCTTTTAGTGTGGGTTAAGGCATCATGCATATGAATACAAGATATAAGACAAGTTGACACACAAAGATATACATAGGGATCAGAAGGTGTGAAAGTCATCTATGGCACACAAGTGATTAAGGGTGCATTAGCCATTCAATGCACCTTGAAATCATTTTGAAAGGTTCCCATCATTTGGGTGATAGTTATCTGCCATTTCATTAGAAAGGTGGAACATAGTTATCTTCCACTTCCAAGAAAGGCATAGAAAGGAATGGACCATTAATGTGACAAGGTTAGTTATGACTAGAAACATGTGAGTAGAATGGTGGGATAAATTGGTTAAGACATTAAATGCTTGTTACAATATTTTAAATATGAAGGTTGTTAAGAGATATGCATTAAAAACTAGAAGTGACAAGGGGAGGGAAAGAATTAATTGAGGTAAACCCCCCTACATGGCCAATAAATAATCTTGTCAAAGCCATTTTATACTCTACCTTGCTCAAATATTCAAGTGCTAAGTGCAAACAGTGAACTAGAGAACCAGAGATTAATGAAACCAAATTTATTATAGAATAGAGTGAATGCAAATTTGGCAAAGACATGATGGTTGTTTCCAAGTGAAGAGGAAAGGTTTCTAATTTTGGACTTATGTGTAGGAGTGGAGATTGTTGAAGTTATAGGTTACAGGTTCTGCCATTATTGAAGTGTGAAACTTGAGAGCCAAGGCAAGCTAAATCACCACCATGAAGTGATTTGGAAATGTGGGATGGCTTTGGGTTAACATTCAATTTCCATGGACGGTAATGTCACTGAATAAAAATTCTAAGAGACTTGAAAAGATTCCAACTATACCAAAGGAGGAAGAGGTGAGTGGAAGATCTTCGTTCTCTATAAGAGAAGAGGTTTTGGGAAACCCAAAATAAAGACCAAAAGAAGTCTAGCATGTAGAAGTATTAAGGGAAATCATGGAAGGAGAAGTAAGAGAGAGCACATAATCAAAGATGGTGAAGAAAGGAAATTAGGCACATGCCTCTTCATCACAAAACATCCTAGCATCCCCCCTCCATTTTTGTTAATAGAAGAGATGCAGTACCCAGAGTTAGTCTTGAGCATAGAGAATTCGGTGTCTACGGTGTCAACTATAATAATTTTTTACTATAACCACCATTAACTAGGAAATTAAGTAGAGTTAAAAAATGACTATCAATTCTAGACCACCAACACTAGGAATCAAGCGGTCTATGACTTGTCCATCAAAAACCATCTTGACAAGGCTAACCTCTTTCAACTATTTGAATTGCCATACTTTGGCAATCATACTAAGGTATTTTAGTTCTTCCTCTCATGTTTCCATGAGGATTACATCCACATCATGGGGTATAACATGAAGATCACTATGAAGAGGATAAGTAAAGTCATGGGGCTTCAATGATTGTGGGTGAATGTGTTGGATGACTTCGTGAACATGTAGGAGATTTAGTAGACTGCTACCACACTGATGTACCAAAAAAAAGGGCATGCAAT
Organism: Torreya grandis; assembly: GCA_037957365.1. Taxonomy (NCBI): domain Eukaryota; kingdom Viridiplantae; phylum Streptophyta; class Pinopsida; order Cupressales; family Taxaceae; genus Torreya; species Torreya grandis. The sequence continues at coordinate 6,903,686 of JARHVA010000148.1, forward strand.
TCATATAAGGAACCTTCAATATCCTACCCTTAGATTCATAGCATGGATCATTTCCACCAAGGTTGAAGGGATCAACTGATGGAAAGAGGTGGATATGACCCACCTGTACATTACTCACCAAGTGGTCCAGGGCACACAATATAATTAGGCATTGTATTTTGCCTAAAAGATAGTTGAAGATGTAGAGAAGGTGCACAAAATGCCTAAGTATAGGTTTCCTTTCAAAGTAATCCTCTTATTTATAGTTTTTTATGAGATCAGGGTGCCTGACTACAACTCAAGATCATTGAAGTGGGTGTACCACCCCACTCACAAGTCCCCTATCAAACACTTCAAAGCTTTTACCTACCCCCAACACATCACCTTAACATACAAATTGAATATGAAGTATTAGTTTGATAGGATGAAGGTGGATTTTAGGAATGAATGGTGCATTCCAAAAGATTTACCCCCTAACCATAGATCAAGTAGAATTCACTATGAATCAACACTACTCCTTAGTGTGAATTTGAATGAACCCCTCAAGAGATCATTCAGCATGGCTTAAACTACCATATGCCTTCTCTATGTGATACTTCATCAATTCCATCAACATGATTTAAGATGCACAACCAATCATTTTATAGGTAGAATAGATCGATGTGAAGCACCACACCTTCCAAAAAATGTTTGTATATCTAAGCAAAAAAGCCTTTACAGAGAAGGAAAAACAAACTTAATCAATATTAAGGTTAAGAATATCCTAGTTGGGGAGTAGGTCCACAAGTTATTTTACATGTTACACCCCTACTAGTATCCTCAAGATGGAGACCCTAAGGAGAGGCTCCCCCAAGAACCATAGAAATGAAAGAAGTAACCAGAGCCAAGTGCCAACACAAGTGGGTAGTAGGCTCCTAAAAAAAATAGAAGATGGTAGAGTCATAGCCCTCCTAACCCACTTCTTATCAACCATCCATGCCACATCCTCCACCTCATCCTTCACCTTCACCACCTTGATTGTCTCCATCTCCATCTCATATTTCATCACCATCTACTCAATCTTCACCTTCCCATTCCACTCCTTCCCACTCACATACCCTGAACCCTTCATCTCCTCATCCAACTTCCCTACCTTCTCCTCTTCCTTGACCACCTTCACCTCCACCTTCTCTAAATACTACCATTGAATTAGTGCCATAACACCCTCCATGTCAAGCACCCCAAAGGGACCCCTCTCAGGAGAAGATTCATAATTTGGGATCAGACATGAAGAATACTCCATCCCCAGTGCATGAGGCCACATCTAGTGATTAAATTGAAACTGATGGAATGGGACTAGATGAGATGGCCATAGAAATCCATCAAGAGGTTAAACTTGAGTGAGACCCAAAAAATGGAAAGGGGCTAGTTGAGGGAGAACAGGAATAGAGAGGGTTGTCTACTCTACAAAAATGATACTAGTTTAGCATAAAGGACAAGAACCTTTATCTTTAGAAGCATTTCCACACCAAGGATGCAACCCTAGAAACAAGAAAGTAGTTATCCTTCCTTTTGTAAATGTATAGCAAAGAGTCCCAATTTGATATTTCTTTAGATTGCATTTTTTTGGCCTAGATGCTCTAGCTCTACCAGACCTTATGAGGATTGATCCACAACAACTCTCACCAATAATGACAAGTGCCATATTTTTGAAACTAGCCATGGAAATGACATGTTAAAATATTTTTTTAGAATTAGATGCATGCATGATGGAAAAGAAACATGGCATAGTTGTAGAAATGTATAATAAAGCATATGTAGAAAAGCAAGTACTAGCTGAGGAAGTGGCCTCCTTAAAAAAACAAATTCAAGAGGCCATCAAGGCTAAAGTAAGGGTTTTAAACATTTTCAATATGATTTTGAAAGAAGAGCCAACACTTGTGGATGGTGTACCATTGGATGGGGATGCCATCAAAAAATTGGAAACATTTGTTGAGTTATTTATCAAGAAAAATAGAGTGCCTTGTGCCCAGAGATGAGGCCCAAGAAATACTTGATTAATTCACCATGACAATAGATATCTGAAAAAGTAATTTGGAGAGAGTAAATGAGGTTATCCCAAATTTGGATGGCATTTTTTCACACCTAGCACACCCAAATGAAAAAGTATAAGCTCAACTCCATGATGAGGAGGTCCTGAGGTAGGAAGTGGCTAATGCTACCCTATTAATAAAAGACTGTGCTGAGTGCATGAAAGCATTCAAGGATATTGAGATGATGGAAGATGCCATTAATAAACATCATCAACAAATAAATGCAATTTTTTACAAACTCTGAGGATAGGTTGATAAGGAAGTCTCTGAGTTATAAGACATCCATAATAAAGCCAACACAGCCCTAGATGAATAGGTGAAGAAGACTAAGACTTTGACTTAGCTTAAGGAGATAAAAGAAGCAAAGGATTACATTAAATGAATAACTACAAAATTCCTTGATGCATTATTCTAATAAGATGGGCTAAAGAAGGAACTAGAGTAGAAAGGGCTAGAATTTTTAGAGGACATTAGTGTGCCTTAGTCTGGGATGGACTAAAGACTCAGTGTGGGGTGATGTTAACCCCTAAATTTTGTACAAGTATTGTTCCATTTTTGTCATGTGGCACAAAGGGACCATTATCTATTTTGACACAAGTACTATCATGGTGCAGGAGGATGATGGTGTGGGAAGACCATGGTGTGCAGGAGTATTATGGCATGAAACTTGCCAAGCATAGAAGTACAATGGCATAGGAGACCCAATGTGAGAGGACCCGGTCAAGAAAGAACATGTCATGAGAGACTAAAGAATAGAGGACTCAAAATAAGAAGTAGAAGACTAGGGGAGCACAAGGGAAGTAGAGCAAGAGGAACATGGGAGCAGATAGAAGAGTAACTCGAGTAAGACACTTTGACCCCATCGATTAAAGGTGATGTACTAGGTTGTGAGGAATGAAATACTTGGTCTCTAGAATGTAACATAGAGCAAGAATCTAGAGGTGTAGAGGCTTGATTCTATAGAAACAATCAGTTGTAAAAGCCACAATTCTCATCCTATTGTGAATATATGTGCCATTTCTCCATGATAGTTAGAATCTTGACACTTGGTCAAGGCAAAATAAGTATAAAAATCCATATTATAATCATTTCTATGTGTGGACCTTTGGAGAGTAAATACAACATTTTGTCTTGCAATCTATTAAAAAATTAATGAATAGTTAGTATTTTCCATAACATATGATGATTTTTAAAAATTATAAATGTTGAATAATGAATATGTTTTATTTCTAAGTCATGGGTATCTTTTCATTTTTTGCTACTATTGAAAAGTAATGGTGATCCTAGTTATCCTGGTAGCTAAGTCTAGAACAATAAGGATAATAGTGGTATATTTATGGTATTAAATAACTTAATATTTGTGTTATAAGAGTTGAAAAAACATATAACGTTGTGTTTTAAGGCCTTCAGGAATCGGTCTTTCACTACACACTTTGGGTGAGTGCATGAGACTTACCTCTCATGTGATAGGGCCAGTGCACCAGCCTATTGGGGATAAGATTCAAAACTGTAGTAGAACTAACTAAATAAACCCAATAGAATATAAACCAAATTGACCCCCATATTAGATTGAGATACCCAAGTAAGCCATAAAACCTCTATTCTAGATACCTTGCAAGTGGCATAAGTGCCTTGAAAATACATTTTTGCTTAAAGAGTAAAATATGAAACATGAGTTTTGTTTATAGGATGGGATAGTTATTAGAGTCCCAATAGGGAAAAAAATAAAAATTACACATAAATTGACTTCAAGGAGTTGAGAGAGAAATTAATCATGAATGTCACACAAATGTAACTGCAGTAAGACTCCACTTTAGGGCCAATTGTTATAAATGAAATTTTTTAATTTAAACTTGGTTATCATAATGGGATAGGTTTTAAGATATAAAAAGCCACATAAATTGAGATGACCTCCTAGAGTAGGCTAAGAGCGCTAAGAGAGCTAAGGTTTCAAATCTAGATTTGGAGGTCAAAACTCTAATTTCACACTAAGTGTTATATATGAAGTTTTATTACATGGACATGATATTTCCAATTGTGATGGTTTTTGGTCCCAATTTAGCATGTAAACTAAGACAAACCACGAAGGTAAGTTAAGAGTGCTAAGACCAATGAGATATGAGTGCAAGCAAGACCAGAGAAAAAGGCAAAAAAAGGGGTTCCCTTATTCTTGAAAGAATTAGGGCATGTTGTGCAAGCAATAAAAATATACAAGGTCAATCATAAATCTAATAATCACTTAAGTTAAACTTCATTAAATCTCATACATTTACATCATTATCATTTTATCTTGGTATATCAACATTTCCCTTGTGCCAAAGTTAGGTATTATATTTCATGCAAATACATCATCACTTCTATGGAAGATGAGGTTCTTAAACCCTCATTTTAGTTATATTATCCAAAAAATATAAAAAATACATGGTGGTCACATTCAAAGCATGTGGGACACATAGTTTGGGATGTTGAAGTCATAGTTTCCTGACTTCATAACTATTTTTTTTATCTAAGAGTATTATATATATTCTACTTGAAAAATATACAATGTATTTAGGTACATATATAACATGAAGATGACAACACATAGGTGACAAACCTAACTAGAGTTGGACAAACTTGATGACAAGAGGACAAACATGGGAGGATGAATTTTTCATAGAAATATTTGAATACAAACATATATATAATAGAGAATCACATATTATCCATATTTTATGAATATCTTACACTATCAACACAGTTAGTCTAAAGTCTCAGATTTATAAAATAAAAAAGGTGTTCCTTATGCATTTATCATATACATTGCTTAGTATAGTTTCATATATAGTACTTGGACTTGTTTCTCATTTTATCATTTTAAATAAATTAGAATTATATAATTTCATTCATATATGCTTAGATCTATTTAATTGTAACTAATTTATTCCTTATTTTGAAAAAAACTAAAATAATGATAAATAGTTACTAAATTTATGATGAAGGCTTCAAAAACCATTAAAATCATAAGTAAAACTATCATATCCCATGACTCACACATTTATCATTTTAATTATTAAAACTAACTAAATCCATGTCCTTTCCAAATAAACAATTTTATGTTCTAGGTAGACTTGTCCATTTTAAAAAAAATAAGATAATCAATATTAAAAAGCATGTACCAAACCATAAAAACTAATAAACTAATGCTTACAAATCACATTGAAAGGTACCCAATAATAAATAAACTCCTTGTACAACTTTAACAATAAGTTAAAATAAAAACTAAATCCGAAATCCTCTTTTGTTTCATTTCTAATATAACACAAGGGTTTAATACTATAATCAATTATATGTGTCTTTACAATAAATTTCAAGAAAAAATATATAAAACCATATTGAAAAAAGGTATGTGATTCAAATATAAAATTTAAATCTCAACTTCATTGCTTAAACAAAAAAGCATTTAATTAGATTTATTCTTTTTTTCTTCCATTTTATCCTTAACATAAACTTTTTATACTCAACATAAACTTTTGAAACAAAAAAAATTTACATAGTCCTTATAAATTTATCTCCAAGAAATAAATATGCAAGGATTCCTTATTAAACTAAAATAAAGCAACGTAATCATTATTTTTCTCAATAATTCTAATTTTAAATGAAAATAAAACTATTATCACTGTATTTATTTATTTTTATATTTATTTGTAATGAACTTACTATATTAGAAAACTAGATTCACAACAATAAATCACAGTTCAAAAAATATTGAGAATAAATTTAAAGTAGTTAATAACATGTAATAAAAGAATCGGCTAAATCCATATAATACAAATAAAACAAGGAGAAAATTATTGAAATATATAATTGCTCCATTTTTAAGGGGAAACCTCCATAATCCTTATAATAATAATAGAATTTTCAATATATTGACTAACTCTTATATGTACCATAATTATTCTATAAGAACTCCATAATTATACCATGTTCAATAATTCTAGCAATATGGAATAGATAAATTATAAAATGACTCAATGATTATGCATATAACAATTCAACTACATATATATTGAGATATCCTATAAGCTAAGGGCATAGCATTCCCTATTTAAACAAGTGTTTCCCTCAATGTTGACCCTATTTGGATTCTTATGCATGAAATGTTCAACTTCCTATATTGCATATTTTTTGGGAAGGTTCTTCCATTTTATGAGATGCATCACGATCACACTAGATTGAAATATTTCAATAATATTTTGATAATTAATTCACATTCTAATGTAATTCTTCCCTCTTCATTAATTTCTTTTATTTGTTTATGGGATATAATTTTATTATTTATTAATTTACTCAATAAGAAATATGATATATTGGATGTATTTTTACTAAGGTCACTCTAATTTATTTGTTACACTGTCAATCTTCTTCAAGATTTGATGATGGCCATAATGTTTAGGTGAAACTTTTTTATCTTAATTTTATTAATTCAAGGAAATTTAATTATATAATTCAAATATAAGAAAAAATAAAACATCTACTTTAAAATTTCTTTCAATTTTGTGTTGGTCAAGTTTTTACTGCATTCAATTTTATGCCATGGATAGGTTCTAAAACTATAAAGCACATGTTGTTGGTGTCGTGTGTTTTCTTCTATTGTAAAAAATCTATGTTGTACTTTCAAGTATGATGTGATTTATGGTGGGGGGTAACCATAAATTGACATAAATATGGGAATTTTATAATATGTATGGAAAGAGGTGTTGTATTATCATTATTATAGTGACAACCAGTTAACCCATTGGGTCTTCTTATGAAACATAAGAAAATGTAGATATTGTTATGAACACTTATTGGAAACATTATTATTCCCATCATATTAGGGATGTTATGAAGATATATGAGATAGATAAATACCTCAAAAAGAGAATAAAATAGTTCAAAAATTACTAGTAAATATGTGATCACAGTCACTTATTTTAATATGTGGGACCATGTAGATTTTGAATTGTCTCCATAAATGTTCTCACCACCATACATGGTACAAAATTATGTGATAATGCATGAACTTGGGAATACTTTTTTATTTTATCTACCATGAATATGATGTCTAATTTATTTCTATTTTATAAAATCACATGATGACGTCCATGGAGACCTCCTCCCATCTCTAGCTTAGAATAGATAAATGTTGAAAAATACCTAGAGTCTAATCATCTCACCTTTATTTTATAAAATGTTCTGCATTCCATCATACATTTATTTACATAAATTTTGATCCCCTCTCAAAATAAGTTATAATTATATGATAATTCTTATGAAATATTGAGTATCCACCAATTGGTGAAGCATGGAGCTCCTCTAGAACCTAATGCTTGAGGCTCATGTTTTTACAAAGGTATAACATGTCATTATACCAAATGGAATCCATATTTCACTCACATTAGTTTTAATATCACAAATATTTTTTAGGTCATTGAATTAGGTGTCATGTATCTATCTTTATTTTGTAATTTTGATCTAGTGTTGTCCACCCAATCCACATACACTAGAAAATGATGGACAAAAATATAGATATTTTTTCCATCACTTTTATAAAGCATGTCTTTCACTACATTATTCTTCCCTTTCTTCTATATCATCTTGAATTCATACCTCAAAATATTAGTAACCCATTTTTTTGATCTTCTAATGATAGCCTCTATCCTGAGAAGTATTTTTAATTGATTTGATCTATCTAAAATTTGAAATTTATTTTGATCACATAAGGCTTATATTTCTTGATTGAATGAATAATAACCAAAATTTCCTTGTTATAAATGGTATTTTTAAATTTTTAATATATTGATTTGGCAACTTTAAAAATAAATTAATCTGCCTTCCTACATGAGAATTACACCAATATCATATCATGCCTCAAAGCATCACACTCCAAAATGGAAAATTTGGTGACATCTAAACTGAATAGAACTAGAATGGTTCACATGGTCTCATTAATAGTTTTAAATGATCAATTGTATGCCTCATTACAATGGAAAAAATATTTTATTAATATATTTTTGAGTGGTGATACTATGCTACCTTATTTTTAAAAACAAATTATAGTATATTCCTATAGTTAAAAATAATATCCATATGTTCCTAAGGGTTTTAAGCACTTTCCAATATAATATGGTCTTGATCATGCTAGGATAAATCTTGAATCCTTGATGAGAAATAATGTGACCTAGATAATCCATCTTCTTGACTCCCATATTACACTTAGAAGGTATTTTCTAAATTTTATGTTACTTAAGAGTTATTACAACCTAATAAAAATGATGCATAATGTCTTCCCATGTTATGTTTTAAATCAATATATCATCAAATAACTCAAATAAAAAAAATGTAAAAAATTCTCAAATATGGAAGTCCTCAAGCTTTGAAATGTATAATGGTTATTTGTCAAAAAATTAAATGAAATATTTGGCTAATGTGGTGTTTGGGTAGTCAAAGGTGGATTACCTTGACTTGGGTATAATGGAGGTATGGTTTTTTGTAGACTATTTTTATGATGGGTAAATTGACCAAGAATATGCATCTACATATTTGGATTTGATTGTTGAAATTGTATGCATTGTTATGCTATATTCTAGTTTGGATTTCGTATATAGCCTTGGTTTTTATAGAATTAGGGTTAAGATAGAAGGATATGGATTTGGATAAAATATTATGCCTGTTAAGGTTAAGTAGGGACTTGTTGCTAACTAGTCAAACCTAGCTGAATAAGGGGAACTTGTTGTGGACCAAGGCCCTATCTTTTTATCTATGGTACATGCTAAGTAAAAGGAAATTAATACTTAATTGGTACTTATTGGATAGTGGTACCTATTTTTTGCACAAACACCTATTATGATCTAGATGTGTGTTGGGTGTTTAGCATTTGTCTTTGACCAATAGATACATGTTATTGATTAGATAATGTTTGTGATTGTAAAAGCATATTTATCTATGATTGTAGAAGTAAATTTTTCACTACCTATTGAGGTAGAATATTTGTTTCCCCCTATTGAGGTGGTGTAGTGTTTTTCCTCTGCTATGGTGGTAGATTAGATTGTGCCTAATGTTTTGGAATGTTAGTCACCACCTATTGAGATGGGTTACCATTCATCACTTTTTATTGAGGTAAATCACTAGTTGGTGCTTGAATAATTAATCTATGTGGTTACATGCTTGATGAAGTAACTAGCTGAGGATTAGAAGTAACGTATTATGGTTGAGGATTAGGAGTTCCTACCCCATACTGTTGTGAACCACTTGTAGTTTTGGCTAAAGGCACTTGTTATTATGAACTATTTATTGGTTTAGTTAATCCACTTTGGCCTAGATTGGAAGACACATATTATTCGCCATATTTGGCACATTGTTTTGCATAGGATCCATAGTCAAATATTCAATAGATGGGACATTATACAAGTCACTGACTAAAATGTTTTGTGAAAATGGGTCTATACTTAAATTATCTTGACCTTTCAACTCAATTAGCACTTCTATTGAAGTAGATAGTTCTATTAGTGGAGTGTTTGACATGGCCAAGGAATTAAAATTATGTGTTAGATTCAAATAGATTTGATGTGCTTATTGAATTTGTATAAAATGGTCTTCCATGAGGCACTTTCCTTTTATAATAAGATTTGGGTCTTGATACGATGTTGGCATGAGTTCTTGAGGATATCTAGTAGAGGCATGTTCAATGGTTTGATTTTTAAGCATATTTAGAGGCACTCTTACTAGACTAGGTAATTTTTCATGGGGTAAGTTTGCTAGAAACTTAGCCCCTACCTCTATAGCTCTGACTAAAACCTCATCCTTATTTTCAAACAAGTGATGATCAAACAAATAAGGATCATATTTCATTGACATAGTAACTTAATATGGTTTTTGTTGAGCTTGTTTTATAACTGATGATACACTAGCAAGGTATTATGTGGTTTGATTTTGGTCTTGATCTAAATATAGAGATGTTTTAAAAAAATAATGGGATAACATATCTTGACTTTGATCCCTATATTAATTAGTGTAAGGAGGATAAGGATCCATCTCATAAACCACATCATCACCATATGGGTCTTGAAAAAAATTATCATTCATGACATGTTATCATAAAATGGATTATACATAGCTCCACTATGAGTGTAATGAGACATATCCAAATCAACAACTAAAATTTCATGAAGAATACGGCTAGAGTTATACAAACTCTAAAAAAATTGGAAAAAAGGCAAAAGGTCCAAAATTGGTCTAAAACTTAGTATGGCTAGGAAACTTGGTCTAGAAATGGAGCTACTTCTCCAAAACAGGTAGTGATAAACTCAATATAAAACATACTCAAGGTCTAATGTCAAATGTCTCATATAAATGGTCAAGGTAAATGGATAAATATGAATGCCAAAATTGGTAAAGTGTTTCAAACAACTCTAATCTAGGTCTAAAAACAAAAAAGGTTTCTAGGTCTTTGGGAACAAGACACAAAGTTAGGCTTAAAATAGAATAGGTCTAGAACAAAAGGTAAAATGCTAGGTATTTTGTAAACATGACACAAAATCTAGACTTGGCACAAACTAGGTCTAAAATAAAAGGGAATTTTTAGATTTTTTGGAAACATGACACAATAGTTAGACTTAGCACAACATTGGCTCTAAAAGGTAAGATAATACATCTAAAAATTTGAAAACACTTAAGACTCAAAATAAGCATTTAGATTCAAACACACTCCTGATAATTGGTAAAATACTTAAGACTTTAGGCACACATAAGATAGACCACTTCCCAAATTAAGGGACAAAACACATTAAAACAAGTAAGGAATTAGTCCAAGTTACACAATCCAAAAGTGAGAGGTAAATATCTAAGCTAAAATTACACAAGGCATAGACATAAACTAATCGATGTTTGAATCTAAACTTAACAAGACCAATTTTCAACTTGGTTTAAAGGACTTGACTTTTAAAATGATAATAAGCTAGACCAGGATGGATGACATAATGATACTAAGCATAGACCCAAAAGGCACACGTGATTTTCGATGCAATTTGACACAAAACAAAAGTATTTGAAATAATGCAAGCAATGTAATTATTTTATCTCACTTTAAAGGTATGAAAAATGGTTTATTTCAAAAAATCTAAGGCACAAGACTTGGAATGAAATGGGCAGTGGAACAATGCCCCTTTCAAACAAGTAACACACATATACAAATGGTTTGAAAAATGACTAAGGAAAAGTGTGGTGTACAATAGATGGCATAACACCTCTTAAAAAAAGAGAGTGATGTACAAACATGACTTATTTTGGAAATGGTTTAAACAAACAAATAGTTTTGACTCAATACAATGCAAGTAAAAAGTAAAAACAATAAAAACACCTAAGTGTATTGTCTTAATCTTAAAAAATGACAAGGTGTCTTTGTACTATCAAATTCCACCTATATACTTGATCTTGAGAGGAAATTATGTTGTTTAATCCAAAAATTAAAATGTGCCTAAAAATTAAGGTTTTTAAGCCCCCTCTTCTCTCAAAATTTCATACGATGATATGGAACTTTGGGCTACTCACCCCGTATTGACAATATATCCATGACAAGTGGGGTTGTCTAAAAACTATGAATTTTTATGCCTTCTAAATGGTCCCAGATTGTGTGATTAACACTAGGGTACAACACATCATTCATAAACATGTTAACTAGATTTTTATGAAAAATTCTTGTCCTTTTCATAATGACTACATCTGTCAATTATTTAGTGTAGTTTGATGTCCAAGTTAAACCTATATTATGAGGTAGTCTCTTAATAACTTAGCTTATTTCACTACTCAAATAATCATCCCATTAATTCAACCTCAATTTATATACCCATACCATGGAGTGAGATTGAAGTGATGTTAAGAGATGAATCCCTAAGTCAATACTTCCTTAGAGAACTCTTGGGGAGGCTATGAACTCTCTTCTACAAGCCAAGATGCATAAAATAAAAATTATGGAAGGACTTTAGGGTCATTTTGGGATCACTCAAATCACTTAGATTTTGGGGAGTGCCTTAGTGACTTTCTTTCCATGCTTTGGACAAAAGTGACAAAGGCAAAAAGTGAAGTATTTTTGATCATCCAAGTTCTATAAAGGGGATGGGGGGAGAGAATACACATTACACTTGGTTTGCAAAATGAACACATAATAACAAACAAAAAATTAAAAACTCTTATGAGTACTTAACTAGAGTGTGAGTTCATTTTTAGATCACCAAGTGAAATATGAGATGAAGTTTAGCTCCTTGGCATTGTTTGAGTTGTGAACTTTGAAAAATGAAAAATAAATCAAGTAAATGATTTTTAAACACCAAATTTAAATGTGATTTGAATAAATTAAAGTGATAAATAATGTATTTCCTTGGCCTTTGGTTCCTAAAAAAAGTCTTAATGGGTTTACTTGTTGCTTGGAAAAAGTGATATACTTGTAAATTATCTCAAAAATGTACAAAATCACCTCTAGAATGATTTCACAGTTATGCACTAAACTACAAATTGTAAAATTATTTTGTCATAAAAACACAGTCAAAATAAAATGAGTAAAAATTCAAAGTGGATGATTTTGTTATTTTAAAATGATTTCACAACTTTGGCAGCAATTTCATAACTCAAGTCTACAATTTTGCAACTCTGATTTCACAACTCTGACAAACAATTTCATAACTTAGGCAAAAAATTTGTAACTTAAGCAGATGATTTTGAAACTCAAGGAAACAATTTTATAACTCTATGATTTCATAAATCAAGTCTAAAATTTCACAACTAAGGTCTATAATTTTACAATTGTCTCAAACATTTAAGAAAAAAAATTAAAATTGACAAACAATTTCATGATTCAAGTGCACAATTTCTCTAGTAAATGTTCTAAATTAAAAAATAGGCAATAAAAACATTAAAAAACATAAAACAAAGAATGATTTCACAACTAAACCATATGATTTTGTAACTAAAATTATAATTTTTCAATTAAACTCTATGAATTCATAGTTTAGGTGCAAAATTTCATGATTCTAGGAAAACTTGCAAAAAAACACATACACAAAGCAACAATTTTGTAGATTTATGTCAATTTCCCTATTAATGAATGAATTAATCATTCAACAAAACAAATTCACAACTAGGTGGCATGAATTCACAATTCCAAAATATGATTTCACTACCTAGAATGTGATTTCGCTACTACAAAGGATAATTTCACTACTTAAACCAACAAATTCAAAAATGAAAGACAATTTTACAAAATATCTAAAAAAAGCAAAGAAAAGACATGTTTTCTTATAAGAGTGAATTCATTGTTTGCAGAATGATTTTGTTGTTTATGGGCCTGATTTCATAATTTTGTAGAGCTAAGGATAAACTACAAAAATTTCACAATTTTTAGGATGATTTCATAGATTGGGTCGATGATTTCATAATTTACTTTGCCGAATTTTCCATTACATAGTCACAAATTTGTAAATATGCAGTCACAAGCCAAACACAAAAAGTTTACAATAAATCAAGAAATTAATCTCTAAAATGAAATATTCTTGGCTCCAAAAATCTCTCAGGAGACTCCGTTCATGCTTGTGGGGTACTTGGTCCCATCAGGCATGATGTTAATGTGATCAAGGAATCCAAGAGGGGAGATTAGTATAGTGTTAGTCAATAAAACCAAATTAAAAATAACACACTAAACACTAATGCCTATAGCCTAGACACTAAGGATAGAATAGGTAACAAGTATAAAATCAAAACACAACTAGAAAATAAAAGAAATCATCCTTTTATCTTCCTTACAGATCTAAAATGGCTTGTAGAATTGGCTTTCTTGGCTATGTGCTCAATAAATATTTATTAATGAATCTCTATAACTCCACCTCTCCTTGGCACCTTGGTAATGTTGGTTGGATTAGTTTGGCTTGGTTTATGAAATTGTCATGGAAACACTACTAAAAAAAATTCTTGCATCTATTTGAGTATAACAAAATTACACCAAAATAGCTTAAAGATGAATAAGTGAGGCCTTGCATTTATAGCCTCCAAATTCAACCTTTTATTGGGCCCCTTTTTCTGCTATCTAGTGGATCATGCCAACTTATTAGATCTTAGCACGAGGCAATAATTGGTGATGGTTACTCTTTTTTTACTTTTGGAACTAGCTAGGAGGATCCCTGTGGATCTTGAACCAACTAGAAAATAGTTGCTTAACACCCAGGTTTGAAGGAGAATATCATTTAGTGCTTGCACGTGGCAGTTGGAGAGTGTGGGTGTCAAAGTAGTGGAGTCAATGGCATAATGACCCCTAGTGACATCTTAGCACCTGGTATGCACCCATCTGACCTAGGAAAAATATGTTCCCTTGCTTATAAAAATGAGTGTGAACCTAAAGAAGAGGAGGCGATATTAAGGCAGTGAAGCTCTATAAAAATTGAGAATACCATTGATATAGTTTGAGTTAGCATGAATACTGAGAAGAACATGCATTATAATGCCTAAGATTGCATATGAGTTGTTGGGCATGTAGTAGTGTAAAAATGATATTATACCTAATTTTTATATAAATTATACTCTATTTATGAACTGTGACTTAATAGAAATGGTGTTGCATATTTACTTGGTTATTAATCCATTTCATATATTCTAGCTCTATTGTATGGTTGTGACTTGATTTCTATATGAATAATGATATAATTTTCATTTTTGAAGGTATTTCGATGTAAAGGTTTATTCCAGGTCATTCAAGGCATCATTGTGCCATATGGTGACTTTGGCATACTTGTAAAATCAACTAAGTTTTGAAGCTGACATGTGTCAAAACCCTAATAACTATGCATAGAATGCTAATTGGAGAATGAGAACCTAAGAATAATCCATTCCATTGATTTGACTAAGTGCATAAATGACTCTTAACTCATTATCCCTACATCTTTCACCATTAATAGATATAACTAGCCAGACATGAACTTGTACCAAAAAACTTATGCCCTTGAAAGTTGTGTAACTAGTCCAATATAAACTTGTGCCACCATGACTAGGACTAGTTCCCTTGAATAGTCTCATGCCTCTTGATATTATTTAGAGTGGCATGCACTGATAGACTACCTAAGCCCATTTTTTTAAAGGACTAAGTCCCATTGAGACTAAAATTACAAGTCTTTTGGTGTAAGTTCATGTCTAGCTATTTATAGTTATTAATGGCACAAACCATAAGGATAATGAGTTAAGAGTCATTTAAGAACTTAGTAAAATCAATGTAATGGCTTATGTTGAGGTGCTCATTCTCCAATTTAGCGCTATAGGTGTGGTTACTAGGTTTTGGTGCATGTCAGCTTCAACACTTAGTTAATTTTACAAGTATGCCAAAGTCACCATATGGCACAGTGATGCCATTAATGACTTGGAGTAGACCTTTACATTGTAATACCTTTAAAAATGAAAATTATATCATCATTCATACATAAATAAAGTCACAACCATATAATAGAGCTAAACTATATGAAATGGATCAACACCCAAGTAATTATGCAATGCCATTTCTATTAAGTCAGTTCATCAACAGAGTACAGTTTATATAAAAATAGGGTATAACATCATTTTTACACTACTACATGCCTAGAAACTCACAAGTGAGCTTTGACATTATAATTCATGTTATTCTCATTATTCATGCTAACTCAAAATATATCAATGGTATTCTCAATTTTTGTAGAGCTTCGTTGCCTTAATATTGCCTCCTCTTCTTTAGGTTCATGTTCATTTTTATAGGTATGGGAGCATATTTTTACCAGGTCATATGGGTACACATCATGTATTGAGATATCACTGGGGGTTATTATACCATCATCTCCACTACTCTAACAAATGTGCTCTCCAACCACCATGTTCAAGCACTCAATGAGATTCTGCTTCAAACTTGGGTGTTAAGCAACTATTTGCCAACTAGCACAAGATTTATGCGGATCCTCCCAACTGGCATGAAAATTACAAAAAGAGATACCTTCACTAATTATTGTCTTTCACTGAGATCTACTGATTTGGCATAGTCCATCAGGTAGCAAAAAAATGGGCCCAACATTACCCTATACAAAATTGCTAGTCTTCCCTTGGACTAGTCTTTCAGTGCCTTTGTTATGTAAAATTCGAGTGTGATCTACTATAGTTCCACCTTGAAGTTCTCAAATCCCTGAATGGTGAGCTTGATTTCTTTGACAGTGCCATCTACTTTCATCAATATATCCTCAAGTACAGACATGTTTGTGCTCTCCATTTATTTTCTGAAGGCTTCGAGCCCTTCTTTAGATTTTCTCACCCTACCATCTAAAATGTCCCCTTACTCACTTGCCTTTATTTGAAAGTCATGGAAGAGTGCTTCCAGGTCTTTCTCTTGGGTTTTTAGCTAGGTTCCTAAGTTATCAACCTATATCATAACGTGTATGCACTCAATCTTGCCCAAGTGAAAGCATGCTTCATCAAAGCATCTTTCTCTTCTTTCACCTTTTAAAGGCACACATCAATGACTAATACTTGAGTGGAAAAGTTACAAAAGATGGCATTCACTTATTATATGCCCTCTTCTAGTTTATCAAAGAGGTCTTCCACCATATCAATCCTTTGGTTTAGCTCTCTTCTGATGGGTTCATAGGGGTCTTCTTGTTCCTCTGGCACTGGCTTTATTTAGGGGAGCATTTTTTCTACCAATGTGCAAAACTTATCAACCTCTTTCATTCCTAAAGTATCAATACCATCTAAAAGGGATGGCTCCAATTCTTTGACACACTCAACCAGCTATTGGAGTTTAAGCTTCATTGCCTTTACTTCCTTTTTTGCTTCATGCACTATCTATTTCCACTTTTTGGCATGAACATCATTGATGATGTTTTTGCATGCTACTAATGAGGCCATCTTAAGGAGGGTGTTGTCTAAATGTATGGGGTTCATATCCCTTGGATTTACAAATTGGTAGCCATACCCCTCTTTTGGTTTCTTGGTGCTTTGGATTGCTTTATTTGGTACCTCAAACTGAGTTTCATATATATAACAATCGAGATCCCAAGAAACTTGATGGTGTATTAGGGTTATGGTAGTTTTAAGGCACATGTACTCCAACATATATAATTCTTCATCTTTGGTCAGCTCCCACTATGATTTTTCCTTGTAGCTTGGATCATACTTCTCTTCCTCAACTAGCTCCATCTCTTCTCTAATGGCACTGGTGCTTCCCCTAGTGCCTTCTTATTATCCTTCTTCTTCTTGCTCTACTAGGGGTTATTCATCAAACTTATCCCCTTGGTCTACCTCTTCTCTTTCCTTGATGGTAGTTTCACCATTTTTTTTTGAGAGGTTCTTCCTCAAACTTTTCCCCCTTACCCACTTCTTCTTCTTCTTGTGGCTCTTCGGCTTGAACCTCCTTAGTGCTAGCCTTACTTTCCTCTTTCCTTGATAAGGTCTTTATTGCCTTCTCTATTCATTATTTTGAGGCACCAACATTACCTTATTTATCTTCAATCACCCCTTCAAAACTAGGGTTCACCTACTATACAGCTTCCTATGTTAGGCTAGAGTGGGCAATAGGTGCCTCTTTGATTGCTTTATCCTTTCTAGGTTCCGTGTTAGCAGCAACCTCTCTCTCTCTCTCTCTCTTTTCATCTAGCCCTTTTCACTTGGGCCTCATTCTCTTCTACTTCATTCCTTTTGGCCTTTTCTTCTTTGGCCTTTTTATTTTCATTTTTCCTTCTCTTGGCCTACGCTTTGCATTTATCCTCTTCTGCCTTTATCTCCTTAGCCTCTACTCATTCAATTTTAGCTTGAATCATGCCCTTGGCCCTCATGTCCTCCCACTTATGGTGCAACTCTAGTGTTGCATCAATGTGATCTTAGTCTAGGCCCATACCCTCCCATTTGCACTTCAAATCTTCTTCAGTTGGTATGCCTAAGGGTATTGCTTCTCCAAACACTTTCTCCTTACCAGGCTCTTTACCTATTCCTCCTTCCTTCCTCCTTTATTATTTCCTCCCTTTCATCTCCTATGCCCTATGTTTCTCCCCTTCTCTCCTATGTTCTTTAGCCTTAACCATCTCAATAGCTTCTTTCAACATCCCAACCTTCATTTCTTCTCTTATTTCCTCCACCTCTAGCACCTTCTAGATAACGATGTCACTAAGGCCAAATTTCTCCCACCTTCTCATCTTATTATCCAATTTAATCTGAGGTGGCAAGGAGGGTGTCCTTTCACTAGAAGAGGACTCACCTTCTTTAGGCACAATGTATAATCCCTTCCCAATTTTTTATTCATCCATCTCTTATATGTTTGATAGGGTTATTGGCAGTGCCACAGTAGGAACCTTCCCCTTCTTCTCCTTGGCACTAGGGGAAGCCTTTGGCACAAATCTCATGTGCTTCTTTATGGGGTTTGAAGGTGAGGCTTCCTCTTTTGAGTTGATCCTTAGATTTTCTTCCAAAATCTCCCCCTTATTCTTGGGAGATTTATTTTTCTCTACTGATGTTAGAGTTCATTCATCACCAATCTAGATTGGGGCATCTTCAATCTATTCGATATTGAGGCCCTTCTTTAGTGGCTTCATCTCCTAGTATAATATATGGATGTGGCTGAGTATGGTTGACTCCTAAAGAGGGTGGATATTTGGGTGATCTAATTCATCCTCTTCATCCTTGATGGCCTTCCCATATACATGAGTGAACTAGCACCTCATCTTGTGCCTCTCCATATCTAGTTCCTTTACTAGAATATATAACTATTATGTATTGGGGATCTAGCATAGTACATCCCTAAATTATTTTGTTAAGAAGATGTAAGGGGGATTTAGCCTCCCTGACATGTTACCATCAACTAAAAATAAGTGTACTACATAATAGTGATACATTATATCAAATGTTGCCATTCCAAACACACTTTGAGGGACCCCTTGAGGGATGAGCCACTCTAGCCTGAAGGGCTCTATGTACCTATTACACCACCCCATGACATGAGTGTTATATTTAGTGTTGAAAGAGAGGGGGTTCATGAAGTATTTATACTTCTATGCTAGGGAGTCATTATGCTCTAGATGGACCCAGAGGTTGTCTTCGTCCTTATCTATAATTCCAATCTCTTCCATGACAATGAGAATGAGAATGGATCCCCACCTAAATGTCTTTTTTTCCCTATGGTACTCCTTTTCATTCTTCATAAATTCATTAGTGATGAATTTGGAAATATTTAATTGCATGCCCTGCACCATATGATAGGCAATGCAAAGGTATGCCTTAGTCACATCGATCCATCAACCACTTGGGTATAGCTTGGAGCTTACAAGGTGCACCACCACCCTCATGCTAGGGTCTTTACACTCTTTGATGGAGAATGCAAAAACCCCCTTGAAATAATTTAAGAGTTGGGCTACATACTCCACCTCTTCATCATCATCCATCATTAGATGGATGTCTTTACTGATATCTAAAAGCCCATGTATTATTTTTATCAATTACACCAAAATATTCATGCACCTCCCTGCAAAGTAAATGTGGTCCTCGTGGATGTGTGAAAGTAGTAACTAAACTAGCTCCTTTGGCTTATCGAATCATGGTAAATCATAAATTTTATTTGTACCAAAATCCATCAATTTGTCTCAAATTGAGATGTCAAATAGGGCATCACCTTGCACCATCTTCTACCCTATGTCCACCATCCAATATTGCATGAGGTTTTGCAAAGGACTGGATGTGTGGTGATTATACTCTTTTAACTAGAAAACATATGCAAAAAAGTGCCAATCCTCCCCTATCATGACCTATAGAGGGAAATGCATTACTTGGTATGACATTTTGTTGATAACCTTGATGTCCACCTATGCCATGCTCACTATTTCCACTTGTTACATCATTATTTTTGCAATGGCTACTTTGGGCACTATACATGCCTATTTTAGGTCTTGTTGTACTTGCTCAAAGCTTGATCCCTTTCATTTATTCACCATCCTAAACCTACTAGTGTTGAAGCATGGTAGATATAGTTTATTGAAGCCTCGAATGGTGATGAAGCTTCTAAAGTCATAGGATCTATGATTGTTCCCTTAGCTCTCAAGCTTTGTTGTCCTTTAATGGTGGCCTGGGCATCAATTCACTCTTCCAAATATCTAGTTTCTATAGAATCCTCTCTTCACACTTCTCCAAATTAATCTTACTATGAAGACAATCCTTCTCAGTATGTAGTCATTCACTCTTAATTCTTGAAAGTGCTTAAATTCTCACTAGTATAGGGTTTTAGCACCTCGACTCTCTAGTTTTTGCTTACGTTCACTCTTAGTCTTAAGTTAGTATAAACTTTATAACCTAAACAAGTCTACCACTTGTTAATTTATACCCTTTCCTTATCTAACATCATTAATTTAGGTCCTTTATGGTGTGTTGATGCCTATATCTCTTAGAAAATGTAAAAAATTTCAAAATCTGTAGAGATCCCTAATCATCAATGTATTAAATCCATATCTTTGTGCCTCTGCGACTACTTCATTGAATTCTCTCCAATGGTAATTTAGTGAAGTGATGTTTAGTTCAAATGGTCAATTCCCACTCAAACCTAGGTGGATTCAAGTTATCTTAGATGATTCTTCTCCTGTGCTTATTCACTTGGCATGACCTTTGCCTTTCTTGTGGCAAATTGCGTACAACACTTCACATGCGCACAATTTAGCCTCCTCAATTCCACTTCTCTTTTAGTTGTGCTTCTATTCCAAGCACGCTTCTCTATTTTGGTTGGTTTATTGTACTTAGTCTTCCATTGGCCTATCCTACCCCATAAAAATTCCTTATGCTAACCCTATAAATCTTTGTCTTCTCTTATGATTCTCTTGTGCATTGTCATATTGTGTGTCTTCACTTTTTTTCTTGCACCCAACCATGTTGAGCATCTTCACCTTCTTCTTTTTTCTCTAGAACATGATCAATTGATGTGCCTCTTTCTAACTTTGGTATAAAGGTTACCTTTACGCTCATGTACTTTTTCATTTTATTCTCAAATATTCAAAGTTCAATAACTCCCTTATGCCCAAAAACTTAGGCATCTAGCCCTAGGTAATTAGAAAGCAATTGGGCTTGACTCACCCAATTGGTATTATGCACAAAAGTACTAGATCAGTTTGTTCTTGGGCCACAAATATCCCTACAATGTTTGCCTTGCACACATGGATCTTGTGTGTCTAGCAGGATTAATGCACCCACCACTTAGATGTCTAGCCTCATGCACTTAGATGGTGAAAGTACTCGACGCACCCAATTAGAATTATGTGTAAAAGGCTAGATTAGTTCACTTATAGGCTTGAAAGAGACCTTCACTTGGAACCATGTGCATGGTGTTTTATGCACCCCTTTTTGAGTTTGATGAGTCTCACGTGCCCACCATTTACATGTCTAGCCTTAGGCACTTAGAAAGCGCAAGTGCTAGACTCACCTGATTGGAATTATACATGAGAGGCCAAATGAATTCACTAGAGTTATATTAGATTCACACACCCATAAATTAGGTGTCACGGACTCATGTTCTTAGAAAGTAAAATTGCTCGATTCACCTAACTAGAATTATGCATGAAGTGCCAGCAGATAAGTCCTTGTGGCCTTCGAACACTATTTATTGCCTCTTCACAATGTACAAGGAATTAAAAAATAAAAAGAATGGTTTAGCTTGTGCCAAACTATATTTTAGTCAACTCAACTCAAACTGACTAATGATGAATTTAATGTTTTTATGGCATAAACACTATCATACTACCGATACAGCTTTAATTGATCACCATTGAAATGCCCTGGGAGTATTTCACTAGATAATGTGTGCAACTTACATGCACCTATCTCTAATATGTGGTCGATGATGTAGGGGCCCATCCACCTTATTTTCAATATGATTTGGTTTTTAAGGTACTTGGAATAATAGAGCAAGGCTAATGTTCCTTTAGCCAGTTCCTTGCGCTTGATATGCTTGTCATGCTAGAGCTTTTGGCATGCCTTTTTGATTTGTTGATTCCATCTTTCTTGGGTGAAATTTTCATCCAAGTGCTCCAAGTATTCCAACCTTGTGCTTAAATATTCTTGGTCATCTAAATGACCAATCCATACGATGCATAAGGATGGCATTAGGAATTCCATAGGGAAAATTGATTTAGCACCAAATACCATTTGAAATGGTGTAGCCTTATTCAGGTGCTTATATGTCATGTGATCATCCCAATCCTTATGACCAACATCACATATATTTGTCAAGAATGTTCCTAGGATCTTGTTGAATGCTTCATCTTTGTCATTTACCTGTGGATGATACGAGGTGGTCTTATGGTGCACCACCATGTATTTAGTTAAGAGGATGTGTACCATGTCATTAATGAAATGAGTGCCCATGTTGCTAGTTAGACTTAATGAGCACCCATATCGACTTATCATGTTCTACCAAATGAATAAAAAGGTTGTCATGGCTATGTAATATTTTGTCGATATGGCCTCAACCTACTTAGGGAAATACTTAGTGGCTACCAAAATATACCTTGTACCTATACACCATGCTACAGGAGTTATTTGTCCAACAAAATCAATGGCCCATTTCTTGAATGGTGATTTGGAAATAATGGGGATGAGAGAAATATCATCCCAATGGTTGGGATTCCCAGTACACTGGCATATGTTAGATGCCTTGGTGTACTCCTTTGCATCTTAAAATAGGTGTGGCCACCACAAGCCTGATTACAATATTTTGCATGCCATTGCATCTCTAGTGCAATGGCCTCTTGTGATTCCCTTGTGTACTTCTTGTAAGATGGATTCCCTTTCATGTTCTAAAACACATTGGCATAGGACTTCATCTATACTTAGTTTGTATAGTGCCCCCTTAATGAGCTAAAAGGGGGTGTCATGAATAGCAAGTTGTTTCCTCTCCTTATTTGACATGGTATGGGGTGCAAACCTAGACATTAGGAAAGTGACAATATCCACAAGTATTCAAGGATGTGTTAGACTCTATATAGTTGTGTGTCTGGCATGTCATCCTTAATTGGTTCCACTACATTACTAGAATTTATACAGGACAAATGGTTTGGCCCCAAGTTTTGCTTTCTAGGTTTAACAATAATGGAGAACTAGAACTCCTAAAATAGAACTATCCATATGCATATGTGCCCATATAAAATGGGCTTGGTCATGAGGTACTTGAGCACCTCGTGATTAATGAAAAAGATGAATGGGGTCACCAATAGATACTGCCTAAATTTTTGTAAGGCATAGACCATGGTCAGTGCCTCATGCTCAATGGTGGTGTAATTCTATTATGATTACATTAATTTATTAATTTTGAAGGAGATGGGGTGGTTCATCTTTCCCTCACCTGGTTGTGTCAATATGGTGCCAATTGTAGAGCCTAAAGCATTGACACGGATGTGGAAAGGAGTAGTCTAGTCTGGGGATTACATAATTGGTAGACTAGCCAATTTTAACTTCAAAATTTCAAAACCCTCCTCTTGTGCCCTACCCCAATAGAATGGGCCATCTTCGCACAAGATTTCTTCTAGAGGCACTGAAATCTTCACATAGCTCTATATAAACTTCCTATAGTAGCCACGATAGCTGAAAAGGCATGAATGTCTTTTTGCATTAAAAGAGTCTCAAGTTGAATTATGATGGCTATGTTTAAAGGGTCAACAAGCAAACCATCCTTGTAGATGATGTGCTTGAGTAATGTTACAAAGGGGGTTAAAAAATTCACTTCCTTAGGTTTAAATATATCTAGAGTTGCCTACAACTCTCAAACATGAGGTGTAGATTATCATAGTGGTCATTTACAAGGCCATACACAATCCAGTCATCGAGATAGACTTGGAGGAACCTATGGATAAAGTCCTTAAAATTAGTGATCACCACTCTAGAGAATACAGCTAGTGCATTCTTGAGTCCAAAGGGCATCACATTATAAGCAAACCAACCCCATTCAATCATAAAGGCTGTTTTGGGTTTATCATCCTCCTTGATCTATACTTAATGGTATCTCAAGAAACCATCAATGAAAGTATATATTTTGCAAGCTACGATGCCATCCAAGACCTCATCAATGAATAGGGTTGGGAATGGGTCAATGACACAAGTAGCATTCAAAAGTATATAGTAGATGCAAATCCATATACACCCATACTTCTTGATGCTTATGACCATCAAGATCACCCATTCAGACTCTTATATAGGGTAGATGATGCCCATGGATAGCATTCCATCAATCTTTATTTTCACCTTGGCACGTAGGTTGGGGTTCATTCTATACAGGTGCTTCTTGATAGATTGTGTGCCATCCACTAGCTTAATGTTCATTTTACCAAAGAAAGGTGGGTTCCATTTATGTACTAGTAATTTCATGAGAACAAGTCCTAAAATTCCTTCAGGAGGTCTTCGATTCATGCCATCTCTACCTCAGACTAGTAGGCACCTATAGTGGAAATCTCTAGCTCGCCTTTTATGTTGATGTCTACATTAGTGGTCTTAAGTGTCACATGGTAGGGTTCATTCCTCTCCTAATGAGAGTCTTCAAATTACCCTATCCCTTTAGTTGTTTCAATTTGAAGATGAGTTGGATCTTCTTTATTTGGGGCACTATCATCCACAAGGTGCACAAGTTTTCATCTTCTTGTTAGAGCCTTATAATTTTGCTCCTTTCAAGTCTCATCATCCTCCTCACTGGTGTCACTGTTGATCATCTAATCTTCAAAGAACATCATGAGTGTTAGTCCTTTCTCCTTAAACATGTCTCTAAGGTGTTCTTCTAGGATGGCAGTGTCCTCAAACACTACCCTAAAAATGACTTGTAGTGGCTCTAGTAGCTTTAATCTCTATGAAGAGAAGGATAAAGTGTGCACGAACCTATCCTTGAGTACCTCCCAGTCTCCTATCTCTAAGAATGTTTCATTTACAATGTACCATGATCATACCCATGTTTTCAAAGTCCTGTAGAAGGCATGCACCTACAAGCTTTTAGGCATGTTCTCACCATAGATAGTCTAGGTTTCTTCACAAAAGTGCACATGCATGATTGGGTCAAAATCACCTAAGTAAGTAGATATGTATAAGTCTTCATTACTCTTTATAAACCTAGTACATATTGTTGCCTTCACATATTTTCATGTTGGCAAGCTAGGCCTTTGCACTACCCACCAATGAGAACAGTGCTCTTTAGGGTATGCACTAGTGTATCCATTCTATCTATTTCCTTGGGAACACACACTTTAATGTCATGGACATAGTTTCCTACAGGTCAAATCCTTCCATATTTTGGGAGCACTGAAAGATTCCCTTTACTCAGCTAAAACACCCTTTTCCCTACCTTTTTGGCATGGGGAACCCATTTCTTTTGAGTGTGATCAATCCTGATTAGTCCCATTCTAGATGGCCTTGGCTCATTTTCTTGTACTAGGTGGCACCTTCAGATAGTAACTTCATAAGCCTCATAAACCCATTGATAGTAGGCTACATCAGTTGTATCAAAAGTTGATTGTCCATCCTCCCATTAAAGCACTCTTTGTTCACTTGGGTTAAGCTTCTTGGTTTTCTACATCATGATGTTATAAATGTGGTTGATCTCATCTTCAAGATCAACACTTTTCACATATGGAGGTCCTTGATCATTTGATAGGGGAATCATTACCCTCTCTGTGTCATTCTCAAAATTCATGTAGTACTTCTTGAAGTGCATGTCCACATTGTTGGCATACTACCATGGCCTCCCTAAGAGTGATGGATAGCTATCATGCTCTACCAACTCGATTAACTCAAAGTTAGCTCAAAATTTAATGCCCATAATATCTACAATGGTACCCTTCAAGATCCCAATAGGTTGTACTCAAGTTTTGTTGGCCATAAACAACATATGAAGGGAGGGCTTTAAGGGAGCCATCCCATCTTCTCCCATGTAGTTTTGGTTAGAATGATAACCTTGATGCTCATGTCCACAAATACCTCACAAATAGACCATCCATCGATGGTGGCATTTATTAGTATTTCTTGATCATACTCTACGTTTTGAATATGCCTTACTTCATGTGCCCACTCCATATGTGGTGAAACAACTTCAATCATTTGAGGTACAACCTCCTCTTCTAGTCTCTTCCCTGCATGCTCTAAAGGCAAGTTTTTTAGTAGGGGCAACATCCTTTCAGTTTCCAGTAGGTACAAGATCTCAGCCAACTCCTATACTTTAGCCTCTTAGTTATCATGCTTCTTACATGAGGCACTTGCCTAGGCTTCTAGATCCTTGGCTAGTTAGAGCTCTCCCTATAAATTTTGCATTACACTCATGGCTTGTTGTAGGATGTCCTTTTGTCACTTAGGGTAGGGTATAACGTTTGACTCAAGTCAAATTATACACTCAGTGTGACTTGACTCACCATATTCTAAGTGCAACTCTTTTGTCAGGGCAGTAGGCAATTATTTGGTGAAACCACTTTGAGTTGTGGCCTATACCTTAGGTGGATCTTTACAAGTTTGATATGGTTTGGGAATCTATTTTTTCTCTTTTGGCTCACACCTAACCATTGTGGCACCCTTATCTACACCAAGCCAACCTTGACTTAGATTTTTGTACAAGTTTGGGTAATCCTCGACTGCATGTGGTCCTTGATAATACCTGCACATTAGGTACATGAGGTAATCATGCTAGTAATGCTTAGTCAACTTGCACTTGTAGCATGATCATGGTGGGAATCTTCCTCTATAATGTCCTCCACCTTGCCCGCACATGCTTTGTTAATTTCCATAGCCAATATTTTACTAGCCATAGCCTTCATTTCCTTGGCCCGCCTACCAATCAATTGGGGTCATTACCTATCATGCACCTCTCTCTATATTTTGGTGTATCTCATCAATGACTTGATAATCTACTATTGAATAAGAATAGGTGTCACACATCTTGAAATAGATAGTAGTGTTCACTTGACTAGTGCATTGCAACATGAAACAGTTCCAAGAGTCATGTAGCCCATGACAAACTTCACAACTAAGTAGTAAGGTGTGGACATTTATTCATGAGAAATTATTTTTGTTATGCCCCTCTATTTCATATTCAATACACCACAATCTATTATGAGTGTCATGCACCGAACTAACAGTTAGCTTTTGTAGCTGGGAGGCCATTGATGCAATTTGTGCCTTCGTAAATGGGTTGATCCTAGTGTCAGTATTACCTACTACCTCAACCTGGAGCATATATTCAAGCTCTTTGTGGGAGTCTATGAAGATCTTCATGGATAATGCTCTCCTAGAAAGTACTAGCAGGCCCCAAAAAACCATTGCACATGTTGGGAGGGGTGGATATCATATCAAAGCTTAGAAAGGAGGGTCTTAAACCATAAGTCATACAGGCACACACTCTTAGATAGCCCTTGGCTAATTTCCTTGAACATCATGATGCGATGTTGCTCAAACTCAGGAATATCAAATTCCTTTAAGAAATCCTCCTTTAGTATATCATAATCAACCATAGCCTGATTTGGATCAAATTTTTGATACTAGGTATGGGCATGATCTAACAAGGTAGTCACAAATTGAGTCACCTTGCACTCTAATTGGGTGATACCCCAAGCACGCCATTAAAGTTCACACTTGAGCACATGCTCCACGATATTCTCTACACCATGATACTCAAGCAAGCACATTGCCATTTCATAATAAATCTATTGAGGGGGTGGTGCTAAAGTCTAAGGCATTTACCCCTAGAGTCTATGTTAGAGTTGGTCCCCTAATGCCTTTGATTTTAGGGTTGAGCATTGATCCTATTATTGTAGGTTGCATCATCAAGCTCCACGATATGGTACTACTCACTGGTAGCACTGGCCCACTTCCTATGGGTTGTTGCCCAGTTGACATAGCTGACATCCTCTAAATGGGAATTCTTGCACTTATGTTTTGTATTCTTGGGTTGGTGCTCACTGGATTCATGGTTTTATTTTTCAATTCTTCAAAAGGTATCATTTATTTGATTACAAAGTATTGGTTCAAATTTTGAAGTCTATCAAAGTCAATGTCGATAATAGGGTCAATTATCATTCTTTTATCTTCTATTGGAGAATATAGTACATGATCTTGCACTTCATGATTAAAGGAAGTAGGTGATTCTGATGCATCCTTATTCACCACATCTTGTAAGAACCCAAGGCATTTTACACCCAACTACTGAACTCACCTTCTTGCTTCTTCCTCTCTTTCCTCACACTATTGTAGTTCAAGGGATCCTTCCCCATGCCCTTCTCACTCACTATAGGTCCTCTTGGCACTTTTAGGTTCTAAATCCTCTATCAACCTGCACCTTCACTTGTTATAGTTCTACCTTCAGAGCTCTCAGGTGTCAAGTTGCTCATCCCTTTCCATTGCACCTCACCTACACTTCCCCTTCTCACCTTCTATGCTTGTTCATATGCACAAGGATTTTAGCATTCCATTCTTATGTTTTCAATACCATAATCCATCAACATTTTATTTAATTTCATACCAAGCCCTCTTATGAACGTGCCCCTTAGTTCACAGAAGAATTCATACTCCACTTCTTCAAGTCAAGAGAAGGTCGACACTATGAATTCCAACACACAATTGTTTAGCATGCCACTCTACCACTTATTTTATAGTGTGCATCCAAATGTCATCTAGGCTCTCAAGCCTCTCTAAGTGCTTCTTTGTCCATTCGAAGCACTAGTCATAGATTCATATTCTAGAGGTGGTATAGCCAATCAACCACTGG